>CM059299.1:14302500-14335000 GCA_030340665.1 Neosalanx taihuensis | reverse complement strand
GTGTGTGTGTAAGCATATGTGCTCATGTGACTGCTAATTTAATGTGTGTTTGGGTTCATGTGTGTGTGTGTTTCTGTGTGTGTGTTTCTGTATGTGTCCGTATCTACTTGGTTCTGTTACAGAGATGATCTGATCTCTCTCTCTCTCTCTCTCTCTCTCTCTCTGTCTCTCCGTCTCTCTCTCTCTCTCGCTGTCTCTCTTCCGCTTTTCCGTCCTTCATTACTATTTATCGTCAACCCCCCCCCCCCCCCCCCCCACACACACACACACGCACACCCAAACCATTGCCGTGACCTGAAAATGCCCATGCATATACTGTATGTGTAAACTTCATAAATGCTTAAAGGTTGAAGACAGACTCACTGCTCGCCATAAACATTCACTTTCAACCCCCCCACCCCCACCCCCACCCCCACCCCTCCCTTTTATTTACCACTCTTTCCTATAAAAACACATTAGTATCCCTCTCCACCAGCCTGCGTCCTTGAAACTGTCTCTGCCTGAAAAGGGGCCCACTTAAAACCCTCCACACTAAAGAGATGATTCCTCTGTCTTTCTAATTAAATCAGGCTGACAACAAGGGGGTTGGTCTTCTATTGTGGCTCAGCGATGTCAGAGGTGTAGCAGGGCAGGTGGCAGGAAATATGACCTTCTGCTGTTCAAGAAAAGTCGCCTGTTTTATGATGCATGCTAGGAAAGCAAAACAAAATCTGGGATCTGTAATTATGGAGAAACATTTAGCATTCCGTGATTGGCTGGGGGTGGGGTGGGGAGTGGGTGGGGTGATGGGGCAGGAGCCCTAAGCCAATTAAATATCAGCTGAGAGGAAAAATCAGAATATCTATCTTCTGTTCTCGCTGAAGGATTCTTCAGGCCACAAGAGCTCACAGCTACAAGAGGCTGAGTGGTTAGGGAATCAGGCTAGTAATAAGAACGTTTGACGGTTCGATTCCTGGCTGTGCCAAATTACGTTGTGTCCTTGTGTCCACTTCACCCTACTTGTCTCAGGGGGGGGAATGTCCCCGTACTTACTGTAAGTTGTTCTGGATAAGAGTGTCTGCTGA
Source organism: Neosalanx taihuensis (assembly GCA_030340665.1). Taxonomy (NCBI): domain Eukaryota; kingdom Metazoa; phylum Chordata; class Actinopteri; order Osmeriformes; family Salangidae; genus Neosalanx; species Neosalanx taihuensis. The sequence continues at coordinate 14,333,936 of CM059299.1, read as the reverse complement.
ATGACTAAGTGCATTGTGAATGGTCTTTCAGATGCAACTACAAAATAATGGTTTATTTTAATGTGAGCAGGAACACAAGGTTACAACAGGATAGGGACAAATCACTAAACTGTACCGTAGGGAAAGGTTTGTATCCCAGCAGATACAGCTAGTGTGGCTGGATAACAGAGGTTCCATAAAACCAGACAGCCTTACTTAGATAAGAGGAAAAGGAAATTAAATTGATGTATTTGTCAGAATCTGCCCGGCGACCAACAATGACTATCGCTTTTGTTTTTGAAGATACAGTCTTATCCACGAGCTGAAATTAATTTTCATCTTTAAATGCAGAAGAGATAAAGCAGAAGCAATTACAGAGCTACCATCGGAGCAACGATTTGCAGCGCTGAAAAAAAAAATGACCTGAATTAAAAGATTTATGTAATTCCCAAGATAGACCCTGCGGTTTATCAGCTGTTTAACGACCATGTTCATTTTAGAAATAGTTTTAACTGTTTCAGAAATAAATGTGCTTGGTTAGTTAAATTTAACAGGAAACAAACTCTATGCTGGGTAATTGTGTTACGTGACAGAAACAGTCAAATGGCTAAAATAGGTATTTTTTCACTTGTTAAATGACTCCAGCTTGGAGTATTTAGCTTTGATGTTAGATGGCTAAAGGTATAAAGGATCAGTCCACATCAGTAGATTTGGAGGGCGCTTGTTGGTGACCAGGGGCACACCTAGCACAGGATTTCAGCTGTGTAATTGCCTGGAATAGCTTTAAAACTACTGCTACCTTTGGGGACCACTCTAGGAAATTTGATTTTTGGGCAATGAGCCGTGTGTCTGTGTGTCTGTGTGTGTGTGTGTGTGTCTGTGTGTGTGTGTGTGTGTGCGTGTGTGTGTGTGTGTGTGGGGGTGTGTGTGTGTGTGGGTGTCTGTGTGTGTGTGTGTGTCTGTGTGTGTGTGTTTGTGTGTGTGTGTCTGTGTGTGTGCGTGTGTGTGTGTTTGTGTGTGTGTGTCTGTGTGTGTGTGTGTGTGCGCACTGATGTAAGGATCCTGGCATAGATTTACTCTAAACACACACATTGAAGCACACACTACACACACACACCACACACACCCTCCTACACACACGAAGGGCACATCAAAGCCATGTCCTGCAGACACTAACATGGTCGTGTGTGTCTCTGGGGAGAGGGAGAGGGGGGGGGACGGCTGTCCTGCCTGGGAGGCTCCAGCAGCTCCAGCAGCTCCAGCAGCTCCAGCAGCTCCAGCAGCTCCAGCAGCCCCAGCAGCTCCAGCAGCCCCAGCAGCTCCAGCAGCCCCAGCAGCCCCAGCAGCCCCAGCAGCTCCAGATCCCATTAGGAGGAGACATGGAGAGTTTTCACCTCAGAACTGCTATTTTCCTGCTTCTAATTAAAGAGTTTCTAAAAGATCCTGCTGACAGTTTGTTATCAGCAGAGGAGGACAGAGACAGATAGTAGGACAGATGGTGGGAAGCAGAGTCTCATCATAACGCTGTTCTATTCTGTGTCTCAATGGGAGAACAGATTAGAGGAGGAAAAAAAGAAGGAGGAGGAGGGAGTTGACATTCTATTTCCAGCACATGATCCATAATCATTCAAAAACGCATCTAGAACCTATTTAGAACGTTCCTGCAGTGGTGGCATCTTTGAAGCAGTCAGACAGGCAGGCAGCTAAAGTGTTGGATGGGACAGACACTTCTTCTCTCCTGGCTTCATACATGGCTACATCTATCAATATGACTTGACAGCAGCTGTTCACAAGCATAACTTCAGAAGCAGAGAAAAAACATCATGACACGACTAACGAGCTCAGGTGAGTCAAGATGGAACATGCCTTCTGGGTGGTGTAATTAAGTAAACAAGCTGTCAAGTACAAGTCACAAGTTCTGGAAGAAAATAAACGAAAGAACAGGAACATTAGTTGAGTGAAGAGGAAAGCACATTAGTTCTTCCTCAACAGAAATGTGCAACAAAATACACAATCATTTATTGAATGAATCTATTGTTCATGGAAAGGTTTTGACCCCAGACAAACAAATTGGCATCAGTCATACAGAGATGCCTAGATATGGTAATACATTGCATGCAGGTTCAGTGTGTGTGTGTGTGTGTGTGTGTGTGTGTGTGTGTGTGTGTGTGTGTGTGTGTGTGTGTGTTAATCGATTAGCATTGTTAGTGTGTGAGGATACTGAGGGTCAGGGGAGGGGGACAGTTCTCTCTCTGATTGGCTGATTAGGACAGACAGGGCTGCAGCTGGGTGTGTCACACTCAACCACTATTGACCGGATAAACAGGCTGCTTAGACGGTGTGTGTGTGAGTGTGTGTGTCTGTGTGTGAGTGTGTGTGAGTGTGTGTGTCTGTGTGTGTGTGTGTGTGTGTCTGTGTGTGAGTGGGTGTGTGTGTGGGTGTGTGTGTGTGTGAGTGTGTGTGTGTGTGTGTGTGTGTGTGTGTGTGTGTCTGTGTGTGAGTGTGTGTGTGTGTGTGCGTGGGTGTGTGTGTGTATGAGAGAGATAGTTTGTGTGTGGATTTGAAACGTAGATATCCAAACAAAACAAAATGTTTTGATTTCTGACAACAGTGTCCAGATGCCTGCATCTGAAAGATTACAAGTCAAACCATACAGCAAACATTGAACAGACATGTGCAATCAGCTAGTCCTTGTTTCCACATTTCTCAACTTCCTGATTCTTTTGAAAGCATACTTTGATGCGTTTTAAAAACTGAATTCTTGCTTTGCACGTTCTTTATTAGTGACTTACATTTATATCAGTTGAACTCAGTTTATTTCACCAGCTGTGTTGACTGTGTATCGAAAGACTGGCTCTAATTTGTTGATACCATCTAGGCCTCTCCAACTGTCACACTAAACCTATTTACTCTCCCCCAGCATGCATCATCACAGACCAGACACTGTGCTGCTTGTTCACATTCACTCTGCATGCATGGAACCGGCTAATGTTTCTCTGGAGTGTTCCTGCTTGGAATGTTTCCAGCTCTGATTTGGAACACGAGTTTGTCTATTGATCCAGTGCTTTTAGCTCCGTGTCGGACCAGCACCTTCTCACCAATAATTATGTCTTCATGGTTTCGTTTTATTAGCCATTTCTTTGTCGATTTGTCACACACGTCTACTCCAGCTATTTAACTTGTTGTTAGACCAAGACTTGTTCTTGAATAAGGTAGACTCCTCCCAGAGGGCGGGGCTTATACAGACTCCTCCCAGAGGGCGGGGCTTACACAGCACAGAGTAGCATAAGTATCTGAGTTCTCATTTTCTCTGATTGAAATATTTTGTATAACTGAAGTTTGTCGGTTCCTTTTCTGCTTGGGTTCACTGGGATGGAAGCACACTGCACGTGTCTTGTCTGCCTCAGCTGTCTCAGTAGTTACATATGTTTGGTGTTTTTTTATGTCCAAACTTATCCCTGCACCTGCTGCGTGCACTTCTCATATGTACAGACACACACATGTACTCACACATGCTACGTATGTGCATATACCACATGGGCGTACGCACATACGCACACACAATGCAAGCATGCTTGTAGGGCTCTCGAAGGCTAACATAGTATATGATATCCTCAAGGATTCTGCCTGGGTTAGACCTGAACATGACCCCTGGATATAGAATGTCACGGGAAGATGATGTCATTTCAGGGAGACATATTTGAATTCTAGTCACCCGCTGTGTCTTGTGTGCTGTGATGCACCGAACACGGCTGTAAACACACACACACCACTGCTTTACAAGCTATTGACAGGGTGGCAGTGGTATCCTTGGGAATGGGGATGTTGTGTTTATGCTATTGAAATATGATATGACTTCTAGAGCCTGTACTACCAATCAAGATTAGCCGTTTAACGAGGTAATCCATGGGTTTCTGTATTGGGTTAAACCTGAAGTTACCTTGTTAACACCACATCTTGATTCATATTACAGACCCCTGGTCTGATCCAGTAAGGGGGTTTAATACTTGCCTGCTTTATGGTGCTCATGGTTGTGTGGGTGTAGGGAGGACGTTACAAAGATAAGCAGAATTCAACTGCAAACAACAGGTACACAGCTGTCTGAGATGCATGGCATGTAATTGTAAATATCACACAATGTATGTTTCATAATGTAGCAGGGTCTGAGCTGGTTCATGAATATGCTACGAAAGGAATGGATGTATCTCATATCTTGTAGGATATCTAATAAACAGGCAAAGGAATGGTCGTGTGGAGACTCTGCTACAATAACCTGCCAACCCACAATGTTTGGGGACTATGACTTTGTTATGATCAGTGACCGATGCTGTTTTGTAAAGCTCTCTCTTGGAAGTCGCTCTGGATAAAAGCGTCTGATAAATGAATACATGTGAATGTAAACACCTGTGTCAATTTACACAAATCAGCACAATGTTTTATGAAGCTGGTGTTGGTGTTACAATGACGACACATTCACAGATAGACCCAGCAGTGTGTGTCTATTCATCCATGGATATCTCTACAACAGTAGAACACCCTGCGATTCTCCTTGGTTCATTCAGATTCAGATTCAGATTCATATTACTTTATTTATCCTGGGTAATCTGAATCTTACAGTAGAATCTTAATACACCCTGCGATTCACCTTGGTTCATTCACAGTAGATCACAAATGAATCTCCACCAAACCTCAGTAATAATATATTGTAAGTAGTAAACTGTTCAGAGAGGTATTAGTGCCGTTTTTTTAATGACAGTATTTGTGGGTTATATTGTGACTTCTTTTTCTGCTGGGAAGTGGTTTATAAAACGTAGTAATTAAGGATCCTGTCTGCTAATAGTTGTTACTTCAAACAAAAGGAGACCCAACAGAGATGTTTCAGATCTGGTCCAGTCTGACGACGCCCAGAAGACATTCAGCTGCTTTCTCCTCGGATGGTTCTGGACTTTGTGAAAAAGCTCGTCTGAACGCTGGGTTTGTGTGACAGTCTGAGAGCAGCAGAAAAGCAAAGCTGTCAGCCAGAAGCTCTTTGAAGTGTCCCTGTGAGAACAAGATACTCTCAGACACACTTACACACACACATGCACACAAACACACATCTACTATCTACTGAACAATTTAGGTACACATACCTTCAAACACGTACACCTACCTAACTGCATGCCCACACACACACACACACACACACACACACACACACACGCACACACACCCACACACACCCACACACACACACACACACACACACACCCGCACACCCGCGCACCCGCGCACACACACACACACACACACACACACACACACACACACACACACACACACACACACCCGCACACACACCCACACACACACACACACACACACACACACACACACACACACACACACACACACACACACACAATCTCAGAGGTAAAGAATTGTGCTGTCGTTTTAAATGCATTGAACTGTTGACAGACTGCATGTCAGACTCTCAAGGGAAACACAATGTGAGCATAAAAATAACGGTTAAAAACACCCACTAAAGAAAACATCTCTAACTCACAACAACAGCCTCTAGCTATAATTTGTCTGAAATAAGGACTCAATTTGTCACATGTGCAGTCTGATTCCTTGCACAGAGGCCTTTTATCTGAAAGGGTCAAATACTGAAAAACAGACTAAAATACTGAAAAAAATACTAAAAAACAGACTAAAATAGCTCTGAATTGATGGTCTATAGAGTAAGAAGTGTGTCTACATTACTGTGAAAGAATGTTATATATGTGACGGCAATGCAAGATAGTCTGTTTAGTGGCATGGTCTTCCTTACTGATATAACACACAACTCTGAACTATTGACTGTGTTGTACAAATATGCATGATGAAAAGCTGTTTATATGTTTGAAGGAGTCATCTCATCATAGAAAGACCGGAACTGATTCTGTGTGTGACTCAGTAGTTGAAGAAATAGAATCAGAATGTGTTTTTATTCGCCATGCAAGTTACACAAACACAGAATTTACTTTGGCAGGATGGAGCAAACAAAGAACATTTATGGGACTTAAATAAAGATACAGGCACTGTCTATACAGGGACAGGGGTATATAGCAGCCTGTAGCTATACAGGGACAGGGGTATATAGCAGCCTGTAGCTATACAGGGACAGGGGTATATAGCAGCCTGTAGCTATACAGGGACAGGGGTATATAGCAGCCTGTAGCTATAGAAAGACCCTTTAAACCGGGTCAAGGAAGGACCAGCTTGACTGAAGGTTCGGACCCCAGATTCCCGATCACGTCACCAGTCACTTAGGAGAGACGGAAAGGGGCCACGGGAGTGGAAATGACCCCTTTCCAATGACCTTTCAACTCTGACCTTTGATGAAAGCTAATAGAGTGATAACTAACCATCTATTAGACTGCTGCAGAAGACAGTATCTCCTAAGTGACAACCTGACAGTCTAATATGACACTTGCGACTTGCGAATGTGTCTTCTCTAGCCTGTCCCTCACACACACACACACACACACACACACACACACACACACACACACACACACACACACACACACACACACACACACACACACACACACACACACACACACACACACACAAACACACACACACTCCTCGTGTAGACAGGGGTGTCAGACAAGATCAATATCAACATGTGACAGGATTGGTTTAGAGAGATTCAAAGGTGGAGACTGGCTGACCTTCAGACCCAGTCAAGCAGAGTGTGAGATTGGAGTGCCTGAACAGTCTGGGTGACCTTTGACTTCTGGAGAAATAGGGTATTAGACTCTTAAATCCTCTATGCTTTGATGGAATTGGAAGGAAATTGGAAAAAATGCATCTGTCAGGAAGAAAATAGAAAGACACCTAATCCCATTAGTCCCCCCAAAAGATAAAATCATACTATACTATATCATACTACAATCAAAATACAAATCAAATTCTATATTCAAAACTCTGGACATTGAGTTCTTGTGCGTCTGCTTCAGTATGAAAAGCTGAACCTGATTCTAATTGGTTGCTTTCAAGCTCTGTGGAAGCTTCATAACGACCCATTCATTAGAATCAGGTGTGCTGGAGCAGGGAAACATCTAAAACCTTCAGGACTGTGGCCCTGGAGGACCAGGAGTACCCAACCCTGAAATAGACCCTAACGCCAAAACAGCAAATCCACATTAAATTGAAAGCTGTTCTTGAACCAGTTGGAGTACAAGCATGATTGTGGTTATTAAGAGACACTAAAGTTATTTTCTCTGTATCTGGACCCCTGTAAGTCTTCCACCAGCCTCTCCTCCAGTCAGACATGTTGCACCACCTGACTTTTATTTTGAAGGTTCAAAAGTTGCCCCAAAGTTTGCCTATCATGTCAGTATTTATGTAATACATTGTTTGGGAGAAATACTTTGATACATGGCCAAATAGTTTGGACCTTTGGAAATGTAAATAGAGCATTTTTGTTGGGATGCTTTGCAAAACCGGACAAACCTCAACTCAAATAGGTGAGTGTCTTCTTTCACATTGTTGACATATTTGTTGGCAGACAAAGACGTTGATTGTACTTGCTGTTGATACACAATATTGAAATGATTTGAGTCATTAGAATCCCAAGATGTGTAGCTCTCCAATGATGTATGAAATGAGTAGTAGTCTAAAATGTTTAGTCTGCAGTAACTGGGGGAATGAGGCAGTGTTCTCATCTTATTTCAGTACTGGAGGCTTTAATACCTCTGCACAGGTTCAACTGAAACTGTTTATATATTTAATGTGTTTTGAAGAGACATTTTAACCTACTGAAGACACATCCAGCAACATTTCTGTTTTATTTTATGGTTCTTGAAGTTAGCACAGACACAAAATCACCAAAGATGTGTTATGAGAAATCCATTAAAACTGAAGGATCAGTCAGTGACTGTTTAATGGGGTGGTTGGTCTGCTGTATGATCGCTGCTGTGTGTTTCCTTTGTCTTTCCAATGTGCCCTCCTGTTTGTTGATGTTTTATTGGTTGGTTTCTGATGTCTGAAAGTGTGGCCTGCGGTCCAGTGATTCATGATTGACCTGTTCCAAATGGATCTGTTCTGTTCGCCAGAGTAACTGTGCCCTGTGGTGGTGATGAGACCTGCTGCTGGCCGGCCATCCCTCACCCCCCCCCCCCCATCAGCACTGTCACCTTTACCATTCACAGCTAATCTGCACCCTCCACATAATTAGCCCCCGCTAGGTTAGCTTCAGCCTGCACCTCCACCCTCCCCCACATCCAACCCCCTGTGGTTAAACAGGCAATCCGTCATTCAGTGGCCCTGTGTGGGGAGACACAACATGGAATCCCATCCCCCCCCCCCCTCAGACCCACTTGACTCTTTTAGTGTCTGATCAGCGTTTACCGTGCTCCACATTCAATGCTACTACATGCAAGAGACAGTGAATCAATTACTTATCGGTACGCATGGATTCACTTGCAGTGCAGTCTGCTGACAGAGGGCACTGCGACGCAGCCATGCATGCAATATTACATTCCTCTCCCAGGAACAGCTGTGAAGCCTGTTCAGGGGGAATATGTATGCTAATGTGGACTTTCTGGTTCTCTTACTCACCAATGCTAGATATGCTTTGGGGCTGATGTACCATATATTGAAAACTTCATTTAATTTAAGGTATAATCAAAAGACTCTGTTTTATGGTTTGAGGGTTTATTAAAAGGCTCTGGAAACCAGACACATATATCACCACTGGTACTCTCAGTCTCCAGATGTACAAACAGGAGAGTTCCAGACCTCATGTTGCTCGACATGAAGTACATCACTTTCAACGGAGCAGGTTTTATGAGACTTAAACCTCTGAAGATCCTGTGTGAAATGTTGCACTGTAAAGCAGCTGCTGTGTCTGAGAAGCTCCACTGTGTGGTATGTAACACATGCCATGGGGTCAGCTGACTGTTAGCATGTAACAAAACAAAGACACACACACACACACACACACACACACACACACACACACACACACACACACACACACACACACACACACACACACACACTCATAAGAAGATGACAAAAGCCTTTTGCTCCAAGGCCATTAATAGAAGTGTGATATCTGAGCTGTTTGGTCTGCAGATAACCTTCCATAGCTGGTCTGTGACCTGGGTCTGAGGAGCCAGCCATGCCTGTCATATCAGGACACACCTCAGGGGTCGCTGGGTTAAGACCAGACAACTGTCACAGTCACTGCTTGTGGACAAAATACTCCGCCTTGCATTCTTCCCCCTCTCCTTTCTCCTCCTCCTCCTCTGCCTCCTCCCTCATTCCTCTCCGTCCCCTGGACCCCCTACTCCCCCCCCCCCCCACCACCCTCCTGTCCTCCCCCCCACTGCACTCCTCTCATCATCATCCCTCCTCTGCCTTTTTGCCCATGTTCTCTCACGTGTTTTTGATGGGTATTTATTTTGAGACATTGCATCACAGCAGGAGTACATCATTACTCCTGTGTGTGCGACACTAACCTCCCTCTCCTCTGATCACTGGCGTGTTGCTCATCTGACCTGCCAGCCCCTTAATCCCCCTACTGCCTCTGAGACACTGCCCAGCAGGGATTGGCTCATCAGGAACCAGCACACTGCCTCCCAGCCTCACTGGGAACATGGGTAGGCATAGATTCTGGAAGGGGTTCTATTTAGGAATCTTTGACAACGATTCCAAACACAACTGTAATGTATTTAGTGTAGTAGCATAAACAATCAACAAATATACTTGGTCCAACCCTTGTGTGCTAACATGCTTACTTTGGTATGTTGCCTTGTGGTATGGTTACCAGTTCTTTGTGCACAAATGTGTTTTGCACTTTGGTGCGGTTACTGATGCCGTGTGTGTGTCCGCATGCTTCTGTGTGCGTGTTGCTGTTGAGGACTGCTGACTTGGGAAGGGTTGCAGCGTTGTCAGATTCGTATAGAAATCTCCAGTAGGTTGTGTGGCATGCCATGCCAGTGATTCATTTCCACCAAGAGCATCGCGTCTCTCCACTGCCTGACTCTGCCCTGCCAAGCATGGCCTCAGTCCTGCATCTCTTCACACATTCAAAGTGGTGGATCCAGGTTTGAACCAGACCCAGATGAAGTATTCTGACCAGGCTTTAACCACATGGAATTCCTCCACCTCTGTGTTTACAGCAAACTGGACTGCTGTGGTTCGTGTCTTGACTGAGAGCGCTTCTCAAGTTACGAACGGAGGCAAATTGAAATCAGAGCACAGCCGGTTTAGAAGACAGAGGGATGGAATGTTCTTTTCTGGAACCCTGAGGAGAGCTTTCTGTCCAATCACAAAGCCTTTTCTTACTCTCCACTAACTCCTGTGGGATTCTGTCATTTTCTGTCACAGTTTGTGGTGCAGACTGCATACTGTGTGGACATGCAGGTGTATAGCCCTGTGGGAGGGGGATGGGCAGGGGGTCTTGATCACAGGTTTATCTTGAGGGAGGAGAAATAGAGATGTGTGTGTGTGTGTGTGTGTGGGGGGGGGGGCAGGATAATATGGGTTGTCAGAGAATGAAAAGATTAAGAAAGATAAAGTAAAGAAGATAAATAGAGGGATAAGAAAGGAAGATGGAGAAGGAAAGACCGCAGGAGAGAAGAGGAGAAAGAACCTGCAATTCCACAAGGAATTCATGTCCACCTCTCTCTCTCTCTCTCTCTCTCCCCCTCTCTCTCTTCACTCCTGTTTTTCCTCTTTCTTAATTAGTTTCAAAGGCCCCTCGGTCCAGGCCATGCTGACAGCTTTGACCCACTAGAATGACTCATTGATTGCTGCCCAGCCTCCTGCTGTGGATTAAGCAGTAATGCCTGTTGGAAGCTTTAGGTCCATGAGGTTCATGCTGGAAGACACTCTGAGATCCTGCCTCACTCTCATCCACTCACAGTCCATCACAAGCATCATTAACAACCATTATACCTTCCCGGATGCTGTAGACTCTCATTAAGTGGAAAAGAGATATTTGGATGGAATGAACGTTTGGTGTGTTTCATTTCGTGTTTTCAAGCGCACAAGTGGAAACCTACTCAAACACACACACACACACACACACACAAAACACAGCCATGCACAAATTGGAACGCATGTACACAAACACACACACACACACACGGGTCCTGACAAAATCATTTAACCTAATCCCCTGCTGTGTGGGACATTTAGACTTTTGCGTCACTGTCGACCGTTGTCTGTCTGGGGATAATAAGCAGTGATTTCCTGCGCTGATTGCTGTCTTTGCTGTACCGCTGAGCTAATGCTAATCAAGTCAATTAGGTAACAGCTAGAATGTAAATTTATGCCGCCAAGGCTTTCCTAAAATGGAATACACTGACAGTGATAGCCAATTAGAGACGCAGTATTAGAAATGTGATACATCCCTTCTGTGTCACTCCTAGCCTCATTAGCATTAGCATTTAAATAACATCTATAAGGATGGTAAATGGGACCTATCATTGATGTGGGGGGGCGATGGGGATGGTGGGGGACGGGGGGGTGGGGGGTGTGTTGTTTTTGTTCGTACTTTCTGTAATTTGTGTGGTTGTATTCTCTGTTTGAACCAATGGGGATGATAAATAATTGAGTGAGTGGAAGAGATTATGGGAAATTCTGAACATAGAATTAGACACACAATACACTGAGGCGGTGCCTTTCAGATCAGCAGAGGAAGGCAGGGTGTGTGTGATTGGGTAGTTTTTTGGGGGGGTAGTGTAGCGGAGAGCTACTTTCAAAGTGAGGCAATCTCAGCGGTGAACAATAGGTGAAAAGCATTAGTGGAGCTATTGGAGCTTGACTAGAGGTCAAGGGTCAGTGTTGATCTCTGGAGTAGGTTTATAATGATAGTAAAAACTCTGACGATCAGAATGATTAACTCTTTTTTTTTTGCCACCTCAAGCTGCTTCCTGTTGTCCATCATCCATCCCTGCCTCAGCTCGCCCACTCCTCTGCCTCTTCATTGTTTAATCCTCCCAAACATCGTCTTTGGAACCACTCGCATTTAAAAGAATGGGGATAATTGGATTCATAAACCAGGAAATGGCTGTTTGTGATTTCAGTAGAAGCTTCAACAAGGTTTGTTTAAAACTGCCAAGTAGCCTCGGGGGCTGCTGGGAGACAGAGTGTGTATGTCTGTATTTCCTCTCAAGGCCCTGGGTTTGGCAAGTGTTTCTTATCCTCTCACCTCTTGTCTCTGTACCTCTGTACCTTTTTGTGGTACACTGTTTTACAACATGTTTTAAAACATGTCCCTGAATACTGCACTCCTCCAATCTTCTCATCGTGCCCATCATCTACCTCTCTCACATGAACTCACCTTTTCTCTGACCTTTTTTTAATGTCCTTATCCAAACCTTTAATGCAGAACAGGACCATTGACTTGGTATGATGCTGAGGTTCATTCAAGTCATGCTAGTTATTTAGAGTAACTCTGTTAAAGATTGAGTCTGAGACATGGACTATAGTTTTGGTCTCTGTATCATCTGCCAGGATGGAACTACAAAACAGCCATTTTGTGTCAGCAGATCTCAGTTTCCTAACAGTGCCAAAGCCACAGTTTGTTTTTCTTCTGGTTTTGGGTCTGGCCAAGAAGCTGCTGTTGCTTGGTACTTGAGCTCTCTAGATTTTTGCCCCTCAAGCATGTTTTGGGAATTGGATTGGTACACTAGTGTTTGTAGTTTGTCCTTCAGATGTCCGAAACTAATCCATAAGTTTAGTCTCCAGCTAAATTCACAGGAATTCCTAAAAATGAATTGACCCTAAACAAAACTTCAGAAACCCTGAATAGCCAGTTCAGGACCATCTTGTTCTGATTGAGTGTGGCTATGGTTAGATACTGGAGGAGGAAGCTTATTACTTGGCAAACAAGCCAACAGATTAGATGTTCTATTTGCTAAGAGCGATTTGCAGAAAGACATTATGCTTGTTTGTCTGTGTCCATTATTGTTTGGCTTTCTCTGAGGGCAATTTAACTGTTTATTTGTTGATACCAGCCATTGTAATTGCCTTTCATTGATATTGCATTGTTTTGTGTTGTTTACAATGCTGTATGGTACACTGAATAATACTGTGTGCTTTCCTACAGCTGAATAAAAACCAGATTATTCACTCATTGGCCAATGATTGGGTCTGATAGAACTGAACCAAGATCACTGGGATGTTTATTTTTGGTTCTAGATTCCACATGTTTGGTGTATATATAATCTATATTCCAGAATTCCTCCTTGGACTTGAGGATTTGGAACACTTTCTGGGATTCCATAGATACAGTTTGTAAATGTTTTGATTGCATGGCTACCATAAAACAATCCCTTACAATTAGATTGGATTACTTTTTGTGAAGGTACATGTACACCATTTTTTATACCTTTAAACATGTTAGTTACTTCATTATCACATTCAAGCAACATTTTGATTGCTTCCTAAATTTGGTATTCTATTGCCAAAATACGGATTAATATCCAAGGGATATTGGGGAAGTGTTTACACATCATGGGCCCTCCAGACACACACACATACACGCACACACACACACGCATACACGCACACACACGCACACACATACACGCACACACACACACACGCACACACACACGCACACACACACACACACACACACACACACACACGCACACACACGCACACATACAGTTGCTAAAGCCTCCACTCAGCTCAAGCTGAAGTGTGAAGATGAACTCTTTCCTAATGTGATGAGGGGGTTTTTAACACTTGAGATGCTATTATAAGTGGCAGAAGCACTCACTGCAGACTGCTTATGTAAGAAGTAAAAAAAAATTCATGTTTCTATTTTCGTTCAAAATGTTCCACTGGTAAGGACTTCACTCTATCCAACTCTTAGTTATGGTGTGGAGGGGTACACTAGACATGTTTCCACTCAAGGTGTCGGTTTTAATGACCAAATCAGTGAAATGAACAGTGAACAACATAAGCCTAGGCACACAAACACACACACACACACACACACATACACACACAGGCACACACACACACACACACACACATAACTCTGGCTGTGTGGTGATGTGACATTTCTTCTTTGGCCCGCTCAGACAGGATGTTAATTCAACCGTACTGTACTTGGACTTTCCCATTTCCCTTGCCTTGGATTGGAGATGTGACAGAAAACTCAAGCTTCCACTCAGTCCGTTGGATCGAGTTCAGCCAAAACACCGGTGCTATATTTAGATCTGTCTCCTGAGGATGTGAGCTAAAAGAATGGCACAGGGTAGGGAGAGCTTGCTTTAAACAAAGCTGATGTTTTACAGATTCTTGTCTCGACCATTTTACTAAACAGAGAAGGTCCAAACATGGAGCCCTGTGCTGCTCCTCACCTTCTGGTTCATTTGAAACTGTTTTGTTACGCCTCTTAATTGCTGAATAGCTTTTTATTTATTTATTTTTTTACCATGGCTGAGTACAGAGGGTGCATTCACAGATATTGTAAACTTAATTGAGGTAACACAATGGATTTTTATTCTTAGTCAAAGAATATGAAGTCATTATTGAAGAGCATTCTGCTGAGTCACACTGCTCGTCAGATAAAAGCTTTAGGAGTAGGCTATTTCCAGCTTTATGTGAGTCAAAGGGGAAACACAAACACCAGTTTTAACCTACATGCTCAAAGACACACACACACACACACACACACATACATATATACACACTTATTAAAAGTGCCATCCCCCAAGGATAAACTAAGAATATAAGTGTCATAGTTCTTGTTGGAGTGCTGAGTCATTTCTGCTGCTGGTCTCTGGTGTGTGTAAACCTGGCTGCTGATTGGCTGAGCTCATGGTTCCAGCCACTCTCTTTCTCTGTTCTCAAGATGAAAATGGCTGCAATGACAGTCGAGGGACTGGAGCTGTAAACGAGAGAGACAAAGAGGATGAGGGGGATGAGGATGATTGAGAGGAGGAAGGCACAAACTAGAAGATTGCTGCCTGCAATCTATGAGTCACATAGAGAAAGGTAGGATGGGTAATGAAGTGAAGTGATAACAGCTTGGACATACAGGAACAAACAACACCTTTGTGAAGTAAGACGCAGGAGAATAGAACAAATGATGGTGATGGAAGTTGTCTTGTACTTGAAGAGTTGCGTTTAGACGGACAGGTGCTTTGTGATTTATTTTTATTTTTTTTACTGTATGCAGGGTTAGCTTCAGCTGAATTCTGGAGATGAGATGAGATACATTTTATTTGTCATTATACAGGTACAAGTACAGGTACAACGAAATTGCAGATACAGAGCCGCAGCATATCCACGAGTCGTCTTGTGCTGCCTGTGGGAGCACCCAGCTGTAATGATCAGTCTGTAAAACACTAAGCTTCTTTGGGAAAGGTTCCTGATGTGTGAAGGAGACCCAGATGACAGGCTGACAGAAGGGAAAGGGGATGTACTCCTTCCTGGACTGGCCTGGGGATGGGGATGTACTCCTTCCTGGACTGGCCTGGGGATGGGGATGTACTCCTTCCTGGACTGGCCTGGGGATGGATAAGGAGTATTGATCCAGGATATTTCAGGGAGGATTACAGATATGTGAACATTCTTCAAACAGAAAAGAAAGTGTTCTGCTTTCGTGCCTTCTTTCTTTTTTCTCCTTTCTCTCTCTTTTCTTTCTCGACTCTTTCGATCACAAAGACACACATTATTTCTTTCTCTGCTTGAATGTGAATGGGTTGTTGTTGTTTAAATAACATTTTTCTCTCTCGGTCTCTCTCTTTCTCTCTCCCTGGTGTTTTTACAAACACTCGCATCCACAGACACACCATCTGAAAGCTGCTCATTATTGGGTGTCAGCCATTGTTGTTCTACAATTATTTATTTACATTTAAATTGTATTTTCTTTCTTTTTATTGTCCCTTTTCGCATCGCCCTGGTCGGAAGGGGTTGCCATGGTGACATGGCTTTGGGCTAGTAACAGGGGAATGTAATGGAATGAATGGAATGTTTTTTGGGGGCCATCTAATTGGGATGGAGCCTGAGGGAGAGGCTGAAGTCGTCCTATCCAGAGGTGCTGTCATTATCACCAGACAGGAACAGCAGCATCCGTCTGTGTTGACAGAAGAACAAATATCTGGCTTTTTATTTTGGTCTTCTGTAATGATGCTGCAAGGCTTTGTTGCTTTCTTTCAGAGGGAATTCTCTTCAGTTGTATATGTATGTGTGTGTGTGTATATATATATATATATATATATATATATACACACACAACTGAATAAATGTTTTATATATCTGTACAGTATATATATATATTATACAGGATGTGTGTGTCGGTGTATAATGAAAAGTTTTCTATGTAGACAGTGTTTCAGATTTTCTCTTGTGTTATAATAAAAAAATAATAAAGATGAGATGTTCTATTTACGCTCCCCACTTCATAGGCTGGATGTTAGAACAGTAACAGCACCCTGTCCTTCAGGTCTGTCATAGACAAACTGTCTGTCCAAGGACAGAACGTCTCTTTAGACGTCTGACCCATCATCACCTCTCTGAGAAGTGCATTTGTGTCTATGTGTTTCTGTCTGTGTGACTGTTGTGTATCTGTGTGTATGTGTGACTGTTGTGTATCTGTGTGTATGTGTGACTGTTGTGTATCTGTGTGTATGTGTGACTGTTGTGTATCTGTGTATCTGTGTGACTGTTGTGTATCTGTGTGTATGTGTGCGCCACAAGGCCAGTTGCTAGTGGCAGTGGGTGCAGTGAAGCATTGTTGAGATATTCTTGTGTGTCTGTCACATCTCTCTGACACTCTGGCTGCAACACCTTGCATCTGGATCAGTGCCAAGGACTTGCCCTTCCTCACCTCTGACTCTCCCTCTTTCTGTCTCTCTTTCTCCCCCTCTACCCCCCTCTCTCTTCCTATTTTGACCTCTTCCTTCTCACCCTTTGCTTTGTCCAGATGAAAAGTAGTTTTTTTATTTCAAAGACATACTTACCTCTTTATGATTAGATGACCTACAAGAACGGTCTCTCTGCCCATCTGCCTGTCTGCCCTCCTGTCTGTCTGCCCTCCTGCCTGTCTACCCTCCTGCCTGTCTGCCCATCTGCCTGTCTGTCCCCCTGCCTGTCTGCCCGTCTGCCTGTCTGTCCTCCTGCCTGTCTGCCCGTCTGCCTGTCTGTTCTCCTGCCTGTCTGCCCTCCTGCCTGTCTGCCCATATGCCTGTCTGTCCCCCTGCCTGTCTGTCCCCCTGCCTGTCTGCCCATCTGCCTGTCTGTTCTCCTGCCTGTCTGCCCTCCTGCCTGTCTGCCCGTCTGCCTGTCTGTCCTCCTGCCTGTCTGCCCGTCTGCCTGTCTGTTCTCCTGCCTGTCTGCCCTCCTGCCTGTCTGCCCATATGCCTGTCTGTCCCCCTGCCTGTCTGTCCCCCTGCCTGTCTGCCCATCTGCCTGTCTGTTCTCCTGCCTGTCTGCCCTCCTGCCTGTCTGCCCGTCTGCCTGTCTGTCCTCCTGCCTGTCTGCCCGTCTGCCTGTCTGTTCTCCTGCCTGTCTGCCCTCCTGCCTGTCTGCCCATATGCCTGTCTGTCCCCCTGCCTGTCTGTCCCCCTGCCTGTCTGCCCATCTGCCTGTCTGTTCTCCTGCCTGTCTGTTCTCCTGCCTGTCTGCCCTCCTGCTTGTCTGCCCTCCTGCCTGTCTGCCCTCCTGCCTGTCTGCCCTCCTGCCCTGGTGGAAGCACTGACCCCAGGGGCTGTCCCAACACTCTCTAAAGGTGTTATTCTGGACAGGCAGCAGTTCTGACGCCTAAGAGGCCCTGGTCCAGGTCCTGGCTCGCCCCTCCCCAGAGGTGTAAATTATACCCCAGTTACCGCTCCACTAGGCAGGGTACTGTGTCTAACACCTTCCCTTCTTGCTGTGGGTGAAACTAGGGGGTGCTGAGGTGGGGGGGTTGTGTGTGTGTGTGTGTGTTGGAGGGGCAAGGGTGGGGGGTTATCACAGGGTCATATATTTTGCTCCCAAAGGAGGTCTTCATCAGTATTGTGTTAGCGTGTTCCTGTTTTAGTTTTAGTACTTAGTCATTTGTAGGTATTGATAGTAGTATTTGATATTGTTCTCCAATATACATTATTTACGATCACTTCTTGATCGGCAGTTTGTTTTCAGTGGCTCAGTGGTTGTGTCCTCAAATAACCCAATGAAAACACTGGGATCAATAAATAAATAAAATACAATGATTTTGTCTGGTTGCTGGGCAACCAATAGTTCATCTGTCAGTCATATCAACAGATCCAGGACAGGATCAGTTTGTTATCCTTCTGAGAGTGTCTTCCACTCAGGGTCACTGAGTCCCCCCCCACCAGTGACACCTACTACCAGTTCTACCAGACTGAGGATGGCCTATATTCTGGGTGGTAGAGAACATCCAGCTCATATCTTCCTCCCCCCGCCCCCCACACTCCACACAAATATCAACCCTAGCCTGAGGTAACTCCTGCTGCCATCCAGCATCAGGGTCAAACACACACAGCCAACCCTGACCCATCTGTTCCAACTGTCCCCATCTGCTGACATCATTTTAGTCAGCACAATTACCCTTGCCACGATTTTCTGTTAGTTTGCAGGAAAAGCAACAAAAAAACCAGCACGTTACTTTACCAGCTTTAACCTTGCAGCATGCTGCGTGTTAGGCTTACGGAACTGCTCCTCCACTGAGTGCTCTGCTATTCTGGACCAGTCACTCCTTTTGTCTCTGATTCAGCCACATGGATGTTGTCCACAGGATGTTGACGTTGGTGAAGTCAGTCCTGACCCTCTTCTCTTCACTAACAATTACCCACAGCTTGTCTTTTGTCTCTCTGCTTTAATTGAACCACTCATTTGGGCTGCTACTTATGCTTTTAGTTGTCTTTTATAGAGTAAATGAATAGAGAGGAGGTGGTAATTATCGTATAACAGAGAAGCGTTGGGGAGGGGAGGAGATGTGGAACTGGACTCATTATTTAACCTCTGTTGAAGACTTAAGATCTTTTTTACGATCCCTGTCTGAGCAACAGCAAACACATTATAGAAGACACACATTTGATCTAATTAGCTTGGATAGTTTCTGGAGGGAGAAGGTCTGTTTCCTTAGATTAGGCCAGAGCTGGAGTTCATACTGTGGACAACATCAAGCAAAGAAGACTCATTTCCAGTAAACTCCTCTTTAGTTTAGTTTGATGTGTTTGTTTCCTTAATCTTTTATCTGACACACAGTTACTACTTGGTCATGCTGGAGGCAACAACAAATGTTGTCAACAAGTCTATCAAGTTCAAGCTACAAGGGCGTGTTTTGATGTGTTTTGACAGAATGATGAAGATTCGTATGACTGTATTTGACAGTGCGAAGCTTACTGCTGTAATGGGTCAAGAGAGCATGAGCGCTTCAGCAGTGGACTGTTCCGATAGGCTGCCCAGCTCAGATCGATGTTTACACGGTAGGTCAGTACTGTAACTGCACCTGTAGCTTCACTGAACTGAGATCAGTGAGATGTTGAATTGAACTGTGAGAGGATTTGATGTCCTGGCTGATCTCAGACCAGTATGGTAAGCATGGTTGTGTTCTAGATGTGTATGATGTGCTTTGCCCAAGGACACAATATAATATTGACACAGCCAGGGTTTGAACTGGGTACCTTCTGATTACTAGCCAGACTCCCTAACCGACAGCGCCACATGACTCCCATACCAAGCATACCTTCTACATATAAAGTTGCGTTTGATTGTAACGTTGATAAGTAGTATTTAGCAGATCCTGCCAGTTTGACAATGAAGTTATCCAGTCCAAATAGCAGCCAGAGATTCACTGTCAGCCAGCCAGCGTGTGATTCATCTAGGAGCACCAGCAGGCTGTGTGTTTAGAGGTGATGCTCTGAAGCTTTACATTCCAGCCTTGATTCACTGAGGTCGAGAAACCGAAATAGAAACATTTTCAAGTGCTTGTTGGAAAATGAAACAAAGATGTGCGTCTATAAAGAGCAGGAATCTCCAGCTTTTTATGAAACCGGTATGTAAACAGAACAAGCTTGTTTGAGAGCTCGCGTGACAAGAAGGGCGACCTTGTTTACTATGACTGACAATTTACTGACAAGCTTGACCAGCCTAGGTCTCCACTCTGCCTTGGTAACGACCCCCTCCTGGCTGAGAGCAGGAGCACCTTGTTAGTCCCGGGTCATTGAGCTTCCCCTTGTCAGGCCCTTTGATGCCCTCTGATGATTGGGTTTTGATTTGTTTTTGTATATTTGTTTCTTATTTTTGTCTTTTTCATTTAGTTTCATGTTAGGTCAACCCACTTCATCCTGCACGCGAGCACACACACAGAGAGAGAGAGAGAGAGAGAGAGAGAGAGAGAGAGAGAGAGAGAGAGAGAGAGGAGGGAGGGAGGGAGGGAGGGAGGGAGGGAGGGAGACAAACATACTGACTGCACTTTCTCGCAATTCCCCCCTCCCTGACTCTCTAACCAGACCCACCCTGCCTGACTCTCTCCCTGCCTCACCCTGAATGACTCTCTCCCTGCCTCACCCTGAATTACTCTCTCCCTGCCCCACCCTGAATGACTCTCTCCCTGCCCCACCCTAAGTGACTCTCTCCTTGCCCCTACCCCAACAAGACTCTCCCGGCCAATAACTCAGTCAAGTCACTGATATGAACACGCACATTAAAGAGAAGACGACCAAAGAGATCGTATCTAACATCAGTAACAGGAGCTACGTTGGAAAACTGATACCAAAACCCCTTTTGTGATGTGTCCTTTATTTAGATGTTGGGATAGTGAAAGCAGAGGGGAGAAGGAGGATTTAAATTACTGCATTAAAGCACCTGTTAGTCTCTGCTTCCTCCTCCTCCTCCTCCTCTCTCTTCCACAGCATGCTCTAGACCCTCTGCTGGCCTTGCTGTTTCCGCTGGGCATCAGGCAGGCCTATTTTAGATGACTAAAGTGAAAAGGAAGAGTAGCTGTAGTTTCATGGTACGTCTTCAGACTTGTTCTGCTGTTTTTTGCTGCTCTCCACAAAGAATGTGTAATTGAATTTTGAGTGTTATTATTCAGTATGGCTCGTGTGTTCCGGGGGAATGTATTACTCTACCAGGCTGTGCGGAGTGCAGCCTTGTATAATTTATGTCATTAATTTCATTCCAGTATGATATATGAATACACAAATGAGCTCGCTTTTATGTGTGTTCAGTCACATTTACATGTGTGTGCAAACGTTTGTGTGTGTGTGTGTGCTAGTGCATGAAAGTGTTTGTCTGTTCGTGTGTTTAAGGGTACAGTTGTGCAAGTGAATGTGTGTGACTTTGCATGTATGCATATTTAAGTAGTGTGTACATGTGTGAGAGTGCATGGATAAATTGTCTGTTAGTGTGTCTACAGATCGTATTCTCCTGGGCAAGCTTAGTTTTTTCTTAGGCTTAGACAATCAGAGACAGCAGGATGGTCTATAGCAGCTCTGTCTGGTCTGAAGACCCCCTCATACTACAGCAGGATGGTCTATAGCAGCTCTGTCTGGTCTGAAGACCCCCTCATACTACAGCAGGATGGTCTATAGCAGCTCTGTCTGGTCTGAAGACCCCTCATACTACAGCAGGATGGTCTATAGCAGCCCTGTCTGGTCTGAAGACCCCCTCATACTACAGCAGGATGGTCTATAGCAGCTCTGTCTGGTCTGAAGACCCCCTCATACTACAGCAGGATGGTCTATAGCAGCTCTGTCTGGTCTGAAGACCCCTCATACTACAGCAGGATGGTCTATAGCAGCCCTGTCTGGTCTGAAGACCCCCTCATACTACAGCAGGATGGTCTATAGCAGAACTGGCTGTCCTCCAGACCCTCTAAGACTGCTGGAGCATGGATCTATACTAGCTGACTAGCATCAGCTCCAAGCTGGCCCATTTCATGGCTGTTAACAGGACTGCTCACACAAGCCCTGCTGTAGCAGACCACTCCTAATAACAGCATTATGGTTTTATGGGTAGAGACAATTAGAGGGCATTATTTATTACAGTAGTCCATGATTTATATATTTCTATCCAGCAGAGTGTGTGTGTCCTCCTTTATGGATGCAGAGTGATAAACCTGGCTGATTGAATGATCATGATGGTTACTCCAGAAGCACAGAAGCACAATCATACCCACATTTAAATGAGTGGTTCTATGCTGTGCCCTGTAGGATCCCACCACAGGAACTCTCCATCCCTCTCATCCATGCTCCCATTATTCAGACCTTCCTCCCCAGACTTGGTTGCTCATATTTGGGCATTTTCACGTTGCTGTGTCGCTTAGCTGCCGTAGTCCAGGCGCCTCCCAGCTTTGTCTCAGTGTTCACCTTTAAACAGCTCCACACACACACACACACACACACACACACACACACAGACGTGTTTACACTGAGCTCCAGGAATAGAGGGGCTGATGTCCGGGGACACGGCTGCCAGACGAGCTCTCTTCTGGGCTGCAGAGTTGAAACAGAGTCCATGTTCCCCCCTCGTCCAGCTGGGTCTTCCTGCCCCCTGCGATGCACGGAGCACCACACACTGATGTCCACCTACGGACACATGACATGGACGCTGTTCACTAACGGCTTCACATCATGTACTGAACACACACACACACACAGGTCACAGCAGGACAGTCATGAGGCACAGAGAGACCGCTGATCCTGCCTGGGTTCAGATCAGGTCAGGATCAGAGGGCAGTGTTCAGCTGGGGGGCGCACGGAGCCTTCTGGAAGCCGTACACACTGTGTGATGAGCTGGGAGGGAACGTCAAATCATGTTGGGTATTGATTGGATGTTTAGACATGTAGATCTATCAGCTTTCTGGTGTATTGATTTGTTTATGATTGATTATGGTGGACAGAATGATCTCCATATAACTGGGCTGTCACTGCTGCTGCTGCTGCTGCTGCTGCTGCTGCTGCTGCTATAATCATTATGCTCCCTGGGAGGATTCACCTCACCCACCATTTTTTTTACTTATTGTTATTGACCCCACCCCCTACCCCTGTGTACACTTTCTAATCTTTTACCTCACACCCTTACCCTTGTGTGCTTTGCGAGACTGTGTGCCGTTGATACAAAGGAGTTTCCCTCGGGATCAATAAAGTAATCTGAATCTGAATCTGAATCTGACAGATCCACTGAGCTTCACTGTGTTTCACTACTTCACTGTGATTCACTGTGTTTCACTGTGATTCACTGTGTTTCACTGTGTTTCACTACTACACTGTGATTCACTGCTTCACTGTGTTTCACTGTGTTTCACTGTGTTTCACTGCTTCACTGTGTTTCACTGCTTTACTGTGATTCACTGCTTCACTCTGCTTCACTGTGTTTCACTGCTTCACTGTGATTCACTGCTTCACTCTGCTTCACTGTGTTTCACTGCTTCACTGTGATTCACTGCTTCACTCTGCTTCACTGTGTTTCACTGCTTCACTGTGTTTCACTGCTTCACTGTGTTTCACTGTGTTTCACTGCTTCACTGTGTTTCACTGCTTCACTGTATCCACTGCTCAGTCCAACATGACATCACCACCCTAACATGACATCACCACCCTAACATGACATCACCACCTTAACATGACATCACCACCCTAACATGACATCACCACCCCTAACATGACATCACCACCCTAACATGACATCACCACCCCTAACATGACATCACCACCCCTAACATGACATCACCACCCTAACATGACATCACCACCCCTAACATGACATCACCACCCTAACATGACATCACCACCCTAACATGACATCACCACCCTAACATGACATCACCACCCCTAACATGACATCACCACCCTAACATGACATCACCACCCTAACATGACATCACCACCCTAACATGACATCACCACCCCTAACATGACATCACCACCCTAACATGACATCACCACCCTAACATGACATCACCACTCTAACATGACATCACCACTCTAACATGACATCACCACTCTAACATGACATCACCACCCTAACATGACATCACCACCCTAACATGACATCACCACCCTAACATGACATCACCACCCTAACATGACATCACCACCCTAACATGACATCACCACCCTAACATGACATCACCACTCAATCAGCTAGGCCTCCCACCTTCCCTTTCTCCCTCTCTCTTTTCCTCTAGGAAGCTGTAATTACTAAGACCTTCAGACAGGCATGCGAGCGTCCAGCCAGAGACTAACAAAGGAATTGCATCCTGCCTGCTGAACACACACACACACACACACACACACACAGTCTGGCCTAGTTCTTCCCCATCTCTAATGTTCTCTGACTTCTCCCCCAATTACTTATCTGACCACCGGTAGATAATAAACAGATTAACAGCTAAATACCAAATTCATTTGGCCGCTTATTGAACGGAACGCTCCTCTCTTCCCTGCTGCTCCTGCAGGATTGATTTTCAGAAGGCGAGGCAGTTGATCCATGCAGGAAACACACAGGCATATATTAGAGACATTTGAGCCAATTAGGGTGATGTATGTAGGGCTGTGTTGGTGTGCTGGCTGAGAGTCACAGTCCAGCAAACACACTCATACTCATTTTTCAGAGTAATTAGAGAAACATCACTAGGCTAGACGGGAGGCATGGAAACCTCACTCCATCCCATGATGTGTGTGTGTGTGTGTGTGTGTGTGTGTGTGTGTGTGCGTGTGTGTGTGCGTGTGCTAGTTCTCATTAACACAGATGCCACGCATATATTCACTGCGACTCACATATTCATGTATCAACAATAAAATTGTATGTAACATGTCTGAACACACACACACACACAAACATACCACACACAAACTCAGTAAATACTTTGATTTATGGCACAGATTTAGCACTAATGGGCAACAACATTAATCTTCATTTAGGAGGAACAGACATCTTATTTAGCCAACAAGTCAAATGGGGGATCATTCATTTAGCTTCATGAAGTTTCGCTTGATCCTACCCCACACCCTGATGAGGCCATTCCTGGCAGGGCCAGTGAGGATGGAAGCTTCTACATCCACACCAGTAGGGGGCAGTCTGTCTCTCCTGAGGCAGATGGGTGGTGTGCAGAAGAGGGACAGTGAGGGAGGCTTACATCAGGCAGCCAAGCTTAGCACGTTCATTTCATAGAAGATGGTTTTTGTGGGGAAAGGTATAGGATTTGTATTTATGTGTGTGTGTGTGTGTGTGTACTGTAGGTGTGTGTGTTTATGCTACCACAGTTCTATTTCCCTCTCCAGTGCTCCTGTGGACATTATAATTCATGCCCACTTAAATCATGTCCTCCAGGGTCACACACAGATAAACACAGGGCTGTGGAGGAGGGGAGGAGTGTGTGTGTGTGTGTGTGTGTGTGTGTGTGTGTGAGCTTGTTTTCTCATGTGTCCAATGTTTGTGAAATGGTGTGTGTGCATGTCTCCACATACCTCGTAGTGGATGTTGGTGTGGATGTTTGCAAGTGTGTGTGTGTGTGTGTTTGTGTGTGTTTGTTTGTGTGTGTTTGTGTGTTTGTGTGTGTGTGTGTGTGCAGCACAGGCAGCACATGTCTCTCTGCTTGTCTCACATGACACTGTGGTTCACTGGTGCAGAAAAACACAACACAACAGGCAGCCAATCAGAATCATGGTCAGGGGGACCAGGGGGGCCAGGGGGACCAGGGGGACCAGGGGGGCCAGGGGGACCAGAGGGACCAGGGCGACCAGGGGGACCAGGGGGGCCAGGGGGGCCAGGGGGACCAGGGGGGCCAGGGGGACCAGAGGGACCAGAGGGACCAGGGGGGCCAGGGGGAACAGGGGGGCCAGGGGGACCAGGGGGGCCAGGGGGACCAGGGGGACCAGGGGGACCTGTAAACATCAGAACAGAGCTGTCCAGTATATCACACAGACGCTGCATACACAGCACTCCTTGTGAGAGTGTCAGGAAAAGGATAATGTGTGTGTGTGTGTGTGTGTGTGTGTGTGTACATGTAAATGTATGCAGGGGGCACCTGTTAGTAGCAACAGCACACAGGAGAAGCTGACAACAGTGGAGTCAAACCCCAAGAGAGACACGACCAGACCTGCCTGTCTGTCTGGAGAGACGGGGCGGGAACAGCACAGCCACTGTGACTGTGTGGTTCACCTGTGCCAAACCTTCCCCTTGTAAAGGAAGGGTGCTTCTGGAAGAATCCGTCCATATGGAAGGAAAGCTCGTCTGTCTGAGTGAGAGGTGAAGCTCTGGTACTGAAGTTGAACCCAGCTCAGGGTAATCTCTCCTCCCTCCAGCATCCTTCACAGAGAAGGGATTCATGGTGTGTTCAATCTGTGTTCTCTCACACAGGTGTGGTTGAGTGAGTCACTTTATTACGTGTGTTGGTGGACACGTGTGTTTGTGATTGGGGCGGAAAGAGAACAAATCCTGAGGTGGAGAAATAATACCAAACCACATGTTGCTAGTGTTGAGGTCTGGCTGATCGCCATGGTGACTTGTCACTGGGTGGAAATGAAGACGTGAGACAGAATTGGGAGGCTGTTCTGGTTTGAGACCATAATAGTGTTACACACTGTACTGCATGTTCTTACCTGGCTTCACTATGACAACCTTTTAAGGTCATTACATCCTCTGTGTGTGTAAGAGTGTGTTCCTGTGTGTGTGTGTTTGTGTCTAAGAGGGTGTTCTAATGTGTGTGTGTGTGTGTGTGTGTGTGTGTGTGTGCGCCTGTGCTTTCTCTGGATCTCAAATGCAATCCAGTTCCCGCCCGTCCTCTGGTTTAATGCAGTAGAGGTGGCCTGGTTTCTGTATTTATTGCTGCCTGCTTCTATCAGGACTGCTGACAGTGTCACGGGGGAGGCTGGGATACAGCTGGCTGCTATCGAGATACCTCGACTTTCTACACATTCACACTTACAGAAACACACAAAGACACACACACACACAACGCTATACACCACTCTTGACTACACAACCATACTAGGGTGTGATGCCTCGCTCTTTAAGCACCTAAAGAGCTTTGACATCATTATTTAATCGCTGGTAATTGAGGATCCTGCTGGGAACAGATCAGCCTTAAGATGATGACAGAGAGCCAGGCAGGGACACTGAGGCCCAGGCAGAGACACTGAGGCCCGGGCAGGGACACTGAGGCCCGGGCAGGGACACTGAGGCCCGGGCAGGGACACTGAGGCCCAGGCAGTGATTTCCTTCCCTCTCAAAATAATTGGACTCTGAAGCCAAGGTCTTTGTGTTTTGTTTATCTTGCAGGATTCACAGAGTAGGAGCGCATCTAACTCCTGTGACCCATTTCACTGATAAAACCTGATTTCATATTCCAATTCTCCAAATGCTGAAGGGCACTCATGCAACCCTGAGTCTGTAAAGAGAAAGAGAGAGAGAAAGAAGGAGAGGGAGAGGAAGAGAGAGAACATGAGAAAGCAGGAGGAAAGCTTGAATTAAAAGATAAGAGGCTTGGAGGCAGAGGCAGCTTTTTCAACAAGTAAATGTTTCTCTCCGCCATAACAATTTGGTGAATGTCTTAAAAACGGATAAAATAGACGTCTAGCTGCAAATATATATCACGGTTATAGTATTGGTAGAGAGCAAGTGAAATGAAAAGACACTTCACAGAATATTGTGTTCAGTTTTGTCTCTAGCTGAGTCTGGTTCTAACAAGTAAAAAAAATATTTTATATCTGGTCAAATGCTTCGTTATCAATCTATTTTAGTTTCTTGGTGTGTGTCTGGGTATTTGTGTGCTGGATTGTGTGTATAGGTGTGAATGTGTGTGAGTGTGTATACGGGAGTGTTTGTATATGCAGTGTGATGTGAGCTAGCCCTGTAGCACTGGGTTTGATGTGTGGAGGGAAATGTTTGAGTTTGATGTTTTGAAGGCGTCTCAGTCCCTGTTGGAAAAGTGAAGACTTCTTTGATTCATCTATTGGCCACTCTTCTTTAATAATGCGCTGCGTTCATCCTCATGATGCCATGTAGGAAGTATCACCACAATTATCCTGCTAAATAGAAAGTCTGATCTCAGCAGCTTTCCGTCTGTCATTCAGTCTCTCTGTCCATCTTTCTATTTCTCTCTCTCTTTGTGTCTGTCATTCTCTCTCTTTCTGTCTGTTATTCTCTCTGTGTCTACATCTCTCCATCATTATCTCTCTGCTGTGTCTGCTGTACATCTTTCCTCAACTGGATAAGCGCCATCAAGTGTAGCTCAGCCACAGATTAGGATTGAGTCAATACTTTGACCCATCCTCTTACTGCTAATTGGCTAACTCCTAATCCGGACAGAGGTCAGTGATTACTGATTGGACTGTTTCTCTGGGCTCTGTCATGTTGACTGCAGGATTCATGGTAGAACTGTGTTTTGCTTTCTGATGGCTGCATAAAAATGTGCTCTTTGTATGGTGCTGTGACGGGTGTGGGTCTGTGTGTGCGTTTCAGTAAAAAAAAAGAAGTAAGATGATGATAAGCAACCGAGAGGAAACTCCATCTTTTCCATGTCAGGGTTCTTCAGTGTGAGAAGCCTGTTCCTCAGGTTATCCACCAAGATAGAGGAGAGCAGAAGCTTCACACACACCCTCACACCTAGACTCCGTCTAACAGGCCTTACACCACAATTAGACCGCACCCTGACATTTAACTGAGCTCTCTATCCTAGACGTGTCACTCTCTAGATGAGGCTTCAACCTTTCTGGCTTTCAAATGACCTTTGTGTGTGAGGATCTCAGAGAAAGGAAAGGCGCTTCTGTTTTGCTGGGCAGGTCAGGGCTGAGACTGGTAGAGATCCCTAGACTGGTAGAGATCCCTAGACTGGTAGAGATCCCTAGACTGGTAGAGATCCCTAGACTGGTAGAGATCCCTAGACTGGTAGAGATCTCTAGACTGGTAGAGATCTCTAGACTGGTAGAGATCCCTAGACTGGTAGAGATCCCTAGACTGGTAGAGATCCCTAGACTGGTAGAGATCCCTAGACTGGTAGAGATCTCTAGACTGGTAGAGATCCCTAGACTGGTAGAGATCCCTAGACTGGTAGAGATCTCTAGACTGGTAGAGATCTCTAGACTGGTAGAGATCTCTAGACTGGTAGAGATCTCTAGACTGGTAGAGATCCCTAGACTGGTAGAGATCTCTAGACTGGTAGAGATCTCTAGACTGGTAGAGATCCCTAGACTGGTACAGATCTCTAGACTGGTAGAGATCTCTAGACTGGTAGAGATCCCTAGACTGGTACAGATCTCTAGACTGGTAGAGATCCCTAGACTGGTAGAGATCTCTAGACTGGTAGAGATCCCTAGACTGGTAGAGATCTCTAGACTGGTAGAGATCTCTAGACTGGTAGAGATCTCTAGACTGGTAGAGATCCCTAGACTGGTAGAGATCTCTAGACTGGTAGAGATCTCTAGACTGGTAGAGATCTCTAGACTGGTAGAGATCTCTAGACTGGTAGAGATCTCTAGACTGGTAGAGATCTCTAGACTGGTAGAGATCCCTAGACTGGTAGAGATCTCTAGACTGGTAGAGATCTCTAGACTGGTAGAGATCCCTAGACTGGTAGAGATCCCTAGACTGGTACAGATCTCTAGACTGGTAGAGATCTCTAGACTGGTAGAGATCGCTAGACTGGTAGAGATCCCTAGACTGGTAGAGATCTCTAGACTGGTAGAGATCTCTAGACTGGTAGAGATCCCTAGACTGGTAGAGATCTCTAGACTGGTAGAGATCTCTAGACTGGTAGAGATCTCTAGACTGGTAGAGATCCCTAGACTGGTAGAGATCCCTAGACTGGTACAGATCTCTAGACTGGTAGAGATCTCTAGACTGGTAGAGATCGCTAGACTGGTAGAGATCCCTAGACTGGTAGAGATCCCTAGACTGGTAGAGATCCCTAGACTGGTAGAGATCCCTAGACTGGTAGAGATCCCTAGACTGGTAGAGATCTCTAGACTGGTAGAGATCCCTAGACTGGTACAGATCCCTAGACTGGTAGAGATCTCTAGACTGGTAGAGATCCCTAGACTGGTAGAGATCCCTAGACTGGTAGAGATCCCTAGACTGGTAGAGATCCCTAGACTGGTAGAGATCCCTAGACTGGTACAGATCCCTAGACTGGTAGAGATCCCTAGACTGGTAGAGATCCCTAGACTGGTAGAGATCTCTAGACTGGTAGAGATCGCTAGACTGGTAGAGATCCCTAGACTGGTAGAGATCCCTAGACTGGTAGAGATCCCTAGACTGGTAGAGATCCCTAGACTGGTAGAGATCTCTAGACTGGTAGAGATCCCTAGACTGGTAGAGATCTCTAGACTGGTAGAGATCGCTAGACTGGTAGAGATCCCTAGACTGGTAGAGATCCCTAGACTGGTAGAGATCTCTAGACTGGTAGAGATCCCTAGACTGGTAGAGATCTCTAGACTGGTACAGATCCCTAGACTGGTACAGATCCCTAGACTGGTACAGATCCCTAGACTGGTAGAGATCCCTAGACTGGTACAGATCCCTAGACTGGTACAGATCCCTAGACTGGTAGAGATCCCTAGACTGGTAGAGATCTCTAGACTGGTAGAGATCCCTAGACTGGTAGAGATCCCTAGACTGGTAGAGATCTCTAGACTGGTAGAGATCTCTAGACTGGTAGAGATCTCTAGACTGGTAGAGATCCCTAGACTGGTAGAGATCTCTAGACTGGTAGAGATCTCTAGACTGGTAGAGATCCCTAGACTGGTACAGATCTCTAGACTGGTAGAGATCTCTAGACTGGTAGAGATCCCTAGACTGGTACAGATCTCTAGACTGGTAGAGATCCCTAGACTGGTAGAGATCTCTAGACTGGTAGAGATCTCTAGACTGGTAGAGATCTCTAGACTGGTAGAGATCCCTAGACTGGTAGAGATCTCTAGACTGGTAGAGATCTCTAGACTGGTAGAGATCTCTAGACTGGTAGAGATCTCTAGACTGGTAGAGATCCCTAGACTGGTAGAGATCCCTAGACTGGTACAGATCTCTAGACTGGTAGAGATCTCTAGACTGGTAGAGATCGCTAGACTGGTAGAGATCCCTAGACTGGTAGAGATCTCTAGACTGGTAGAGATCTCTAGACTGGTAGAGATCCCTAGACTGGTAGAGATCTCTAGACTGGTAGAGATCTCTAGACTGGTAGAGATCTCTAGACTGGTAGAGATCCCTAGACTGGTAGAGATCCCTAGACTGGTAGAGATCTCTAGACTGGTAGAGATCTCTAGACTGGTAGAGATCGCTAGACTGGTAGAGATCCCTAGACTGGTAGAGATCCCTAGACTGGTAGAGATCCCTAGACTGGTAGAGATCCCTAGACTGGTAGAGATCTCTAGACTGGTAGAGATCCCTAGACTGGTACAGATCCCTAGACTGGTAGAGATCTCTAGACTGGTAGAGATCCCTAGACTGGTAGAGATCCCTAGACTGGTAGAGATCCCTAGACTGGTAGAGATCCCTAGACT
>CM059299.1:14295000-14297500 GCA_030340665.1 Neosalanx taihuensis | reverse complement strand
TAATGCTCTGGCTAAATGCTCACAGAGGGGATGTTTGGATCTCTTTAACCCCGACATGGGGCCTTAATAACAGGCTTCCCTTCACAGGGACCTCCCCTCAGTCCAGCAGCTTGTGAGCGGATGAGGACGCCCTGCCCTGCCCCGCCCACCCGCCCGCACCCACCCACCCACCTTCCTTTGCCCCTTTAGACCCATTCATCACTCAGACAGGGACTAATAGGCTTGGTCTTTTCTGTGTGTGTGTGTCGCTGTGTCGGTGTGTGTGTGTCGGTGTGTGTGTGTGTATTACCAGGACAGGCACTGGCTTAGGATTCATTATGATCAATATTCCATTATTAGGTTTAATGCACCCGTCCAGTCCCTGGGCTGGAGGCCAGGTAGCAGAGGAGGCAGTGTCAGGGTGTGGATCTACTGCAGCCTCACACCAGGTAGCAGAGGAGGCAGTGTCAGGGTGTGGATCTACTGCAGCCTCACACCAGGTAGCAGAGGAGGCAGTGTCAGGGTGTGGATCTACTGCAGCCTCACACCAGGTAGCAGAGGAGGCAGTGTCAGGGTGTGGATCTGCTGCAGCCTCACACCAGGTAGCAGAGGAGGCAGTGTCAGGGTGTGGATCTGCTGCAGCCTCACACTGCTGCTGAACTGACGGCCACACTGCAAGGTTCAGGCTTGGTCCCAGGGATCTTTATGTTTTTTTGAAACACAGTCGTATGGTGCACCATGACCCTCTCCTGCTCATGGTCCATGAGAGGCAGTGTTTAATGGGCTCAGTGGACCAGGTCTTCAGACAGAAACACAGACAGACAGGAAAGGGAGGTGAAACATGAAGAAATGGCCAGAGGGTTATCAGAGAGAGAGATTAGACTATCTCTACCTCTGCCTCTCATTTCACCCAGGGGCCATATGGCGTCAGACCCCCCCCCTCTTCTCTTTAGTGCTGTGGAGGGTCTCATGTCCATGAGTCTGCTGTGTGTCTGGATAGTGTGTTCCTGGCCTGCCTGCCTGGTTAGCATGCAGTGCACAGCACGGGGTGGTGCGTGTGAGAGGGAACCAGGAGCGCACGTTTATTGAAATACTCGTCTTTTTGTCCCGGTAATTGCTCTCGCTCGCTCGAGCGCTCTGTTGCTTTCACTCTCTCTCTCTCTTTCTAGCACACCTTTTTTTGTATTCCTCTCTCTCTCTCTGCAGTTTTCTCCTTTCTGTCTCGTCCTCGGCTCTCTCCTTCCTTTCACATCTTCTCAGCTCCTTCCCCGCTTCTTTGTGTGTCTCCCACTTTTCTCTCTCCCTCTCCTCTTTTCTCTCTCCCTCTCCTCTTTTCTCTCTCCCTCCCCTCGTTGTCACCTGTGGTACAGGAGGGGAGTATAGCTGAGATGTCATCATGAGGTCCATGAATAGGTTATGTAGATGTCAGTGACACTGCCTCGCCTCATAAATACTCATCATATTACCTTCCTCACCGGCAGCCAGCGTCTCCACTGAGACGGGCGGTTCACCTAGCTAACTAGCTGCCTTCTGAAATTCATAGAATTCGCTCTGCGTGATGCGTTGAATGCTGAATACAAATATGAGTCAAGCAAACAAAAGTGAATAGCATCAGACACTCAAAGCGTGCAGTGCTCTTTGTGTTAGCATAGCATGTCGCTGCCTATGAGAAAAGTACATGCTATTCCCATTGAAGAAAGAAGGTGGTGTTCGTATTTTTCAAGAGAACATGGAATTGAGCTGAAGAAAGAATCTATGTAGGAGTGTGTGTGTGTGTGTCTATCTCTCCTTATGTTTAGTTAGTACATCTGTTGGTCTGGTTTCTGTTGCCAAGGGAATAACTTGTACAGTAGCATACACACCATTACTAACCATTCAACCTTCTATTAAGTGTTGGTACATGTGGATTCACCACAACTGTACATTTGATGTATTTCCAGAATCTCATCAGTGTTGGGTCAGTGTTGGGTCAGTGTTGGTCAGTGTTGGTCACCACGTTTGGCCTTCCTGACCTGCTGAGCGAGATGTGTTAACCCTTAAAGCACCTTTCCCTGCCCCCCCCCCTCTCTCTCTCCGCTTGTCCTGCCAGCTCCTCTCGTCAGCATGATCAGCCAGTCATGCATAACAAGAGACTGGCACATACTAACAATAGAACAGAGACACACACGTGTATACACACACACACACACATACGGTAAGTGTTTCAGGCCCTTTAGATACAGTTCATTACCTCTGATTTCTATACACAATAGGAGCAGATCGAGACATGCAGTGGGTGTGTGTGTGTGTGTGTACGCGCGCGTGTGTGTGTATCCTTACAGACAGGCTGACATGTGCATGTTTGTTTAGTTGAATGTACTTATATACAGTGTAGAGCATATGTCTCCATTTGTGTGTATATGTCTGTCTCTTTGTGTGTGTGTGTACATTTGGGGATATGGGGTGTCTATTTGCCGGCTGCCTCTCCCCATTGGAACATCTGCTTGCAGACTGAAACAGATGCAGAGACACAGAGGGAGGG
>CM059299.1:14210000-14290000 GCA_030340665.1 Neosalanx taihuensis | reverse complement strand
CACTGGATGTTGATCTGAGAGCTGATCTAATGCAGCAGAGAGAATTCACTGAGGATGGTGTTTGGTTAGTAGATATCTGACAGCAACAGTGGAGGAATATACCTTGAAGCTTGTCTCAATATCTGTGATGTTTTTTCCCCCCCCTCGGTACCTCGCTCATGTACTTTTCCTATCCTTTCAATTTTTTCAGTTTTTGTTGTTGTTGTCTATCTCCTGTCTCATTCCGCCTTCACAAACGAATCACAGCAAAATATTGAAAACTATTTATCTTGTTTCTTCTTCTCTGCTCTGACTCTTAATGAACCCAAGGGAGAAGCTTGATGTTTGTATGGTTTTAAGAGGACTGCAAGTTCAACCTTGTTAGAATATGAAGCACTTATCTAGAATTCAATGCCTCCTTTACTCTGGGACAAACACACAAAAAAACAAACTTTCCAACCAGCCCACATATGTTTTTCCCTCTTCGTCTTTTTATTTTAAATTTTATATTTTGTTTGTTGTTTGTTAACGTTGGCACAGATTATCATGTCTCCTTGGAGGTGTTGAAATGAGAAATAACTTTGTCACCATCAAAGTCCTTTCTGAAGAAAAGCTTTTTTCCCAGTAAATAAATCTGAAACAGAGGTGCATTATTCATGAACCACATCATCCATTCCGCCCTCTTCCAAACTTCCTGAATCAAAGAACGGTTCCAGTGGGAACTGAGGGGATGAGAACATGTGAGGGAACCCAACACCTTCTAGCTGAGGATGTTTTTGTAACGTTCTCCTTTGTTATGGTAATAAAATATGTCACTCTCATCCTCTCCCTGTCATCTTTACTTTGACAATATCTTGACATTTTTTTAACATGTTTTCCTCAGAGACTTGAACAAACTTGGTGACTGTGAAGATAAGCAACAATATAAAAAAGGAAATGTATTCAAACACCAGTCAGATGAAGCCCTACTGGCGAGCTTGCTCTTATTCCTCATGACTCAAGGCTCACTCAGCTGTAGTTTGTTCACTTGCTGAGCTAAAAATGTCAGAAAATGTTCAGTCCAAACTTCATAATGGTGCAGGTTTGGTGGGCCTGTCTAATGCTGAGTAGCAGGCAGTAGTTTTTTCCCCTCTCTATCAAGCTCTCTTTCTTCCGCCATCTTTGTTTTAACCACGGCAATTGATGGCTCTATTAAAGTGTGAGAAACCCTCTAAATTCCATGTTATGCCATCTTCTGTAATGTTTCATCTAGAGACCCCCTGCAGAGCAGAACTGTATCTATATGCAAAGACAGAACGGCCAATCGTGTGACTCCGTTACTGTCACCTCATGAATAAAACATGAAGGATGCGCCCTAATTTGGCTTTCCTACCCGCCCCACCACCTTGATCATCAATCGGTCACAGTCAACCTATCCAGAGGGATCACGTTTCTGCACATGCTCAGTGATGAATAATGAATGATTATTTCAGTAGCCATGCTAGGTAATGGTGGAATGGGTGTGTCGAATGTCAAGTTATCTTTCCAATAGGAAATAGGTCAAATCTGCAGGTCATTCAGTGATGTTCTGACTGTTCTCTTGAGATCAATTAGCCATGTCCGGTATGTTGATCCACCATGCTGTTGGTGCTAAACTGCTGCTAACAACTTAAATATCTATTAAAATCACAGCGTAATGTTTCGATGGGGGGGAAGGGGAGGGTTGAAATGTCCGTGAATTTTGAACAAGAGATCTACTGCTAAACCATCTGAAGAGGGACGATTTATTTCTGGGACGCTCTTGTTGTTTACCGCCTCATAACAGAACTTCCTTTTCATCTGGCTGTCTTCTTTTATTTCCACGGCTCTGGCATTTAAACAGGAAGCGCATGTGCCCTTTCAAACGTGGAGTTCAGGCCACAATTACAACAGATGCCACCGGTATCATTTACATGTAAATGAGATTTTCTTTCAAGGTCAGTCTCAAGAATGGCCCTCGACAGAGA
This sequence comes from Neosalanx taihuensis, assembly GCA_030340665.1. NCBI lineage: Eukaryota > Metazoa > Chordata > Actinopteri > Osmeriformes > Salangidae > Neosalanx > Neosalanx taihuensis. The sequence goes on along the minus strand of CM059299.1, from coordinate 14,288,036 downwards.
ATATGATGTTTCTCTTTATTGCCAACGAGCTGCTATGTTTTTTCATCCACTCAATTGATATGCTGCTTATTTGAGTCTAATAGAGATTCTCCCTGCTCGCCTGGAGTGTGGCCATATGAAAGCAGCCGTTTAGGATCCGGACATGGAGCTTGTTCTCCTGCCTGTGTTTCTGACATTTCAGCAGGTAATCCAGATATATACGGCCTTCATCTGCTCCATTGCAACGTCAGTGACTCAACGTTGATGAGACCGGGGGATTTAAGATAAGATAATCCCTTATTTTGTGCCATAGATTGGAACAGTAGCAGAGTACAGCAAAGCACTCAGTAATACTAATACGTATAGTGAAATTTAGTGAATAGATGAAAGACTGTGAGTGGAGAGAGATGAGGGCACAGACCCCTCCCCCTCCCTGTCTGTCGGTCTGATCATGTGTCTTCATATGACCTGGACCCACACTGCAGAGGTGTGGCTGACAGGGCCCTGTGCATCATGCTTATGGGGTGGATGTCCAGTGACATTCAGGGGTACGAACAACAAGAGCATTCAGGAAATGTTAGTACATTTGTCAAAACGGGACCTTGAGGGGGGGAGAAAATGGGATCATTGATGGATGTATAATGCTAATAAAGGCCCAAAGAAAAGGAGATGGAAACAAACTGGATGTGTGTGTGTGTGTGTGTGTGTGTGTGTGTGTGTGTGTGTGTGTGTGTGTGTGTGTGTGTGTGTGTGTGTGGTGTGTGGTGTGTGTGTGGTGTGTGTGTTATGAATTCAAGGGGAGGCAGAGAGACGAGGCCACGACAGTCTTCAAGGACAGACAGGGAGAGAGGTGATGGAAATCCTAATAGGATTACATTGCTTTTTATTGACTCTGGTATACCTGGATGCATGCAAGCTCACTCACACACACAAAGACACTCACAAGCGCACACATCAACACACAGGCCTGGCATACACAACACACACACACACAACACACACGTTTCATCCCTTCTCAGAAAGTCATGAATTGTTGACTGATTCCATGCAGCAGAGACATACACCCACAGACATACTGAGATGATCCTGGCTGAGTCATGAAGGTTCTGCCTAGTGAACAGGTGAGGTTCTGGAGTCTGAGTCATGAAGGTTCTGCCTAGTGAACAGGTGAGGTTCTGGAGTCGGAGTCATGAAGGTTCTGCCTAGTGAACAGGTGAGGTTCTGAGGTCTCTCAGTAACACAGCAGCTGCTCTCCTCTCTTCCCCTGACATCGCCATGGAAATCCAGGCCAGTTCAACATATACAATAGCAGCCTGCTTACATCATCTGATCTCATGTGTCGACGACACTGTTTTCCTCATCTGGTGAAGTAATGTACCATAGATGTAACATATGGTCCATTATATATAGACACAAACATAGGAACATGTATTGAGGCATATGAGCCCATTCACTCGATGAAGCTATCATACGAAACTTGAAATGAAGCAAAATGATGGTGGGTCGAACAAGAACCCCTGAGGTCTGTACTATGAATCAAGATTAGGTGTTAACGAGGTAACAAGGGCTTTCTCTATTGGGTTAAACCTGACGTTACCTCGTTAACGCCAAATCTTGATTTGTAGAACAGGCCTCTGGTCCCAAGTTCATAGCCAAGCTTTGTCTCCTAAATCCATGTGACTTTCTCTTCTATTTTCTTCTTATAAAAAATATTCTCCCATTGCAAATCTGAAGGTAAATAGTATGGTATACTACCTTGTATGTCATACTGCCAACCCAACATATACTGTATAATCATTTTTTTTCTCCATTACATTAACCTTTTACAAAAATCCACCTAAAGCTGCGGAAGACATTGGATGAATCCTCTAAGGATCAGAACTCGATATTCAAAACAGACTTGTGGCTACGTTGTGCTTGAGGCAATATTTCAGCAATGGAATTCAATTTATTTTCTTTTTTTCTTCACTAATGTTTAGATAGGAGAGATACCACAACAAACGGAGGTGGAACCTATTTATCTGGACTCGTTTCCTGACAGTACAGCACCGATTTGCATCAAGGATTTTCAACATACTGTGAAGGGTCACAGTTAAGTTCGTTTTTTTTAACCAACCATGTACTGATTTAACAAAGATAAGAGCCATGTGCTTCCTTAGCCCATTCCATCCCAAAGCCTTCATTACAGTGAGAGCGCTTTACACAAATCACTGTAGCAGTTTGTGTGACAGAACCTAGCAACAGATCCAGATGTTGATAAGCAGTATAGAGAGAATATCAGCTGATCCTGAAACCTAAACCCCAGACATTCACATACAGGAAAAAAAAAACATTTGTTCATGCATTTAAATAGGAATATTATAATAATGACAGATGTGTTATGTTTCTAGAGCCAGGTGATTTGACAGCCCTGTTTTGAAACCTCGAAGAGAATCACTTTGTAATTGGTGGGATTGAGGTTGTTAAGGGTCACATGAAGAGGTTTGACCCTCACACACCCCTCGTACTCCAGCACCAGCGATGGACGGAAGATTCTGGCATCCATCAGAACGACCATGCCTCCTGTCTTTCCTGCCCGTGTAACCTTTACACAGCATGTGTGTTATATACTGCTCACACTTGAGAATTGTTTTCAGACCCTACATGTGAACTGCATGTAGTAACAGGATTAGGATCCAAGACTACTCTTTCCATCAAAGTCTTACCTTTACACTTACTTTACTTTGAATTTACTTACAGCAAGTACAGGGACATTCGCCCCCCCCCCCTCCCCCCAAGGCAAGTAGGGTGAACAGCCTTGCCCAAGGACATACAAGTCTTCAGTGCCACACACACACGCCACAGCCTCTGCAGCAGTAAACCCACTCATGACATCAGACACTTGTCGTGCCTGTGTCTTCATGAAAGTGAAAAGCTCCGGTCCCACCAGAGCGCCCTGGCCTACTTCCTGAGAGCCAGAGCAGAGGTGAGGCTGGGGCCTGCAGGGGGGGGGGGGGGGGGGGGGGCAGGGGTGAGGCTGGGGCCTGCAGGTGGGGGGGGGGGCAGGGGGGGGCAGGGGTGAGGCTGGGGCCTGCAGGGGGGGGGGTGAGGCTGGGGCCTGCAGGGTGAGTGGGAGGTGGGGAAGTGGGCAGGTGGGGGGCAGGGGTGAGGCTGGGGCCTGCAGGGTGGGGGGTGTCAGGTGGGGGGCAGGGCACAGATCCCCCCCAGAGGCTCAGCCAGCCATTTCTCTGCTTAATGGTGGCGCATGTTTGAAGGAGCTCACTTAAGCAGAAAATTAGATATTAAACACATTAAGTCTTCAGACATACTGTACATAATTCATCTTGGGGATCAAGTCAGGCGTTAGGGAGCACGGAAGCACGGATCTGGGAGGAGCTAGGCTACGTTTTGATGTTCGCTAGAAAGTCGTGGAGATCCTTAATTTGTCATGAGATGTTGCAGACGAGGATCTCTGAGGCTCCTTCACCAGATGTGGTGAACCTGAACTAGACAGATGAGAAATCTACGTGTGTGACGGATTAAAAAGATCTCATACTGAATACTGATCTCAGTCTGGAGCTTTGAGCAGTGTCTGTTAGCTCATGTCAATCAGCAAAGTCTCGTGTGTGTGTGTGTGTGTGTGTGTGTGTGTGTGTGTGTGTGTGTGCGTGTGCGTGCATAGATACATGCGTGCGTGCATGGTAATCCTTCGCTGTAATACACTGAAGGTGACAGTAGGAATAGTAATGTAATATGGAGTATGCAGAAGATGGGAAGATACTTATTATTTATTCTAATCTCTCGCTTGGTTGCTCTTTGCTTTTTCTTCTTTTTTAATGCACACACGCACACACACACACACACACACACACACACACACTCAGCAAACACACACACACGTCAGGTCACCTAACACCTTGTCTCATGAATGATTTCAGGACCTGATTCATGACTAAGTGCATCTCCTGTATCGTAGGAATACATTCATCAGTATGATAATATCCTCATATTCTTTGTTCTAATCTTTTCCGTCAGTTGTCACCGTATCTGCTTCCTGTCTTAATGCTCCTCTTCTTTATTAATGCAATCTTAATGAGATGGTCATGTTTCACTATTCAAATCCTTTCCTGTACTTGAGTATGAGTCAAGGCTATAGGACGTGTGTCAGCTGGGAGGGAAACTGGATCCATTATTCTTAAGTGAAAGGCACTCTGGCCAACACCTTAGTCTGGTTCTGCTGATGCAACTTCCATTCAGACTCCCACAAAGATGCGCACACACACACACACACACACACACACACATACACACACATACACACACACATACACACACCATACCCAGTCAACTGGACTTTAAGGGTGAATCATAGGAAATCACCAGTGAGGAAAATCTGGTTTAACTGTCTTTTATCTGTGTGGGTCCAAGAGACACACTGATTGGCTCTTATATGTTGGGCTTCGGTGGTTGTGTGTGTGTGTGTGTGTGTGTGTGTGTGTGTGTGTGTGTGTATGTGTGTGTGAGAGAGTGTGAGAGTGTGTGGTCAACTATATAACGGATAGATCCTCTCTGTCTGGTAGAGACACTGCTGAGGGGGAGGAGGACGGCCTCCTCTGTAATGTCAAAATGATGAATAATACTCATCTCACTGTGTCTTTTTAAATCCTCGTCTATTTTTCTACGCATTAAGTTGACCGAGGCGACTCCTCACAAGCCTCCTACAGCCTCGCAAGCCCGATGTTTTACAACCAACACAATTGGTTTGCTTGTTACCTCGGCGACAGAATTTGTTGACAACACTGCCCAGCCGTCATAATCAATGAGGTCCCTCTCGTCAGCGGCTGTAGATTCACACAAGGTCATTGATTGATTTTGCTGTTCCTTCTCTCCCTTTGCAGGAAATAGGCTCCTGCTTTCCTTTGATTTCTCACACTCATCATTGTCTCCTGTAATGAACCTTAATGAAAAATGGACGATGGCCTCTTCCATCTGTCACTGACCGTCTCACCGTCTTACCTGTGAAACTCCAGGTTCCATAATCCATCATCTTTCCATCATCTCTCTGTGTTTCTTGGTACCTCACTCTCTCTACATGATAAGTGGATGCGCATGTGTGGATCGTTTTTTGTAAAACGTTCAAATAATGGTTCATTTACATTTTGTTCATTTAGCAAAAAAAAGGGAGGGGGGGGGCGTCTCGCTTTCAAGTCAGCAGAACTCATCCCCAGTAATTGTCATTCAGTTTTCACATTCAGCTGAGATTGTTGAGTCAATTTGAGTCAGCTACCAAACTACAAAGACAGGGTTTTGTTGTGAATGTGTGAAGGTTCTTGAGGATTAAATAGGCCATTCTGAAGAAGCTGGGCCATTAGATGACTTTGGGCTCTTCAGTCACCTTGTTTTAATTAAGCGGGGAAAGGAGAACTGCAGGAAGGAACTAATCTTTATTAATTGGAGTTTCTGTGTGGTTGGATCTCTGGGGATACATCTTCTACTCACGTCACATTTCCAGTTTTATTTTTATTTTATTTCTTTTTTTCTCACACACACACACACGCAGATTTCCTCTCCCCGCTCTCTCTCGCACACACTCGCTACAAAATGTCACTTTGAAACATGAGTTCATTCAGCAGCCATTAAGTCATGTTCCAGCTGGAGTGTAATTGGAGCTTTTTCCATGTACTGTCCCAGACCAACGGCAGCATGATTATAAATGACTAACACTCAGTCTGAAGCTTACTAAGAAAAGCGTCAAAATTGATTATAAATCCTACTGTTGGTTCTCCATCTATTACACACACCTCCTAATGAGGGCTGAAGGAAGCTCAGGGTGCCACTGGTTGTAACAAGCAGGGAAAGATGCCCTGGTTCTGGTGGAGGAGACTGCAGTTCACACCCAGTTAGCCTTCTGCAGGAACTTCTGATGGACCTGACTGACCCTCTGACCTGTGTGTGTGTGTGTTTGTGTGTGTTTGTATATGTGTGTGTGAGAGAGACAGAGAGAGAGAGAGAGAGAGAGAGAGAGAGAAAGGGGGGGAGAGAGAGAAAGGGGAGGTGAGAGAGAGAGAAAGAAAGACAGATAAATGGGAGAATGTTGTGTGGCAATTGTGTAGAGTGTAGATGTTTGTATTTCCATATTGTGTGTGTGTCCCAAGCAGTGGGCTGGCAGGACACCTGTGCATCTGACTCAGGAAAGGCAACAGGAACCTTAGTGCAGCGATACAGCATATGAACTCCACTTACATCAATATTTACAATTTCGCAAATCACATTGCCTGAAGCCTTGGACTAAATTTGCATACCATACATACATAATCCACTCAAGCGAATAAGGAAAGTTTTATTTAGTGAATGCTGTCCATGTTAATTAGCAGGCAGCATCAAGTGGACGATGGTCACATATTAACAGGATGACAGTGTGGCTTGGACATGAAGAGGATGGGAGACAGGAGGTGGGAGAGAGGGGAGACAGGAGGTGGGAGAGGGGGGGAGACAGGAGGTGGGAGAGGGGGGGAGACAGGAGGTGGGAGAGGGGGGAGACGGGAGGTGGGAGAGGGGGGAGACAGGAGGGGGGAGACAGGAGGTGGGAGAGGGGGGAGACAGGAGGTGGGAGAGGATGGGAGACAGGAGGTGGGAGAGGGGGGAGGCAGGAGGTGGGAGAGGGGAGAGGACAGGAGGTGGGAGAGGGGGGAGACAGGAGGTGGGAGAGGGGGGAGGCAGGAGGTGGGAGAGGGGGGAGGCAGGAGGTGGGAGAGGATGGGAGACAGGAGGTGGGAGAGGGGGGAGACAGGAGGTGGGAGAGGATGGGAGACAGGAGGTGGGAGAGGGGGAAGACAGGAGGTGGGAGAGGATGGGAGACAGGAGGTGGGAGAGGATGGGAGGCAGGAGGTGGGAGAGGATGGGAGACAGGAGGTGGGAGAGGGGGGAGACAGGAGGTGGGAGAGGATGGGAGACAGGAGGTGGGAGAGCGGGAAGACAGGAGGTGGGAGAGGGGGGAGGCAGGAGGTGGGAGAGGGGGGAGGCAGGAGGTGGGAGAGGGGGGAGGCAGGAGGTGGGAGAGGATGGGAGACAGGAGGTGGGAGAGGGGGGAGACAGGAGGTGGGAGAGGATGGGAGACAGGAGGTGGGAGAGGGGGGAGACAGGAGGTGGGAGAGGGGGGGAGACAGGAGGTGGGAGAGGGGGGAGACGGGGGGTGGGAGAGGGGGGAGACAGGAGGGGGGAGACAGGAGGTGGGAGAGGATGGGAGACAGGAGGTGGGAGAGGGGGGAGACAGGAGGTGGGAGAGGGGGGAGGCAGGAGGGGGGAGAGGGGGGAGACAGGAGGTGGGAGAGGGGGGAGACAGGAGGGGGAAGAACTCAAAGCTCACTTCCACTTCATGTCCTGATCCGATAGAGAGGGAGGAATTTCAGTTTGGGAAATGGTGGATCTACAGTACTGTCTAATGTTAAATCCATCACAGTCTGAGTCTGTACTGATCTCTGTGAATGCTTCATAACTCTAGACTTCACGGCTTGAACAGACCAGGAAATCACCTCCTAACCTGGATAGTTGAACATGATATTATTATCTTACGGGGGAGGAGGGGCGGGGGGGGGGTGGGGGGTGTTGGATGTTTTCAGTCACTTATCACGCAGTTTTATACACGATCGACACAAATGAACTCTCATCCTTTTAACGGTCGTTCTGTGTGGTCGTTAAGTTCTTCATTTGCAAAAAGGCTTTTAACCCTCTCTCTCTTTGATAACTTAATAAGATATTAAAAGCTCTGTGTGCTTTAATGGTTGTCTCAGTTAAAACCGGTCTCTATTATGAAATGGTTTCAGTATAATCAAGTTTCAGTTGGAGGTGACAGAATACTACACAGTAAACTGAAGCCAAAACTGACTGTAAGAGTATTTGGCAGCTGACCAACCTGTCTGCCTGTCTGCCTGTCTGCCTGTCTGCCTGCCTGTCTGTCTGCCTGTCTGTCTGCCGGTCTGTCTGTCTGTCTGTCTGTCTGCCTGTCTGTCTGTCTGCCTGTCTGCCTGTCTGTCTGTCTGTCTGTCTGTCTGTCTGCCTGTCTGTCTGCCGGTCTGCCTGTCTGTCTGTCTGTCTGTCTGTCTGTCTGTCTGCCTGTCTGCCTGTCTGCCTGTCTGCCTGCCTGCCTGTCTGTCTGTCTGTCTGTCTGTCTGTCTGTCCATCTGCTTGACAGACCAGCTTGTTTACCTGTCTGCATACCTGCCTACCTATCAGTCTTTCTGCCTGTTTATAACAGTTGACTCAGTGATGGTCTGCTTGCAAAGCAGCGCTCTAATTGGTCAGGAATGATTGACATAATCACACCAACTGTGTTGCTGCAGTATGATTGGTGGTGTTGAAAACATACAGATGATTGGGTCTCCCACAGGAAGTATCTGGGCAGGGTCGTGTCAGATGGAATGATTGACAGCAGCCTATGGTCCCTTATACAACAGTGTTTGCTCCCTGAAGTTACCCTAGATTGTCCCCAAAGGAGATTATTTGTTTCCCAAATCCCTCTTATACCCCCCCCCCCCCACCCACCCCTACTCCTCTAATGCAACCCATTCCCCTACCACTCTTTCAATGTCTCTCGCCCCTGTTTTCTCCCACCCTCCTTTTCTCTCATATAATTTCTCAGCTTCTCTACCCACCTGTCTGCCCCCCCCCCACACACACAGACACACACCACCCTCCACACACACCCCATCTAGGGAGGGTGTTATTGAGTTCCCTAACATGAAGCCACTCCCTGGGCCGACCTTGTGGTATATCTCTTCGTTTGGAACAGCTTATCTGAGATTGCTAGAGATCACAACAAGCTTCTTATTTCCTCGCTTCAGACTTAGATTTTTCTTTTGATGCTGCGTAAAAGGTAAAAGGTTATAGACTAAACCCTTCATAATCCTGTTTCATTCAAATGCTCTGATAATCTCTCAACCTCACCTCACTAGCAAGTTAATTGACTTCTATTTTCAGATGTTTTTTTTTTCTTCAGTTTCTCTATAACTCATTTCAGCTGGAGAGTTATCAGTGTTGGTAAATACAGTCAGACAGCCCTGAGGAGGAACTGCAGGGAGAAAATCATGTTAATAGGATACAGTTAAAGACCAGTGACAGAACACAGCACTGCTGCCTCTTCTCTACCCCTGCATTAGCTGTTAGCTGTCTCTCTTCTTTGTTTCTGTCTCTCTCCTCCTCTGTTATCTGTCTCTCTGTTATATCCTTCATCTCTCTTCTGTCCATCCTCTTCTGTCTCTCTGTTATATCCTTCATCTCTCTTCTGTCCATCCTCTTGTGTCTCTCTGGAGAGTCCAGCAGCAGGAGAGAGCATCATAGCAGCCAGACAGACTGTGTTATTCCTCTCCTGTTCCTGATCTCAGTGCCCATAAGGAAAGCTCTGAGTCATGTGACATTTCATCTGTACGTCTCAGAATACATTTGTATTGTGTCTGTTGTGTGTGTGTCTGTTGTGTGTGTGTCTGTTGTGTGTCTGTGTCTGTTGTGTGTGTGTCTGTTGTGTGTGTGTGTGTGTGTGTGTGTTTGGCATTTAAGTCAGCTGATTGTCTGACTCCCTTCCTGAGGCCTCAGTAAAAGATTGAAAGAAGACAGTGTCTTAATGTTTCAGTCGTTAAGATGAAAGATGCTCACCTGTAGGAAGTCTGTTCAAACACACGCAGGTGTCTAGACAACCAGCACCACTTCTTTGTCCTTCTTCATGTTCCTAATGCTGCTTTCTTCAAAGGCTTTTCTAAATGAGAGCCTGGTAGCCAAGGAGACCCCGATGTGAAGCACAGACTGTTGCATAGAGAAAGCAACGTGTCAGTGTTGACATAGAAAAACAGCATAAAACATTAGTGTGTGGAAAGATGGTCTGTTTGCTCTTTGAATCAGATCGGGTTGTCTGTCACCCCCCCCCCCCCCCCCCCCCCCCGGGCTGTGTAAGTGGTGTGGAAACATGGCATTACTGGCAAAACCTGCTGATATCACTCGGAGTCTGCCCAGCATATAACTCACCAGGTCTTTCCTATCCATCTGCTGTTTTGACACCCTAATCCCCTGTTCCTGTAACTAATCTAATGCCTTGTCAGTCTGATAGGAGCGGAAAGAAGGAGAGGAGCAGGAGAGGAGAGGGAGCGATGAGGAAGGAGCAGAGAGGGCAGTGTTTGACCACATGGACGTCACCTCATCCATTAGTGTTTGGCCTGGCTGGTGGCTACAGAAGAGATTGAGAACTGGTTTCAGAAGACCACATCGAAACGGATCTAATCAACACTCTGATGTGTGAGCAGATATAGATGCCTGAGTGTTTGGTGGGAAATTAAGCACAGCTGTCAGAGGCACTGTGGAGTGCTGGGTAAACATGAGGGGGGTGGGGGGGCAGGGGCATTTGACTTTATCAGTCACATGATCAACACCAAAACATCTGTATACATTGGTTCTGACGTCAGAGACATACATACAGGATAACAGGAAATTAACATACAGAGAAATCACAGGACACAGTGCACATATGTTGTTAGTCTAACAGAAGTTATTTCTTGAGCAGTAAAGGACACTAGGTGAATTTGTGGCTGATAGCTTTTGATTCTCAGCTTTGATATGCTTTGATACCTGAGCAAAGTACAGGTATCATGTTACACATTATTAAATAAAAAACTAAGAACTGATAAAAAAAACTAAGAAACAAAAACTAAGAAACAATAAAAGAACTGAGAAGGACACTCATCCAACTGACGTTTTACATCATCTGGTTGTTGTCTACATTATTGTACATTGTTGACAAAGAAGGTCATGTTACCTTGTTGTGTCAGGCAATTGAGAATCCTGTCAGCTCCACCCTGACTGAATGTAATATCCTGACATGAATATCTGGCAGGCTTCGACCGTTCTACTCAAATCAGGGATGGGAGGGGGTGTGTGAGTGAGTGTGAGTGTGTGTGAGTGTGTGTGCATGTGTGTTTGTTTGTGTGTGTGCGTGTGCGCGTGTGTGTGTGTGAGGAGGCGGTACTGCTTGTGATGCCAGTCCTCTTCTCCTAGTCGGTGTGTTCTCTGCTGGGTGAGCAGCATGTCATAATCAGCCAGGCAGATCACTTCCAGCCACAGTGGACTGTGATTGGATCAAACTGACCTCTAACAAGCTGTCAGCTCGGCTTTGATAGAGCATGCATCACCAAGCTCACTAGCCAGAGTCCCCCCCCCCCCCCCCCCCCCCACACACACACACACACACTTCAGCCCACACTCACCCCTCTGAATGGGGGGCACTTCCTTGTGTCAGTCAGACAGACAGATGGACTGATGGACGGACAGAAAACACAAGGAAACATTCGATCTTTATCTTTCCTGCGCTGGCTGGTCCAATGCTCTAAAAGAGCTCACCTCCATTAAAGCTATGGAATGCCATTGTTCAGTAATCAGTGTGCGGTAGTCAGTGTTGGGCACTGTCATTAGCTGTGCAAGCATTATTTCAGTACCTTAGCTGTGACATAGGGGGCACTAGTGCGTGGCGGAAAAAATTATATCCAGGGAAACGTTGAATGAGTGAGATAGAGAGAGTGTGTAAGCGAGAGAGAGACACACAGAGAGAGGAGAACGGAGAAGCGAAATCCCAGCCTGGAACAGGAACGTGGATCAAACCAGCGATACTGAACATTTAAAGTGTCCGACTGAAGGGTTTGCACCGCATCTTCCTCTGCCTCTTCCTCTTCCTCTGTCGTGGTTAACTTTGGACTGTGGGAACGCTGCGCGCTCCGCGGCTCGGTGACCGGCTGTAAAGGGGGAATCTCATCACTATTTTTAAAACCACGGATGGATTTGGGGGGCGTGGATGAGTTCAAGCACCGGCTGTTCTGCCGGGGGGAGATTCAGTGCACTGGTGGATGAAGTGTGGTGATCTGCGCTGTCTTTACCGGCTTGGAGAGGCTAGATCTGTTGGACACTATACGGCTTTTTCTAAGAGCTCCTTAATTGTGGGATTACTTTCAGATTCACAGTCATTGTTCACTTTGGATTCCGCTGGTTCTGCTGTGATCTGCTGTTTCTCCAGAGGACCAGAGGCTGAGCTGATAGCAGAACAGGACAGACACCCTGTCTGACAGACACTGTCTCCAAAAGCGCAACCTTAAATCAGGTATTACGCGGTGATTTTAACCCACTAAAAGGCTGCTCTTCAGTCTGAGCAGTGCCTAGAATAGGTATTATTTTAGCTGATTTCATTTTTTTTTGTCTAATATTTCTATATGAACTGAAGAAATCCGTGAAGTCAGAATGGGTGAATAACATGATGATATTGATCTGATCTGAGCTCCTGTCCTTCATCAGTGAAGATCTGCAGGTGTTAAACTCACCTGGATGAAGTGTTGGACTATAAGAAGCTGCTTCACCTTTTCACTCCGTATTTCTGAACTCAAGACTGAACAAAAGTAAGATCATGAAATTTAAGACCTTTTGAAACACATGCCGTCTTTGTTATGGATCATCAGCAATACGTTTGTTCAGGTTGCCCAATGTTTGAACCCTTTTGCAGAGTGCTTACCTGTCCACATTACAATGCGATTTAAAGTTCACCTGCAGAAGTAACTGCCTTCGAAGTGATCTTATAGGCTACCTGCTTTTTGAGTATCTTCATCTTCATGTACACGCTCAAAATGACAAGCAGTGGACCTGTTATTGTTTATGAGTGGTTGAAGACTCTTCAGCTCTCACAGTATGTCGAGTCATTCGTTGACAACGGCTATGATGATCTGGAAGTTTGCAAACAAATCGGGGATCCGGACCTGGATGCCATAGGTGTGTACATACCCCACCACCGGCAACGAATCCATGACGCCGTGCAGCGGCTGAAAGAAGAGGATAATGAGACAGCCTGCGGGCTGTACTTCACCCTGGAACCCATGACCTCCGCTCCCGAGGTTTACACCACCCACATGGTGGACCAGTACGAGTCCAAGCTCCGGGGGTCAAAGTCCTGGACGGAACCGAACAGTGACCGAGTCGGCCGCAACGGGGGTTACCTGGGAGCCCAGCGGAACCTGACGCTTGGTACTAGTAATCGGAGAGAGCTGGTGATTTATCCCAAACTGAAGCTGAAGATAATGATCAGAGATAAACTCATCCGAGATGGAATCAATCTGGCCAGGCCTCCTTTCTCAAACAAGGTATGAACTATCCATCTGTCCAGTCATCCTCACTGTAAGAAATACCATTCCCAACCTTGTTGCTACAAGGACCATGCTACTAAGAGAATACACTCATCCGATTTCATCCATCATGATGGATGACTTTTCCTAACGTCATACCATACTGTAGATCTGAGGTCAGTTAGTTATTGTACCCAGGGGAACATGTGATTGGCTGCCACAATGACTCACACTGATCAATGACCAACACTCACTTTCACTCTATCATTTCGAATTGAAATATACACAGATTTATTAATCTAAAATGACATCATCAATGCATCCTAAATCTGGGCCATGGTTGTTTGACCTCAGAGTGGACAGAGCCATGGATAAAGAGCTGTGACCGGATTGGCCGGGTCTGGTTGCTTTGATGATTGGACATCTGTTTTGATTGGCTGGAGTGTTGGGATGAAGAGTGGCCAGCTGTTTGGCTGTTGCAGTCTAGCATGTCCCTGTGAGGAGCCAGGCTGAGAGAGGCTGCTGTGGTTCGAGGCACAGTGATCCTCTTGTAAGGCTCTGCTGAATGCACAAGGCTGTTTATGTTGGGGCAGCACTCTCTCAGTCATCTCTCATCACAACAACAAAATATGTGTTTGTGCATGCGACCGTGTGTGAGAGATTACGGTATGTATGCATGTGAGAGAGTCTGAGCGTGTGTGTGTGTGTGTTTAACGCTTCTGAATGCGTCTGTCATTATCCTCCCCCTATAGAGAACATTCTGAAAGGATCAATGTGTTTCCTGGGATTGTCGTATAGATGGGATTATCCTCTTGTTCTTTGTGGCTCATTCACTGGGTTTGATACCTCACTTCCTTTAAATCACCGTCCCCCCCCCCCCCCACCACCCCCCCTGCCTTTTACCAAACCACAGATCAATATGGAAAAGAAGACTCTTCTGTTTTTACTACTTTTGTCAGCCTTCCTTCCCTCCTTTTTGTATGTACACCACTTTGAATGTTTCCCATAAATGGCAGTCCCACAGAGATTAGGGATTTGAATGGATTATCTTCCTGCTCAGAACTCAAACAAAGTATTGGCTCTAGAGGGGTTAAACCAGCCTTCTCTTTGAAGCCTGTGTTTATATAGGGCCAGAGCATCGACGATGAGGCTTGAGAGGAGAAAGAGCGGTTCAAGGTCTTTGAGAGCAAACGAGAGTGTGAGACAGAGTGTGTACGTAAACACGCCTGTTTGTGTGTGTTTTTATGTGTCTGTGTGTGTGTGTGTGTGTGTATAAAACCCTGCAGTGTTGAATTGGATCCAGATCAGTGCTTTTTCTTCTCAGGAAGAGCGAGTCAAGTGTGAGACCATGGTGATGGCGAGAGTGTGACCAGCTGGCCTCTGATTGGTCAGTGAAGGGTTCTCCTCTCTCTGCCCTTGAGACGTCCACTCAACTGGAGAGAGAGAGAGAGAGAGAGAGAGAGAGAGAGAGAGAGAGAGAGAGAGAGAGAGAGAGAGAGAGAGAGAGAGAGAGAGAGAGAGACGGACGGACGCTCCAGGGACATACATGTCCGTCTTGGCATGGACATTCAGGAACCAATGGACAGGGAGGGATGTTGTCATGAGTGTTCAGATGGTGGGATGTTCAGACTGAACACTGTCTCTGGGGTCAGATGGAGTGTTTAAGCATAGAGAAGCAGAGCAGCCAGTCTCTTCTCATGTGTTTGTTCATTGCCACATCCTTATGGGACAGACCATCATCCAACACTTCACTCCAAGGACTCTGCTGGGAGCGATAAATACCCATGATCCTTATTTAGGCCATATAGATCTCTAGTCAGGAGGAGATAGAGAGAGACAGAGAGAGGTAGGGAGAGAGAGGTAGGGAGAGAGACAAAGAGAAGGAGCGAAAGAGAGACAAAGACATGGAAAGGGTTTTACAAACAACGAAACATTTCAATAGTGATGATGGTGGTTTAACAGGTTCACTGGAGTACACTTACAGTTACGCAAGAGAAGCTTATATAGACGACACATTATCTGAAATGAGATCAAATAATGCTTCTAGATAAAGCCATGGACGTACACAGCCTGATGGCTTGACTGAGCTGCTCTTCAGGACAGTCAGTGTAAACAGACATTTAGAAGAACATGTGACAGTGTTGTGTTGACGTCTCTGACATTCCACAGCCAGTGAAGACAGGTGGGTTGGGGTTAAGGGGAGGGGGGTGGGGGGGCGGGGGGGGTGGAGTGACCTTCTCTGCCCTATACCTTCTTTGCCTAATCTATTACTGTGGAACTAATCCAACCAAGGATCAATACAATGACCAGAGATTGACTTGAAGTAACCTAGTGTAATCTTCTGAAGTTTACAGACATTTACCTTGAACAATTTACTTTAATCCTCAGAAGTTAAATCCGTAAAAATGCCAGCCTCTCTAACGTTGCGCAAAAGCCTCCACAGTGAGCCTGAGTTGCTCCAGCAGGAGTATTGAGTCCTTGGTGGCACTCTTCACCAGTGTATCTTCCAGTATCTCCTCTGTGAGGCCTGTGTGTCAGGAGGAAGTGGAGGCTGAACACAGAGAGCTCTTCCATTGTTAGTCTACAAGATGATGGAGCCACATGTCCTTTCACTAGGCCAGTGTTTTCAAATCTCCGTTTCCGTCTATTGACTAGGACTGTCGAAAGGCAAGTGGCCAGCATTGTGCTGGGGGACAGAAACCTGGGTGTCTTATGGAGGGTGTTGAGTGGAAATAGATTCACATTGTTTTGCTCAGCGCCCAAACAGAGAAACAGCCATGTGAAGAGAGAGGAGAGATGAGAGGGCTTTAGTTCTCAGGGAAGGCTACAGGGACGCTGCCAGTTACATTTCCGCTCGGCACTGATGCTATGAACTCTGGTGTCTTTGTCAAGGGGAGTTATAGTGTGGGTGGTGGTGGTGGTTGGAGGGGGGGGGGGGAGGTTGTGAAGAGGTTCAACACCTTACATGTTCAGCTCTCACCTCTCTGTCTCTCTCTAAGCTGGACGAACATCCCCGCTATCTCTTGTTTTTCAGGAAATTAACTTTTTCGTTGAAGGTGGTTTCTTCGTTGGCAAGTGTCACGAGGCAAACCCATTGAAAATCCGCAGAGGTTCTCTCGAAGGAAGTCGGAAAACCTGTGTAAAATATGCCACCTCACAGACTTCCTTTCTATTTAATGAAGAGCTTTTTTTCATGACCCTCTGGTGAAAGCTTTTCATTTAACCTGTAGTTTTCTATCAGCTATTGCTGGTCTTGTGTGTCAGGCAGTTGGTGCTGGCAGTTTGCCAGTCCTCGCTGAAAGCTGTTGTTTTGTTAGTTCCAATGAAGGACTCCACAAGAGAGCCTCATCAACAGACTGCTTGTAAAAGAGGAAGTCGTAAAAGAATTAAGGATGGCCAAAGTGGGCTGGAGAGGGCTGTGAAAGCAAGGGGAAGTCATGTAATTGTTCCTGTCAAGGCTGGATGTGGAAGGGTTGGGTTGAATTAAACTCACATTTACCTCAGACACGGTCAGAATGTGCTCCCAGTGTGTTGTTCTTGATCTGGGTCTGGGTCTGCTCTGAATGCGAGTTAGCGCGACCGATGTGAGCATTGATCCCCTACAACTTCTGGACCTAAAACACAGGCTGGGCTGCGATGATTCTGATCGCTGTTGACAGGATGAAAGGGAGAGTGCGGCCCTTCGGCTGGCTGTGGGTGTTGGGGAACGCTATCATAACGTCTGATTTACATTTGAAATCCTCCACCCTGCCTCAGGAGTGTGAACTCAGATTTGGGAGTGAGGAGATCTCCTTCCCAGTTTGTCTTAAGATCTGGACAAATACTCATTTGTTGTGTCATTTTTTTTGTGAAAAATGAAACATTTCTTTACCTGGCCAGGGTAACAGCATAAGACTGTATCCTTTTACTAAAAGGTTTTTTATTCAGAGTCTGGACTGGGGAGTGATTGTCTGTCTATCTTCAAGAAACGCACACACACACTGCAGGCACACGCACACACAGCAGGCACACACACAGCACACATACATAAACACACACACACACACACATACACACACACACACACACACACACAGCAGGCACGCACACACACACACACACACACACACAGCACAGACAGATTTAAAGAGACACGATCAGCCTTCTCCAGGGAGCATGTGTGAATGTTGGAAAGCAGCAGATCAGTGTGTGTTCAGCTGGTCTCCTCGTTTCAGAGTGAAGTGGAGGAGTCTCCTTCTGATTGGGCTGTTCCTCTCTGGATCCTCACACTCGACTCTTCTCGTCATTTGACATGTAGTCGTGTTATCAGACGCTCTTAACCAGAGTGATAAGCAGGGTGAAGTGCCTTTGCATGGCCGGGAATCAGACCGGCAACCTTCTAATTACTAGCCCAATTCCCTAACCGCTCAGCCACCTGACTTTCTACTTCCCACTCTCTACTTTTTCAGACACAGATGGATTCAACCTTGGGAGGAAGGAAGTAGACATCCAATTATAGTCTGGAGCTCCCAGTATAATTACCAATGAAAATGTCAACGATAACCTAGCCATGTGCGAGGCATCTCACAGACATGTTGGGGGTTATTTCCATCATGTCCTGCAAGCCTTCCTCTATTCCTGGAGATCCTTTAACATGAGAAGGTATAGATATGTGAAGGATTGCAGCTAGGAACATCTCCAGGACGAATCGCTAATATCTTGGCAGTCAACACCTTTTTAAATAAAGCATCTTTGGTATGTTGTCATCATGACCCTCTCGCTAATTGTGGGTCGGGATGACACTCCTCCTCCTTAATGGATGTCCTGTTTCAGGTGTTCTGGTCCTGCTATGGGAAAGATTCTGGAAGCTTCCAGACAGCCTGGCAGAGTTTCTGAAACTTGAAGGAGATGGTGTGCGACTAACCGTGGTGTTTTCAAAACCCTCTGTTGTGTTTCTTCGCCATAGTTCAAAAGGTCATCAAACCTCTTGCTGTATTATAATCCTGAGTTTTCACAGGATTTTTCTATTGTGCTTTTGGGGAAAAGCTTACCTCCACCTAGAAAAAACGCCTCAAAAGGGATTAACGAATCAAAGTGACAGGCAAGTCTTGCGCTTTCATTCTGAGGTGTATGCTGTGGTGAATGGAGCCTATGCCTCTGCTAGTGGATTTAGAGATGCACTTCGTGGTTCAGAGGACTGGAATTTTGAAATGTGTTTCATTGTTGAGTGAAACGGGGGGGGGCTGGTTCTTTGAGAGGAGTGGGGAGGGATAGAGAGGGGCAGTAAGCTACTAGAAGGACCTCAGAGCTGTAAAAGAAGAAGACAGAAGAAGAATTGTACGCATTATTCCAGCATCTTAACTCCAGCATCGTCACGCTGAACTAATGCGAAGCTGTGTCCCTGTCTTCAGTTAAGGGATACAGATGGAAGTCAGTGAGCATCGCTGAACACAGTGTACATTTAACAATATGAAGTGAATCATCAAAGGTCATTGTGAATATCATTGAGAGTCATGTGATGCAGTCGGTTAGGGTGTCGAGCTAGTGATTGAACGGTACCTGGTTCGAAACCCTGGCTGTGTCAACATGATGTTGTGTCCTTGGGCAAGGCACTTCACCCTACTTGCCTCAGGGGGGAATGTCCCTGTACTTGCTGTAAGTCACTCTGGATAAGAGCGTCTGATAAAAGGACTAAATGTCATGGAGGATGATGCTAGTGAATGTGTTCTTCTGTCTCCTGCTGTGGAAATCAAAGAAGGGGAAGGAGGATTTGGTTTCCCGGATGGGGAGGGACCTAGAAACAGGCTGGAACACCTGGCTGACTGGAACAGGAAACACTCGGGGTGTAAACATCCACACTGGTCAGGTTGATCTCTCCAGTCAGGAGGAAGTGGAACAGGACAGTTTGTGTTGTGAATATGAGGTTTCCACCAACGATTGGTCCAGTGTTACATTTTTACATTTAAAACCTTTTAGCAGACGCTTTTATCCAAAGCCACTTCCAAGAGAGAGCTTTACAAAATGAACATCGGTCACTGATCATAACAACGTGATAGTCTCCAAGCATGGTGGGTAGTCAGGACATGAAGCATACTTTGTGGAAAACCAAATAAGTTACGGAATGGAAGAGCCACAAGAGCATTCAGTGTTATACTGCATGTCCTTATATGGCAAAGCACATTATACCTATCGTCCAATAGGACTGCTTACATACTCTTTCTGTCATATCCACTTCCACATGTGGGGTCATGCATTAAGTATCCTGGCACTGGTTGCCATGGAGACAGATAGTGGGTATTGGGGGGATTAGTGTATGTATGTCCTGTGGTCGAGGATTGGAAGGTCTTGGTGGCAAAGTGCAGGTCGAGATTAGAGCGATTAGTCTGTGGAAATGTGAAAAATTGGTTTTCTCCAGCCAGCCGACAGTTCATGAGACCTACAGTGAATACCTTTACAGAATACTGTACAGGTTATTTTTTTGTTCAGTGTATATATATTGTGTGTGTGTGTGTCCCTCCTTGTGTAGGTCCCTGATGGGTCACACCTCCATCCTTGTGAAACGTGACAAAGCACATTCATGTCTTCCTTTACCCAGACCTTTGCTGCCCTTCGCTCCCTCTGTCACATACATTCAATAATGTAGAGACTGTAGGAATGAGCCATGATGGCCCAGGCCTCCAGAGCCTCCAGAGCCTCCAGAGCCTCAGAGGCAGGCTGAGGCCCATAAATCAGAGGTGTATGAGCAGTCCGAGGCCGCCTCCCTCTCTGCCTCTCTGACTCACCTTTCAGCTGCAGAAATGGCAGGGCTGAGTCTGTGCTCATCACCACTCAGACCAGCAACATCAGTCTTAATGCACAGAACAGTCCCTAGCCAGCCTGGATGACAGAGAGAGAACAGTCCCTAGCCAGCCTGGATGACAGAGAGAGAACAGTCCCTAGCCAGCCTGGATGACAGAGAGAGAACAGTCCCTAGCCAGCCTGGATGACAGAGAGAGAGAGAAATGAAGAGACAAAGAGAGAGGTTAAATGAAAGAGGAAAACAGAGGGAAAATCTGTTTGGTATAATACAAGAAACTATGAAAATGGCTTCATTTAGATTGCTTTTTTTCCCATCCAAAGTAGCACACCAAGTGGGAACTGAAGCCATACCCTCCAGATCTGCAGTCAAATCTTCTGCTACTGAACAACACCAATCTCTTAGTCAGGGAGGCTGAATGCAATATTTCTGTTATCTGCTGCTTGGTAACGCCAAACCAGCTCCCACCTATGCCCCCCCCCTCCCCCCCACCACCACCACCCCACCATTCCTTCTCTCTTCCCCTCTCCCAATCTCTCTCTCCATCCCTCCTAGACTAATTGGTCCATTTCCAAGGCATCAGGCTGTGCTGCTGATGGCTTTGATCAGGAGACCATAGGATGTGTTCTTACCTGATGTGTCCTTACCTGAGTGGCTAAAGCCATGCTGCCTCCCTCCCCCCGCCCCCCCCCCTCACCAGCCCCTCGGCTGCACATACCTCCATCATACCCTAATTATCTGACTTTCAGTACATTCCTGCCTCACACAAACTCTCTCTCTCTTTCTCTTCCTCCTTCTCTCTCTCTGTCTCTCACACACACACACAGAAAACACATGTTCTTACACAACACACATTCACCTACACACATCACACACACTTAATACTAGACTTGATGTTTTATAGATGAACCACAGGTATTTACATTGTCTGATACAGTTTGGTGTTTTGTGGTCTGCCACTTCTGACAGTGAGTATGAAACATGGATGTGTCATTTGTCACGTACATCCCTTTTATCAAGACGGAGAGGCATATGTACATTTTGCATGCTAGTATGTGCATGCAAGCACTCGTGTGTGAGTGTGAGTGTGTGTGTGTGTGTGTGTGTGTGTGTGTGTGTGTGTGTGTGTGTGTGTTGTTGTGTGGGTGTGTGTGTGTGTGTGTGTGTTGTGTGGGTGTGTGTGTGTGTGTGAGTGTGTGTGTTGTGTGGGTGTGGGTGTGTGTGTGTGTGTGTGTGTGTGTGTGTGTGTGTGTGTGTGTGTGGGTGTGAGTGTGGGTGTGTGTGTGTGTTGTTGTGTGTGTGTGTGTGTGAGTGTGTGTGTGTGTGCATGGTTATGTATGGTTATGTTTATGTAAGTGTGTTTGTAATCTATACCCTCACAAGGTAACACAGAGAGCTGGTAATTATGACAAGTTTATGACAGGTGTTGACTGAATTTATTCAGCCAAGGTTTTCCCCATGGAGGCCCATTGATGGTGACGGCCTATTACTGTTTTATTACACAAAGATAGATCGTATATTATAGTTCACGGATGTAATTGTAATCTCCCCCCCCCCCCCCTCCCATAATTTCCATTTTTATCAAAATCCTCTATTTTAATAGATTGTGCCTTCGGGGAAGGAGAAACCAGATGTGCCAGCTCATCGTTTTCCCATGGTTACTGATCTCAGAGCAGTTTCACTTTCCTCTGTGAATGGGTCTGACCAGGATGAAAGAAGACTTAGCTGATCTGGCACCAGCTCTTGAGGGCTAACTGTCATCCACCCTGGTGCTTTCATCAGCAGAGTTGTCTTGATAGGCTGAGTTTCAGAGTTCAGTGTACTAATTGCTCCCTCTCTCCCACTGCAGATGGGAAGGCTGATTGTTAACTGGATGAAGCGTGAATTGTTTCAGATTTACATTTGACATTTAGTCATTTTAGCAGAATCCCTTATCCAGAGCGACTTAAGTACAGGGACATTCCCCCCTGACGCAAGTAGGGTGAAGTGCCTTGCCCAAGGACGTCAAACGTAATTTGGCACAGCTGGGAAATCGAACCGGCTACCTTCTGATTTCTAGCCTGATTCTCTAACCGCTCAGCCTGACTCCTGACTCCCTAATCAGCCAAACTGACGTGTTTTTGGAATGCAGCTTTCAGTTGCGTAACCTGGGAGGCCAACAATGTTTTGGAATGGTTCTCACATCAGTTCTTAATACCGCTTACGCAGTCAGGAATTAGTGTGACGATTTCCCTGAACGCTGAACGGCAGGTCTGAGGTCAGTCTGTGTTAATGAGGGAGTCTGAGAAGAAGACTGTGGAGGTTTAGATCGACTCTCATCTTCCAGGATGGAACCACAAAACCACCGTTTTGTGTCAGCAGATCTCAGTCCCCCAACAATGCCAAACCAACCCTTTATTTTAATGGCTCCTGGGATTGGCTCTAAGGGGGTTGGGGGGGGGGGGGTGGAATTCTCCCTGCTTAATGTGGAAATGTATATGGCTGTTTCTCTTCTGATTCAGATGCATTTTTGATGTAATGGGTGAGACGGTTTGGCAGATCAGTTCAGTGATTCACTGTCTCTGCTTCAGTTCAGACTTGGGGCTTCAGTTACTGTATTACAGAAGCAGACTTGAGGCTTCAGTTACTGTATTACAGAAGCAGACTTGAGGCTTCAGTTACTGTATTACAGAAGCAGACTTGAGGCTTCAGTTACTGTATTACAGAAGCAGACTTGAGGCTTCAGTTACTGTATTACAGAAGCAGACTTGAGGCTTCAGTTACTGTATTACAGAAGCAGACTTGAGGCTTCAGTTACTGTATTACAGAAGCAGACTTGAGGCTTCAGTTACTGTATTACAGAAGCAGACTTGCCTAAACGACAGCATGAACCAGCTCGTTATCAGCAGGCTTGATTCAATTAAAACATGGCCAACTTGATATTCACTACAGTCCCAGGCTTACGTGACCAAAGTGACAGTTTAAAACACTTTTTAAAGAGGATTTTGTTAAGACTGTATTTGTTTGGAAATCCATTCACTTTTTTAGTCGCTCAAAGGTCCCTTAAACCTAGTATTGTCTAGTAGCAAAAAACACTTGCTGTGTGTCTTCAGTATTCTCTAGTTAGTCTCCTCAGTGTCTTTCTACCCTGGCTGGTTGGCTGACTTGCTTGCTGGCAGACACACTAACAGAAAAACAAAGCATGTGTCTGCTTCTATTCCCATTCTGCTTCTATGCTGTGATGTAATATTAATGTTATCTTCAGTTAACCCCCATTGCGTGCCACAACTGTGAGTCATGCTCTCAATTACGCTCTTTTAACCTATGCGACATAGCTCAAAACAATACATAATTGATCGTTGGTCCATTATTTTAAGGTTGTAGAGCGTGAATATGGCTGCACGGTAGACTAACTTCATGGTAAATAGACATTGAGTGAAGTGCGTACTCATTAAACATGAACGATAACTGCAGTATGTTTACTGTGTACTGAAACCTTCAACTATATGAAGTACATCAAAATACCCATACTGTATATAACCTCAACACCCATCAGTACTCCCAACACTGCCATGAATAGATTAGATTAGATAATCCTTTCTTTGTTTGTCCCACAGTGGGGAAATTGCAGTAACAGTGAGGACAATTGCCGTAATTGCATAAATTGCACTTATACTAGTATAAGTATATATCAAAGTATACTGTATCTGTTGCTGATCTATTTGAAGTAATCTGAATCTGAATCTTTTGAATCTGAATCTTTTTCTTTTGTGTGCTCCTGGTCCATGTAGTGAGTGTGGCAGGGTGTGCTTCCTCACAGCTCTAGCTTGTGGTTGTTGGTGTTTTGATGGAACCAGTTAACCACACACCAGTTCAGGAAGTGTCCTCCCTAGTGGAACCAGGGTCCAGAAGAGAACACCCTGTCATTCTAGAACAATGGAAAAGAATTGTTCTTCCAGAACCCCCTGCTGTTCCACTATCTGCTGACCTTTCTCATTTATGGAACAATCGCATGAGAGAGGCCACCATGGACAACACACACACACACACAAACACACACACACGTACACAAGGACACACACCAACGCACACACACAGACATTTGTCCCTCTCCTCCACTCCTGTGCCAAAGCTCAAATCACAGCTACACTTGTCAAAGGACTAATGCATGAACACCCAGCTGGCAGAGGGAGCTACAGATCCCAGAGGGGGCTAAGCAGTGTTAAAAACCCCAGCTTTGACACCGCTTCTCCAGGGTCCACGGAGGAGAACCACAGTTAACTGGAGCCAGATTTGTTTGGGAAGTACAGTACAATGTAGCATGGAGCGCATGGAGCGCATGGAGCGCATGGCGCAGGCAGCGTGTTAAAGGCTCTGATTATGCAGTAAGAGCATCTTCTTTGTCCTGCAATAATCCCACAGCTAGGTTTGGGTCTATTGTTATGGAAAGTAGGCATGCTTGCCGTCTGCCTGGATGAGACAGTACTCCGGCTGGGTGTGTGTGTGTGTGTGTGTGTGTGTGTGTGTGTGTGTGTGTGTGTGTGAGTGTGTGTGTGGATGTGGGTGTGTGTGTGTGTGTGTGTGTGTGTGTAGGCACAGCAGGAGGTGGGATGAGCACATGCCTGTAAACACACTGGTCTTGCTTCCTTCCTGCTTGTTGTTCTTGCTACACTTCTGATGAACACACACACTGACACACACACTGACACACACACACACACACACACATACAACATACAGTAGCAATCATGAGCATGCAAAAAAATATCTTAGTTTGTGAAAAATCCCTATGCTCTCTCATCAGCCTCCATACAGCAGCGGCACCACACTACCCCCCTCCCCCCACACCCCCCCCCCACACCCCCTCCACTCACCATGTCTGGGTCTTCCTGTTGATTAGTCTGCTGAGCCAATCAGAGTATTGATACTAAACCATCTCCACTGGCGTGCGTTCATCACTGCTTACTGGAAAGCACAGTAGTAACAGTAATAGTAGTATTTGAATTGCAATTGGCTGCTGTTCAGGTTTTCCATTTATTTTATTGCACTGAGTGAGGTAAATCAAAAACACCCCAAGGATTTTACCCTCTTTTTTATTTGTATTTTTTATACTGGAACCCGTAGTATTTCAGACAGTAAAGCTGATTGGATTAGAGTCCTGTCATCATGTTTCTGTGCTCACCACAGTGACCTGCTAGATGTTTTAATCGAGCCTGTTTGGCTCCGGTATCGCAGGCTGTCCCTCTCCTCTCCAGCGCTCCAAGAGATCACCAGCTGGGCTAGGCTGCTCCTCTAATGCTACGTGATGAGCATCCATGCTAATGCTACATGAAAGCCTACATGTTGCTTGTTCCTAGCCAGCCTCCTCATGGGTCCCCAGAGCATGCTGGGGCTGGGCTAGCTTCATGTCATCTGCTCAGTAATACTCCCAGAGGACTTGCTGTCACTCAAGGTCTCAGGCACTGAGAGATGCTCATCTACCTTCAACACACTCAATCTCATTGGTTAATTGATAGATTAAGGTCATTTGCATAATTAAGCTAATTGTTGTGGGGGGGAAAACGCTCCAGGGACAAGATTTCATATCATGACAAACAATCTATTTCCAACTAGGAAAATTCATGAATAAATTATATTTTTGGGGATGTGGGGGATGGGACAGAACTTGTGTGTATACAGTATGTGTACGCACTACATACAAACATTCATCTTCAACTTCCCTATCCATAGACAAAAAAGAAAATTCACCCAGTTAAGATCATGAACATTACCAATACCTTTACTGTGTGCCTGTCCCTTTAAGGACAGCGGTGCAGTCTGGAATACGTTCACTGGGTTGACCTCCCATGCTTTATTCAGTCCAGCTGCTGATTGGGGGGCTGATGTGAGCTGCCAGACCATAATTCCCATGAAGTCAGCACTTTGGCTTTGCCACGGAAACAAAGGGCCTGGGGGGGGGTGGGGGGACAGAAGGTGGGAGGTGACGATGGGGGTCAAAGGGGGTTAGAAGTGGGACAAAGTGAAGCCTCTTTACCTCCTAGCAGATGTGCCGTCATGAAAACAGAGAGGGGGTCATGTGGTGCGGTGGGTTAAGGTGTCGGGTTAGTAATCAGAAGGTCCCTGGTTTGAACCCCTGGCTGTGTCAACATGACATTGTGTCTTTGGGCAAGGCACTTCACCCTACTTGCCTCAGGGGGGAATGTCCCTGTACTTGCTGTAAGTCGCTCTGGATAAGAGCGTCTGATAAAATGACTAAATGTAGAACGTCTTTAAGATCGGAAAGCAGGATGGGTTTTCATTGGCCAGCTGTCACGTGTCACCTTGACAGGAAGTGAGGTGTGAAGTCAGACAGCTGACAGGATCAGAGTGACGTCCTCCAGCTGTTCCCCCACACTGCCAGTCCAGGGAGCAGAGAGGAGCGGCTCTTCTCTGGGACACATGCTTTACCTCGCTCCCTCGTAAACCCCAGGTCAGCCTTCCTCTCAGACGAGGGGCAGACTGGGAGCTGTGAACTGGGATCCGTACGATTGGAAACTGCCACGTCCGTGGATCATGTGACAGAGACGGACAGACAGACAGACAGAGGGGGGAGCTGACAGACAGACAGACAGACAGACAGACAGACAGACAGAGGGGGGAGCTGACAGACAGACAGACTGACAGATGGGGGGGGTCTGACAGACGGACAGACAGACAGAGGGGGGAGCTGACAGACAGACAGACTCACAGACAGACAGACAGACAGACTGACAGACAGAGGGGGGAGCTGACAGACAGACAGACTCACAGACAGACAGACAGACAGACTGACAGACAGAGGGGGGAGCTGACAGACAGACAGACTCACAGACAGACAGACAGACAGACAGAGGGGGGAGCTGACAGACAGACAGACTGACAGATGGGGGGGATCTGACATATAAAAAGGAACATCTGTAAATCCTTTTCTGATCTGGCATCGTCAGAGCAGCCTTGTGGGTTTGTCTTGTGACATTTACTCTTGTTATTGAGTTAGCCTCCCAGCTGAAACAGGAGCATGAAACCCAGGGTATTTATGTTGACAGTCTCTCAGCCGTCAGCCCAACCCAACCCTGCCCAGAGAATTAGGAAGGTGTCAAGCTTGTCCCCACTCTGAGTTGTGGGCTCTCATCTCATCGGTTACCACAGCAACGTCTAACATGGCCAGATAGCCTTTCTCAGGTTGCTTTGCTGTCTTGCTGTCTTGGAGTGACAGCCATCACAAACACATTGGCTTTTTAAATCGTTGTGACACACAAAGCTCCCTCTCCTTAATACTGTCACTGTTTGACAGGCAGTGACACCCTCTGCTCTGTGGTCTTGGTCCTAGTTCACCTAGTGCAGTTGTATTGGGTGGAAGTGTCCGTCTTATAGTGTTCCACTGGGGGGAAAGAGTGGGAGACTAACAAGGCTCTGGTACCACCTCCCCTTCTGTAGGGGCGTACTGAGTCCTTAGTGGTTTAATCTCTGGTTAAACTACCCCTGATGAAGCAGTACTGTGTCTGTGTGTGTGTGTGAGTGTCTGTGTGTGTGTGTGAGTGTGTCTGTGTGTGTGTGAGAGTGTAAGTCTGTGTGTGTGTGTGTGTGTGTGTGTGTGTGTGTGTGCACATGGGGGCTGTAGAGTTACAGCCAGGCAAAGATCTAGGGAAGGAAAATGCCAACTCAGCCTGTTTCAGGCAGAGCCAGGAGCCTTAGCAGTGTGCCCTCATGCCCCCCCCCCCCCACTGAGGTCGAGGGTCAGGGGGGATCAGTCATCGGAGAGTAGCAGAGGTGGAGGAGGTCGCGACAGAGAGGAAGTGAGGCGTGTGCAGGCAGAGTAGAGCACAGCCTTCCTGGAGCACGGCAAACCTCGGCCACACGCACAGGAAGAGATTATTAATCATACTTAGGTGACTTCCTGTGGGAAGGGGGACTACATGAGAAGTGGAGATGTGTGCTGTGTCTTAGCTGAACATGTTGGAAGAAGACAAGGGAGGAGTTTTAGTCCGTGTTTGTTTGTGCGTGTAAGGGAGGGAGGGAGTTACGATGTCTCTGGAAATGCATCACTTCCTGTCAGAAGGCCCGGCATGCGAACACAGGCAGTGTGTGCATGGAGAAGGGACTGGGAACACTCAAATTTTAACGCCGCTCCGGGGGATTGGTCCCCCACACTGAAAGAAGCTTTTTTATTCACTTCTCACAGCAGTAAGGACCACCTGGGGATTAAAGACTGATTACAGCACAGTCCTGGGGGGTCTATAAAGACACGTCATCTCTCTGAATCTACCCTCCCTGTGTGTCTGATATTTAACTTTTATTTAACTTTTAACTGTGTGTTTTCTCTTTCCTCCCCCCCGATACTGACTGTCATGGGCGTGTTCTTCTTCTTCTAAGGTAAGAGACTTGGCAGCTGTAAAGAAGCTCCTCTGCACCCTCTCTCTCTCTCTCTCTCTCCCTCTCTCTCTCCCTCTCTCTCTCCCTCTCTTCTTCCTTCCCTTGGCACCCTACTCCCCCTCTCTTCCACCTCTTACCCCTTCCCCCCTTCCCCCCCTCCACCCCCCGCCACACACACACACACACACCACCTCCTCATTAGCCACTACAATAGACTCTGATGATGATGATGGCCTAGATTTTGGGACAGTGGGGTGCCAGATTTGATTCTAACCCCCCCCAGCTTCCCCCTCCCCTTTTCCCCACTTCCCCCTCTCTTCTCTCCCACAAAATAGTCCTAGCTTTGGGATGGGTTGGGCTGGGAGTTGCCTGCTGCAAATGTGGGTCACATAGGAAGAGACAACAGGGCTGTGTTTTGCATACATCCATCCCTCTCTGCTGGTACAGATGCTGTCATCACATGATGGACTGGCCGGCTGTCATCTCTCTCCTTGCTTCTGAACCCTGTGGTTCTGCTGATCCGACCATCCAGACCCAAGCACAGAATCACCTTTGTTTACTTTGCCAGTGAGGCAGATTCCCATCAATTATCCACGGCTCTTTTGTCTTTTGAGTTCATTCAGCTATTCGTTGGCATGAAGGTCTGGTCTCTTGGTTGGAATTACAGTAGAACAGAACCTGGGCTGTCCAGAGCTTTTACCTCATCTCTGTTTCAGCTGCACTCCTCTATCCTGCCTGTCTCTCTACCTCAGTCTCTCCACCCCTGTCTCTACAACTTGGTCTCTCCCTTTCTTCACTTCTCCGGTCTCTACCTCTCTCTTTCTCCCTGTCTGTGTCTCTTACTGTCTATTTCTTTCTCTCTCTCTCTGTCTTAGTATCTCTCGCTCACTCTCTCCCCGGTAACATGCTGACAGACACTCTGTGTTACTAGATGGATGAGGCTGAGGGATGACTCCTTCTCATACACACAGATTAGTGTTCATTGAAATCCAATAGGACTTTAATTTACATAGTGCTGTTTAAATCCACCCATGACCCCCGTCCTTATCCCTGTCCGTGACCCTGACCCACAGACACACACACACACACAGACACAAACACACACTCATCCCCAGTGTTAAGGCCTAGGCTTGCCTTGATGTGTTATGACAGAATTTTAAGGGATTAGTGGGACTGCCGCTGACTAATACTGTGTGTGTGTGTGTGTTCTTTTGTGAGAGGATGTTTAGGATTTGCCTAACCTGACCCCAGAAAAGTGTTGAGTTCTGTTTCGTATGCATTTCGAAGACAACAGCTTACTAAATTAGGGATTCCTATAGAGAAATACCCATCAAGTTATCTGTGTTGCTGCAGACAGAGAAGCTTTGTCTGGGTGTTATTTTGCCATCATGCCTTTAGCTGCCCATCGTTGACAATGTGGTGAGTCACCAATCACATGCCTTCTCTGAGAATGGATGTCAGATAAAACTCTTAAAGTTGTGGCACACATGACCTCATCGTTCTGACTGGCCTGGTGGCCTGTTTGTAAGGCGGCTTGCAGCATGTTTCAAGGAGGACGAGACTATGGCAGGATGGTTCTATCTAGGTGGCTCTAGTAATCGGGCTAGTAATCAAAATGTTGCCTGTTCGATTCCTAGCCGTGCCCAATGACGTTGTGTTCTTGGTCAAGGCACTTCACCCTACTGTACTCAGGGGGGAATGTCCCTGTACTTGCTGTAAGTCTCTCTGGATAAGAGCGTCTGATAAATGACTAACATGTTAAATGTAATGTTCTTTCTGAGAGGAAGAACACCTCCATCTTCCTCGTCGAAGCGGTCGTTTCTGTCAGGTTCTTTTTTCCCACCCCAAGCTTCCTTCCACCTCCTCATCCTTGATTAGCTGTAGTATTAAAGTCTTTGTGATGTTTGATTATGAGGGAGACAGAGAGGGAGAGGAAGAGGGAGGGGGGGAGAGGGAGGGGAAGAGGGGGGGGGAGGGGGAGGAAGAGGGGGAGGAAGAGGGAGGGGAAGAGGGGGTGCTGAAGTGGTTTTTACCATGGCTACCATTATGGTTGAAGAGGCAGCAGATGTCTTTAGTGTGTTAGTGTTCTAACGTGTGTTTTTGTTGGCTATACACATATTTCTACATAACACACTTTTGTGTAAATTTACACAAAATACTACTGGTAAATACAGGAGTACGTGTTTGTTTTCTGTTGTTTTGTTATTTTTTGTTATTTTAAATAACCACGTTTAGGTTACGCATACGCATGACTGATGCTCTTTGTAAAAGCTCTCTCTTGTAAGTCGCTTTGGATAAAAGCGTCTGCTAAATGAATAAATGCATAGCTGTCCTATTTTCACTACATCAGCAGTTTTACCAAATCAAGTTAAACAAATCTTATGCCAATGTTTTATGCCAATGTTTTATGTGCCCAAGTATAGAGGACAACAAAAAAACAACTCGCCAGTTTAGAAAGACAAACAATGTTATCCTTTTCAGCAAGTTAATCAAAAGAACATAGGAGTGAAAATCCAGAATGAGACAGATATTCAAAAAGAAAGATAAATATTTAGAGCTAAAGCATGATAGAGAGAGAGAGAGAGAGAGAGAGAGAGAGAGAGAGAGAGAAAGAGAGAGAGAGAGAGAGAGCAATAGACAGAGAGAAAGAGAGAGAATATTTGTCAAGCTAAGATTAATCAACTCACTCTTACCCCCACCCCACACAGACATACTCCCCTCTGCCAACTCTCTCTTCTACAGCTCTTATCTCTGCTTTTCTCACAGACTATTTTCCTTCCCGATGTGACTTGACACCTCTAATCTTATTGGCCTGGAGGGAATCCATATGGCAATGCAGCTCCAGGTCACTGTAAACATGGTCCTGATGACAGCAGGACTGCTGGCTGCTGCAGCAGCGTCAGGCTGTGTATCCCAGC
This sequence comes from Neosalanx taihuensis, assembly GCA_030340665.1. NCBI lineage: Eukaryota > Metazoa > Chordata > Actinopteri > Osmeriformes > Salangidae > Neosalanx > Neosalanx taihuensis. The sequence continues at coordinate 14,256,876 of CM059299.1, read as the reverse complement.
AGCCTTGGCTTTAGCACAGGGAGGGAACTGAGGGGACACCTAGCATCTCTGTGGCTGGGGTGGCTAGCTGGCTAGCTGGGGTGGCTAGTTGCCTGCTGCTACGCTGTACAAACACTGTAGCAACCACAATGGAGCTTGTGGTTTGACAAAACAACACTATCGTTTTTGCTAACCCATTTGTCTGCCTGTTGTTTCTAGAACAAATGTACAGCTTTATTTCTTCTTCTGCAGCCACCTAAATGCAGTGGATTCTATTGTGCTGTACATGTTGCTTGAGTAGGGCCGAGCTGGGCGACCTCAGAGAATGAAACGATGTGTTTGAGCAGTGTGTGTTTTGACCTCTGTGACTCCCTGAGGACTCCAGAACTAGAGGGAGACACACACACACACACACACACACAGTCATAGAAGGGCCTAGAGGGAGTCTGTGAGTGTGTGTGTGTGCCTGTTTGTGTATGCGTGTCTTCCTGTGTGCGTGTGTATGTGTGTGTGTGTGTGCGCCTGTGCTTTCTCTGGATCTCAAATGCAATCCAGGTTCTGCCCGTCCTCTGGTTTAATGCAGTAGAGGTGGCCTGGTTTCTGTATTTATTGCTGCCTGCTTCTATCAGGACTGCTGACAGTGTCCCTGTCTGAATCCCAGAGGCCCCTGTTTCCTGTTGTGTATACATGGTCTTTGTAGAGTTTCCCAGTACTCTGTGCTCCCACAGCCTGGTGCTCCATTAATGAGGCAAGTCCAACTTGCTTTTGACTAAATGCTTCACCAATCCTCTGCTGCACGTGTCCTAATCCCTGTTTTCCTGACACTGTGTCTTCTGCAGCTGTGCAGATCCAGTTAGTGCAAATATGCGTCTAGCTGCCTCAGGGTTTTAATTACTGCTAAATAGAAAAGGCTGCAACGTGAGAATGAGGCGTCCCGTCTTGAACAAAGTCAACATCCCTCCCAGAAACTCAACTTGGTGTGTTGTTCCAACTGTCGTCTCCTTCTGTCGTAAGAAAAACTGGATCAAGAGAACAAATGGAACAAATGGTCCATGCTGTTAGAGCGCGGACATGTCTGAGTGAGCCAGCAAGGATGGAGCTGCTAATGACCAGAGGATGGTTAAACTGCAGCCCTACTGCTGTCCTAGATCATAGCATTCATCTTTTAGCTCCCCTGTACTACCTGTCTCGGCTGGTGAAGAAGAATATTTATGTAATGGTTTGGTTAAAAAAACAAATCTAAATACGTAATCTATTATTATGGGGGGTCTTTATTTGACTAACACATCATGTTAATGTCCAAGCAAATGGCTATTTATGTAAATACTCCGAGTCCAGAGAGACACTGAAAGCAAGGACACTCACTTGTTGTCATTAGCTACCATGAGATTGATACCGACGCTGCGGCCGTTTACCTTTAATGATTTCCCAGCACAGGAGAACGCCATCATCATCATTATCCAGTTCAAACAGGCAGTGATCTCGGAGCTCCACATTAGCCTCGGTCTCTCTCCCAGAATAGGCACTAACATCCCACCAGTGGCAGCAGTATCCTCTGCACGCTACCACAGACACCACCACCTAATAGGCATGTGATTTATGGCAAGACCAGTTCATATCAGCAGGTTCCGGAGAGATCAGACCAAGCCATAATTACAGGAGATCTACAGAGTGATGGATAGGCCTTAGTGAGTCAGAGCAGAAATGGGAAGGTCTAATCCCTGGTGTTGGTGAAGCAGGTTTTTCTCTTGACACGCCACCTCCTATAGAGAAGAGTCCATTACTGTCCTGGTCCCACTGGACTGATGTCAGGGCAGGAAGACAGGGAGGGAGAGGAGCTGAAACTAGGATCAGTCTGCAGGGTCTGGTCTGTAGGGTCTGGTCTGCAGGGTCTGGTCTGCAGGGTCTGGTCTGCAGGGTCTGGTCTGCAGGGTCTGGTCTGCAGGGTCTGGTCTGCAGGGTCTGGTCTGCAGGGTCTGGTCTGCAGGGTCTGGTCTGCAGGGTCTGGTCTGCAGGGTCTGGTCTGCAGGGGGTTGACACAAGAACAAACACAGAAAACACACTCCCCCCCCCTCGTTTATCTACGTCTGTGTTTGTCTCTCACGCTCACTTACACACACACACACACACACTATCTCCTCTCTGATAAGGAGAAACAAAATGGAAGATCAACATTGTTGATGTCCTCGGGGCCACGTTTCTGTGTCTTTGGGGTCTCTGTCTGTGTGTGTGTGTGTGTGTGTGCGCGTGTGTGTGTGAATCTGTTTGTTCATCTGCCAGTTGCTAACAGCTATAAAACGCTATCAGATATCCTCATGGGAAGCTCATGGTTTTACATCAGATCATTTTCAGTTTCGGAGCGGTGTGTGGGATGAGGACGGGCGGATGAATCATCCGCCCTCAGTGTTCCTCTGTTCTCGTGGGATGAGCGGAGAGGGTGGCTGCAGTTGCCGAGATGCACGGCTCAGAAGGCCAGGTGTCCTGTCCCGTTTCCAAGACAACAGCAGATGGCGTTTGTCTCTGAGAAGGTGTGACGTCAGGACACCAGGGTGGGCGGCAACAGTGGCCAAGAAGACACACTGACAAGTGGACTGAGTGTGTGTGGGGGTGGGGGTGGGGGGGGGATTTACCATGGTCAGCCAAGGACACCCAAGACCACCAGCCAACACACCCTAATCCCCCTGAGTCCCTGAGTCCCAGTGGACCTTGGACCTGCGTCTTGGGCCATGACTTCAGCCGGTCCTTCCATAGCCCAATGACTGAGTATTGATTGCCATCAGTCAGTTGAAGGAGAGCAGGTGACTGTGAGAGGCCATACTGGCCGGACTGCTCAGAGCAGCTTGATGTTAAGGCCGTAACTCTGTGTTGGAGAGCCCATAGAGAAGACGTTAGCCAGCTCCTGGTCATTAATCCCTGTCAGTATAATGAATGGGCTTTTAGAATGAATCCCTGCTGATTGGGGTGGAGAGGAGTCCATCTTGTAAAGCCCTAAGTGATTTACTCAAAGGGAACTGCAGGATAAAGAAAGCCCCTTCCATACGCAACACAGTTAGGCTGGTTGGAACAGCAGCCATTGCCAAGTCTTAGAAGAGCATGGTTCACTGACTAACCATGGACCCAGTCAAGTGAGTGACCTTGGCTGCTGCAGTGTGGGGACTCGGTGTCCTCTGTTGGGCCAGCCTGAGGGATTAACAGGGTCGGGGGAAACTGTGAGGGCAGGAGTTAAGGCACTGCTCGACTGGGAAGCTTATTAAGATAGATAACACTCAAGCTGGTCCTGGAAGCTCTGCTACACAGAGACCCTCATAGGGAGGTGGAGGGTGGGTGGAGGAGGAGGTAGAGGAGTGTGGAGGTAGAGGAGTGTGGAGGTGGAGGGTGGGTGGAGGTAGAGGGTGGGTGGAGGTGGAGGAGTGTGGAGGTGGAGGGTGGGAGGAGGTAGAGGAGTGTGGAGGTAGAGGAGTGTGGAGGTGGAGGGTGGGTGGAGGGTGGGTGGAGGTGGAGGAGTGTGGAGGTGGAGGGTGGGTGGAGGTAGAGGTGGAGGTAGAGGTGGAGGTAGAGGTGGAGGAGTGTGGAGGTCGAGGGTGTGTTGGGGTAGAGGAGTGTGAAGGTGGAGGAAGGTGGCTGCAGAGGGAGGTTTGAGGGAGGGTGGAGGTGGAGAGTGGAGAGTGGAGAGTGGGTGGAGGGTGTGTTGGGGTAGAGGAGTGTGGAGGTGGAGGTGGAGGGTGTGTTGGGGTAGAGGAGTGTGGAGGTGGAGGAAGGTGGCTGCAGAGGGAGGTTTGAGGGAGGGTGGAGGTGGAGAGTGGAGAGTGGGTGGAGGTCGAGGGTGTGTTGGGGTAGAGGAGTGTGGAGGTGGAGGGTGGGTGGAGGTGGAGGGTGTGTTGGGGTAGAGGAGTGTGGAGGTGGAGGAAGGTGGATGCAGAGGGAGGGTTGAGGGAGGGTGGAGGTCGAGGGTGGGTGGTGAGGTTTGCAGGCAGACTCTGCATCATAGACAGATCGTCTTGTTTGAAAATGTGTGAACGAAGCCCTTCCTGGTTGACTGAATGAGGTCATTTACCGGGGTACTTACTGTAACGCTGGGGTGATTACAGGTAATGAAGTCCTAACAGACGGTAGGTGGCTACTAATAAGACAACTGGGGAAGATGAAATGGGATCTCATTACATTGCTAATAGTACTAAGACTTTTCTTCTTCTTAGCTTGTTGCTCTGAGTCATTTTTATGTCTCTCATCTGCCACAGCTGGGGGTATAGAAGTGATGACTAGTCCAGCCAACACATAGCACCCTTAGTAACTCATCTTTGTGTTTGTTTTTGTTGAACTCCTTATGTGCTGTGAGCTATTGGTGACCTAACTGACCTTTAGTCTAGTTTGGTAAACGACCATTAGACTGTTGTCCTGTACTGTAGTTAAGTGTGTGTTTGTACCAGTCTGGCTAATGCATACCCAACATGCTCTGCTGGATTAGCAGTCAGCCTTGTAGCGTGTGAGGCTTTCTGCTTGCCTGGACACATTCCTCTGCCTTCCAACCATCTATTAATACAACTGTGTGTGTGAGAGATAAGTGCAGCATTGAGGAATGGACTACATTACCCATAATTACCTGTTCCTAAAAATATTCCTCAGGAACGATGTGCTTAACTCCTCTACCAAGCAGCATGATTCATGAAAAATACTCAGGGACATTTTATTTGGACACATTTAGATTGAGAGATTACCGACTATATATAATATCTCCTTTAAGGAGTATTTATCTTTCGCCTTTTTTGTGCTGGTGTGAAAAAGCTAAAAAGAAGAAATAATTTTTTTCATCAAAATGAAATTGTAAATTGTAACAGTCAAAAATATGTTAAACTTCAGCCCAGTTTGCTAAAGCTGCACTGGTATCCTTTTAAAGGCCAGTCTGACCTGTACAGACTCAGAAAGTACACAAACCTGAAGGAGACTCCTGATACTTAGTCTACAGCACCTTAAAATAACAAGAATGTCTCCTCGTTTGTTAATTTGAGAGAGATTACTCAACCATTTGTGTGATAATGTGTCAGAACCCTCTAATCCCATCATTAGAGTCTGTCCCATTAACAGAAGGTGTCACTCCAGCAGACCCCCTCTGTCCTCGTCTTTCAGAGAAGACCGTGCGCAGAAATGGTGTTTAAACACAAATCTGAAATTGGTGTTTCTCTGTACCCACATCTCCGGTGGTAGCGGAGGATTACCGGGAGGTCCGTCGCTAATCGTAGGACTAACATAGCGGAAAGCGTGAGGAAAAAAAAAACAGTGCTTGGTCCGGAATAGAGAACCTGCTCAGTATCCAGGGAGTTAGCAAACATAATCACAGAATTATATGCTGCTGTACTCTCGGGTCATAAGATCTAGTACCATTACACTTAGACACAACAAGGCTTCCAGTCATTTAAATCCCCGGGAACATCAAGAGTGGACGGTTTGTCTGGACTAATATTGAAACCCAGACAGATTTTTACAGTCTATACTTTAAAAGTACAAAATAAGATATTTTGAAGTATATGCTGTATATCAGGTTCAGTTTAAACTGCAGCCGTTGTGTCGTTGCTTCATAAAGCATGTCCAAGATGACAAGGTGAAACACTGGAACGCAGTAAGTCATCTTAAAGCTGTCTCTCTCTCTCCTCCCCCTCCTCTTCCTCATCTACCATACAGAGAGCTCTATTGTATCCAGCTCGTGGTTACTCCAGCACGGAGATCTCTCAGAGCATACACACCTAAGTAGCTTTCAGCTGTGTCTCTAAATATGACCATGGTAATGGAGGCCTCTGCATGTTCTGGACAATCTCAAACACAAAGTGTTTCTCTCCTTGACTGAAGTCCTGAGCCTCCCGCTGGGGTGGAAGGAGAAAGTCTAGCCGTGTCACAGACAACCTGAGGGGGTGTGGTCTGTCTGTCTGATGCCTCCTGTCACAGCCTGTTAGGATTAAACACGTCCATCAAACAGATAATCAACCACCCTCATGGCTAAACGCTAACTACTACAGACTGCAGTGGGGGGATTTCTAATTTGAGGTGAGATTCAGATTCAGATTCATTTATTTATAAAAGGGACAATGCACATTAATCGACAGTAGAACTGTAAATGTGCCAGAGTTAACCTGGCAGGCTAGATTTCATCTGTAGTCCCTATCCCAGTTCTTAAAAGGCAACCTGGTAAAAACAACTTAAAAGCATAAAAACATATTTCATGATTAAAATACTGTACATACCTTAAATAAAATAAGATAAGATGAAGTAGGAGCAAGAAGAGAGAGACACAGAGAGAGACAGAGAGAAAGACAAAAAGAGCGAGACAGAGATAGAGAGCGAGAAACAGAGAGACAGAGACACAGAAAGAGAGGGAGTGAGACAGAGACAGGGACAGAGTCTTCATTTCCCACAGTGATGGTGGTAGCATGCAGGAACCCAGAGCGTCACCAGAGGAATCTGTAAACAGTGGGTAATTATTTCTAAATCAATGTTGTGACAGGAATGCTCTGGAGAGTCAAATCCCAGCCTGTTGGACTGGAGCAGAGTGATCCCTGAGGAATCTCCACAGCTCTGCTATGGCGGCCATGATTGATCCCCACATGGTACCTTTCACCACACAGCCTCCCTGCAAGGCTAACATGGAGATCATTATTGATCAGGCTGCTATGGGGGTGCATAGGGTAATTTTGTGTGTGTGTGTGTGTGTGTGTGTGGGGGGGTGTGTGTGGAGCGGTATTCAGTCTTGATGTGTTAGAAAAGTCAGCTGCTTTATTATTACCTGTAGCTCTAACAGATGGATATGGATCAGTTAAGCTGTACATTCCATGATAACAAGAAAAGCATGCCAAAGAGATGATTTTAGCACACACAGACAGACACACACACACACACACACACACACTCTACTCTGTAGGGAGGTTGTCCAGACTTGACAGACGAGGCCACAGCGATCCACTAATGAGCCACTTAACTTCCCCCTTTGAACCTGCCTGTATCGGCAGCTCACACACGTGCACGCACAAACACACACACTCACACGCTCACACACACTCAACATCCTTCTTGGGCCCATTGATTCAGACCCAGATTCATCTGGTTCAGCAGAAAACTCACCCACATGGTTCTGTCAGGGTTAGATGTCAACACAGCCTCAGGACCTAGTCCTGACCCCTGACCTTTGACCTTGTGGAGGTTTTTACACTAGGGAGGCTGTCAGGGACTAAGACTGGGTCTGGGGCTGGGCCAGGGGCTGAGGCTGGGCCAGGGGCTGGGGCAGGGGCTGAGGCTGGGGCTGGGGCTGGGGCAGGGGCTGAGGCTGGGCCAGGGGCAGGGGCTGGGCCAGGGGCTGAGGCTGGGGCTGGGGCTGGGGCTGGATCTTCAGGCTGGGGCTGGGCCTCAGAGGATTGGGGTAAATGTTGGGTGGGTCTGGATGTGGGGGAGGATGGGATCTGTAGGCAGATGTTAATCTACAGTACATTAGGGAGCTGTCTTGAAGCATTTGTGAGTCATGACTATCACATGTAAATAGAAAGCTTTAGGACTCCCTGTAGGTGAAAACAGCTACAGTGGAGAATATCCTGTTTCACGAACATTTTCAATCCAGTGCTCAACTCGTCATATTTCTAGAAAAGGTTAGCATATCAAGTTACCGTACCGCTACAAACATTTCGAACCTCGAACCTGGGATTTAACTTTTGCATGAAACAGAGAAACTATAAAAGATCCACTGAACCACTATGATTTAATAACCAGCAGAGGGAAGAGACGGAGAAAGAGAGATGAAAAGAGAAGAACTATTTTATTATCCGTGCTCTTTACACGGTTCAGCAGGGGGTAATATCACACAAAGGCTGCCTGGACTGAAGGGACATGTTGCCTCTCTTAAGAGGAACTTCCATTTGGCTCCATCTTGGCTTTCTCTCTGTGTGCTCGCTGCTTCTTTATCTCCGCCTGTTTCCATCCCACACTTCGCAGCTTCAGCACATCTTGGTGTTGAGGGTTTTGACTGAACATCCTGGACTGAACTTCCTGGTACATCTGCTCATGTTGCAGAACATTCTAAGAACTAGCAGTGATCATCGCCTTAGAGATATCCATGCATTATGTTGGCATCTTTAAATCATCCTTTTAAAAGGTCCCACCTGTTTAGAACATTACCAGGCAATATCATTCATGTTTAATGATCAAAGACATCGGCAAAGAATATAAGACTAGACAGAGCATCATCTTTGATGCCGATATTGCATCTAATATACTAACCAGCTAGCTAGCTAACTAATAGCATTAAAGGGATGGGGCAAAGCAGTGAGTTAATCTTAATCTGGAACTGGCTATTGAATGAAGATAGCGGTGCCTGAGGATGGGCCTGGTGAAACAGCCAGAGAGCCTGGGGGAGGCAGAGGAGGAGGAGATGAAGATGTGTTGCAGAAGTAGGAAGATTGGGGAGCAGAAATTAACGGAACAGCCCCTGAAGGAGAATAAAATAAAGATACGCTCATGTTGGTCTCCACCGTCCTTCCTTCCCTCCAATCTATACCCCCCCACCAGCCTCCCCCAACCCCCCTCCCCTCCCCCCATGCTGCAGAGGAACTTGTCTAGATTGTGTATTCCGGCTGTGGTGTGTCTGCCTGGTTAACATGCAGAGGATGGCAGAGAAAAGATGATTCTGCTATGGAGGCTGGACGAGGGAGGGAGGGAGGGAGGGAGGGAGGGAGGGAGGGAGGGAGGGAGGGAGGGAGGGAGGGAGGGAGGGAGGGAGGGAGGGAGGGAGGGAGGATCTTCAGGAAGAAGGAAGAGCTGGTCTCTGAGTTTTTGTCTTTTTCTGCCTGGGTATTAGACCTCCCTCCCTCCCTCCCTCCCTCCCTCCCTCTCTTTGTGAATACACTATGCGTCACTGTCACAGTTCACTGAGCATTTTGTTAGATACGATAGTTTACAGTAGATTCAGATGTGAGACACGTGAAACAGGAATGTCCTCACCTTCATTTTGGACTGCTTCTTCACATAAAGACAAAAAGAAAATGACATTAAAGACCTACAGCATAGAATGTATTATAGATGTTCCCAGACTGCCGGGCAGGCCTTGTTGGCATCTCGTTAGCGGTTGGCATGGTTGGCATGGTGTCAGTCAGTATGCCAGGCCCTGTGGCATCCCTTGATGTCTCAGAAGGATCCACTTTGCTACACGAACCTCCTGCTCTGATTGGTTGATTTGCAATGTGAGCATATTTCAGCTCCCTTCCTTCCAGCACTTTTTTTGCTGGCAATACAGGGAGGTGATCCAGAGTTCATTTTGGGATTACCTCTGAGGAGGGTGTAGCCAGGGGGACAAGATACAGCCAAGCTGCTCACAAAGACTGAATTATCAACAACAGGAATCGTCATGAAAGCTGCCTCAGAATCTACACTGGCCTACTTACCCTGCTAATCAGCTGACCAGGGAGAAATCTACTTCACTCGAAGTTGATATGGTTTGTGTGTGTGTGTGTGTGTGTGTGAGACAGAGAGAGAGAGAGAGAGAGAGAGAGAGAGAGAGAGAGAGAGAGAGAGAGACAGTGAGAAATCAAGAAGAGATATTTCTTTGTCTCTGTGTGTGTTTGCGCCTCTACTTCACACATTTTCACTAACACACAAAAAATGATGATCTTTCCAACTGTGAATTTGGCATCAATATAAAGATGCATTTACAGGTTTCAAAAGATGCCTGTCCTTTTGCCACACCATAATCCATATCAGTGCATCATCATCATTACTAGACTGTCTCACTAAAGTAGAGGTGACAAATTAATAAAAGATATTTCCTGGCTCCATGTGATGGAAAGTAGAAATATCACTATCTCCCAGCGATAAACTGAGCCTGGATCACAGGAAGGTTATTAATGACAGATTTGGAGTTAAGGATTGGATCAGAACGGCGCTGCCAAGGTTGAATTGAGCCAAAGAGGAATACAGAGAGAAAGACTATTTATGGAGAGAAACATAGAGAAAGAAGGGGAGGTATGGAGTGGGAGGGGAGGCCAGAGAGAGAGGGGGAGTGAAAGAGGAGAAAGATAGGGAGGATATAGAGATGATAGAGGGAGGATATAGAGATGATAGAGGGAGGATATAGAGATGATACAGGGATAGGGTTAGTGTGTTGGCCTACAGAACAGTCAACTCCCAATACCTGTTGGCAGCGGGTTACTCTGTTACTCTCCAAATATAGTGCACCGATAATTGTGGGTCTGTATGTTTGTTTATTCATCTGTGTCTGGGAGTGGGTGCCAATGTGTGTGTGTGTCGGTGTGGGTGTGTGTGTGTGTGTTTGTTTGTCACTTTATCACTGTCAATGTTTCCATGCTCTTTGACCTTTTCAGTTGACCTTGTTCTGTCTGGTCGCCACCTGTCTTTGAGTGAGCGCGGTGGGATACACACACACACACACACACACACACACACACACACACACACACACACACACACACACACACACATATGCATGCACGTGCAGAAAAATACAAACACACACACATGGCATTACACACACCCCTGTCCTCCCTCCATGTCCCATCCAGATGAATGGCATGATTAATAGTCATTATTATTCTCATCAGCAGCTGTGGATCTGGCCTCCGTCCATGGCCTCTATGCTGAGATTCAATGATTCAAAGAAGCTGATATTAATCACTTGGCAACACTGTACAGCGCTTCTACAGAACCATAAATAGAGTTGAGGAGATGGGAGAGCTTTATAAATATTTATATTTTATTTAATAAGAGACCATGTTCTTTTATTTAGGCTTAACTGCAACAACAAAAAAAGGATTTCTGAACGTCATTTTTGGAACCAGACGGTTAAAAAATGTAGTTAAAAAGAAGTTAAATCTTTTTTTGAAATGCTCGGAAAACTATTCATCAGCGGTCAGTTTTCCAAACTACACCCTGTCTAACCAGAATAGATATATATTATATATATACAGTGTATATTCCATTGGTGTGTCCATCCAGACATTAGCCCCGCCCATGTTCCTGTCACCTGATCATGGCTTGTTCTGATTGGCTGGGTCAGAACAGGTGACAGACGCCTGTACCTCCACTGATCCCTCCTAATAGTCTGTAAGTGAGACTCAGCCAAGCTTGTATAAAGGGGGTGTTAGTGATGCCAGAGATGCTGGTGGGGGGTCATTAACACCCCCCTATTAGAGAGAAGGGTAATCAGGTGGAGAGGGTGGTGGGATGGAGAGGGGGAGGGGGGGGGGGTGGAGGGATGAGGGGGTGTCTATCTGCCTGCTGTTTCTCTCCATAAGAACATCTGCCTTCTAGGCTGCAACAGATGCAGAGAGGTGGAGGAAGAGGGGGAGGTGGAGAAAGAAGAGGGGCCCTATTAATGACTGTTCCAGGTCCATAATGTATCGTTACAGTCGGTTCAATACAGCATCCTTATGTTGCAGAGTGGGTCTACAGTGACTCTGTACAGTAATTGCTTTGATATTTTCCTGTCTTCTATTTTTTATTTTTCCAAACCTTTACGTAAACCCAGGGTGTGACTGAGGTGAACAGGAAGTTGGAACATGAGGTTCATTTTCAGACCCCAATCATTCAACACAACTGTTAATGTTCTGGTGCTGCCACTGGCAGGTTGAAGTTCTGATGAAGACCGACCTCAGCAGGAATGCAGGAAGTGACTGTTCCAGTGATCCACAGCGCAGGCTGCTTGGATGTTCAGCAAAACAGCGTTCCCTCTCTGCTTCCTGGAACGTGCCGCTGTATACCAGGATGTGGAACAACGCTGACTTATTAGAAATGATAAGTCTATCACGTTGCTATGCTGAATGACTGATGCTCTTTGTAAAAGCTCTCTCTTGTAAGTCGCTTTGGATTAAAGCGTCTGCTAAATGAATAAATGGAAATGGGACAAGGAATAGACCATTAATACGTGTGTGTGTTTGTGTGTGTGTGTGTGTGTGTGTGTGTGTGTTTATACACACACACACACACACGTGTCTTGAAATTGAAGGATGGAGTGGTCGGAACTCAGGAGGTCAAAGGGTCAAACTGGAGGTGTTTGGCTCGTGTGTCAGGGCATGTTAGTCTGTACCGCCAGCTCTCTGAACACAGGAGGATCTCAGGGCTCCCTGGCCACAGACCACAGGAAACACGCTTAGACTCACTGAGTTCTCTCACCTCAAGCTTTCTAAGCAAACACCTGTAGGAACCTGTAGGTGAAAGGCTCTTCTACTCTGCTGAGGGCAAAGTGCAGCTTCACAATATGAGCCTGTCAGTTTGGTTTGCAGATCAAATGATACAGTATTTTTTAACCCCTTAACATTTCCTCGCCGTGTTTCACTATTGTCACTTACCAAACACCATAAACGTTAAAGAAATAATCGATCGAGGGATACATCCTTAAAACTTTCCTAGTTCCAAAATCCGATTCCGTTTGTATCGCTAGCCAGAGCTGAAAGTTCTCTGTGATGTGGGGAGCTGTTAGCTGGTTCAGGTTGGGGAGAGCAGGACTGTCAGTACTGCTAATCAGACATCAGCCTGGCAGGCTGGCTGTGGATATACTGAGCAGAATGTCTTATCTGAACCAGAGACATAGAGAAAGGCTGCCTCTGCTGTGTTTGACTCCAACAGTGTTCACTGCCTCTCTCTCTCTCTCTCTCTCTCTCTCTCTCTCTCTCTCTCTCTCTGTGTCTCATTTCTTCTTCCCTCTATCTTTCCGTTGTGTGTGTGTGTTTGTGTGTGTGTACAGTATACACATATATAACCTACGACACCAGACAGGTGTTAGATACAGTTAGATGATAAGATGCATGGTAACCTAGGTGTTATTAAAGGACATACATCGACTGTTAAATGCAGTGTACCAGTATGCTGAGGACCCTGTTGGAATTGTTCTATTTACTCAGATAAAATATAGTTCAAGTATTCCGTCAGTGTCTTACTTTCTGTGTGTCGGGGTAAACTCAGTGAAAACCTTTTTATTTGGTTCTGTTTGTATTTATTTTTGGGGGTGCGAGGTGGATGTGGGGGGGGCGGGGTGGTTAGAGGGGTGGTCTCTAATGAGTTGTTGCATGGAAGTGTTCGCATGCGTGTTCTGGCAACGATTCTACTCTCCACACCCCCCACTACTACAGGGTTCCCCTCTCACCCCCCCAGGGGCTAGGCGCCCTGACGGCTTGAAACTGGGTTTGTTGTGACAAGCAAGGTTATTTGTGTCAACTGAATTAAGAAAGCTCCGATTTTTGGACCACGTTAAGAAGAAAACACAAAAAGGCTGCAGGGGACGTAAGAAGAGATGTGTGTGTGTGTGTGTGTGTGTGTGTGTGTGTGTGTGTATGTGTGTGTGTGTGTTTGCATGGATGAACTCGTATTTTATGCTTGTTCTCAGTTCCTTATAGTTACACACACAGGAAGGGAAAACCCTTGAGCTCTTGAACTCTGGGACATTCTCCGCAGTGGCATCTGTTGGTTCCACCAAACACAGAGGAGGAACGAAAGGTGGCTGAGCGGTTAGGGAATAGGGCTACAAATCAGAATGTTGCCTGTTCGTTTCCTGGCCGTGCCAAATGACCTTGTGTCCCTGGGCAATGGAGTCATGTGGCACAGTCAGTCAGGGCGTCAGGCTAGTAATCAGAAGGTCCCTGGTTTGAACCCTGGCTGTATCAACATGATGTTGTGTCCCTGGGCAAGGCACTTCACCCTACTTGCTTCAGGGGGGGAATGTCCCTGTACTTGCTGTAAGTCGATCTGCATTAGAGCTTCTGCTAAATGACTAAAGTGTAAATATAAACTAGACGTTGTGAACACACGTCGATGGTTCTCTTCATCCTCTGCTATTGATGACGGGCTAACACTCCTCAGGGGCAACTGGGAATTTGACCTTTGTCATATAGGTGCAAAGTTCGACCCAACACCACACAGCACTCATTACAAACCTGCTACAGTCCATGACCTTTCCACTGCGATGGAACTGGGGACCAAATGTCAGAATGCACCCGGAGGCTCGGCTAAGTTTATGCAAGGGTGGATTGGGTCAAAGGTTATATTTAACCTATTTAGAAATCTAGCTGCTGATTGGCTGTTATAGAATACCCTCCAGGGAAATAAAGGGAGTGTTTTATGGTTTGTACACCACAGTGGCAGCGATATATAGATAAAAATGGAATCACCGGCAAACGTCTCGCTCTAAGTATCTGCCATTATGAAATGCTTTATTGTCTATAGCTCCGGGGATTATATAAGGACTTACTCTGCAAAGATTCTTCATGGATAGATCATCTTCAACAAGCCAGGACAGTGTGGCTGGTCCTGTTCTCATGTGACAGGCTGTTAGACAGTAGACAGTTATTCATGTATTTACTGGTTTTGGTCGGTGTGGTTTAATGGTCTGGTTTCTTGTATAAGGTGACTTTTAAACGGCTTGATGACTTGCTCATCCTAACACAGAGCTGCCTGTTGGAATCTGATGCTCATTCACTGTAGAGTAGAGACTCATTCTAAGCTGGTTTACACATATCAAGGATTAGTCAAAAACAACTGTTTCCATGCAAACAGAAATTCAGAAATGTCAAGTTGGGATGTGCGTGTAAAGAGTGAGGATTCTTTGTGTCCTGCTTTAAAAAACAACAACTTTAAATCGCTGCATGTTCATGTTCTCTACAAGCACAGTTATAACATCTGTATTTATTATTCAGTGTCCGGATGGAAGCGTTTTTAATTGAATGGTCGCCCTGCAGGCAGAAACCTCACTGTAAGCAAATTGCACGCCTGCCTGGGACAATCCAGCTGATCCAGCCACCTCCCCCTCACACAATACAGCACGAGGATCCAGAGGAACTGGGTTTGACCTCAGCACTTTTCACTGTGAGGCAGATTAGAGCACACACAATTGAAACAGGTCATTGGGCTAGGCCTCTAGGCCGCTCAGGTAAGTTTTATTGTGACAGACTGTCTCGTTGGATTAGACTTTCTAATATCTGTTCTGCTTGGCTAGGACAGGAAAACTGAGAACAACATTTGACCTGTTAAGTCTGTTAAGTAGGCTTGTCAAGGACAACAATGTGTGTGTGTGTGTGTGTGTGTGTGTGTGTGTGAGTGTGTGTGTCTAGTAGGAGGGAGGAATGAGTCTGGGTCACTGGCATACACATATGGATACCTATCCCTCAAACACACACACACACTTGGCTGCCTCTGTGTGTGTGTGTTACAGTGAACAGTGATTAATACCTGCTGAAGCCCCACTCCAGCTACCTGGCCCAGTAAGAGCGCTCACCTTGATAAACCCCTGGATTATCACCGCCTCTGAAACATAAAGCTCTCATCACTCTACCAAGGGCTTTTAGAGAATGAGAGGGCGATGGAGCCCCAATTAACTTAGCCTGTGGGGGGGTGAGGCGGAGGGTTGAGGCGGGGGAGGGGTGAGGCAGGGGTGGGGGTGAGGGTGTCAGAGCTGCTTACCGTCAGATGAATGCTGGAGTGAGAGAGTGAAGGATAAAGAGACACGTGGATGAAGATGGCCACCCCCTCTCTAATGGCCCCATTTGGATGCAAAGCTGTGATCTGTCTGATTCCTGCTGCTGCTTAACAATGGAGCTGTGAGCTTCACAGCACTTCAGCCTGACAGCGATGAGATGATGCTGAGAGAGCAGACAGGCAAGGCCACACACACACACACAGATAGTCATACATGTGTTGTGCCTTGTCAAGGCACATTCACAAGGATAGAAGTGTTAATACATGCACTCCAGCAGTCACTGTACTGGGAAGAACACTGAACTGCTTAAACTGCACGCACGCACGCACCCACACACACACACACACACACAAGCACACCCACACTCACCCACACACACACACTCACAGACACACACACACACACACACAAGCACACACACACTCTCACAGACATGCACACACACACCCACACATACACACACACACACAGCAGCGCACACACACACACACACAGCAGCACACACACGCACACACACACACACACACAGCAGCACACATGCACGCACACACACACACACAGCAGCACACACACACACAACAGCACACACACACACACACACACACACTCACAGCCCAGGGGCAGTTCACACATACAGTCAGACTCACAACAGATCAGACTAGCATGCGTGGAGGACAGAAGGTCAAAGGTCAGCCTGTCTCCTGTGGGGTATCTGTCCTCCCAGAGAGCAGGACTGCTGACGGACACTATAACACAGAGCCAGAGACTAGACAGAGCTGAGAGAGGTGAGCTGATAGAGAGGGAGGGAGAGACTCAGAGAAAAATATAGAAAATATTACTATTATTGTACTATTGCTGTACTCTAACAGTGGTTGTAAGTAGCCACATTCTTTTTATATTACACATTTATTATTACAAATGGACAGTTTTTGTATTTTCATTCTCTGCTGGAATAAGGAATACATACAAAATAAGTCATATTAACAACAGCATGGTTAATGATCTCCCATCACCACAGTGCACTCTACTGGTGATAGCCATCGTCACACAACTTTATTCAGTTCAACTTCAATTAAACGCTAACTTACAGTCCACTGGATGGTCTGTAACAGCAGCTGTAGAACATCAAATGGAGTCAGTGTATTATTATTAACTATCATAGACCAGCTCCACTTAGTATCTTCTATCAGTGATCTAGCTAGTTTTCTGACTGTCGAGTGAGTGGGTGGGTTTTCTGCAAACCACCACAGTGTCGTTCCCCCCCCCCCCCAACGCTCTCTAACCTTTCCATACCTCAGTCCATTCATCTGTGGTTAACCTTCCCTAAAACCTCCTTCCCGCCTGTTCCCTGACCCCTGACCTCATGGAGGCTGGTCCTTCTCCACTGTCCGCTCAGCTTATTGCCCCCTTGGTAACTGCCCCAGAGGCACAGGGGGGAACCCAGACCCCAGCAGTTCAACTGTATCACTGGTGCTTGTGATGCTTTGATGTCATAGCCCCCCCCCCCCCCCCCCCCCCCCCCAGGTATTTTAATACATACACAGATATTGACTAATGTCCCGTGCATCAGAGAGAAATGCAGCTCTGTGATTGGTTGGCCCGTGGTGTTGTTACATGCTGATGTTACTTTGGGAGAACTTGTGACCTGGCTGGACAGCCAGTGTGATATTTCTCTCACTTACATGACAAGTTGTGGAAACTCTAGACCGCTGGGCATGAAGGCTGTTACACTGAGCAGAAGTGCTGGATCTATGTTTCACAAGATCCAGATCCCAGAATGTTACAGAATGCTAAGAAATATTATGTGAAATACATCCAAAGTTCTTGAATTATCAAGGACTAATTATCATTCAATAAATACCCATATATTATTAGAACTTTTTTCGCGTTTACATTTGTTGGGGGTATAATATAGTTTATTTGGCCGTAAATGAGTTTGAGAGGAGTTTGACAGCCTGTATGGATGCTGGATGGTTGATTGATGTGGAGGTCTGCTGACAGGCAGATGGATGCAGTACGGCTGCTTGGTGTGATGATAGATGATATTATGTGAGGGTTAGAGAGTTGCCAAGTCCCTCTGAAATATGGGAGGCAGCATCTCTGTGTGGTCTGCTGTGTTCGATACTGGGGAGAAGGAGAGGAGGTTCAAGCAATATCCTTGAACTGTGAATATCCTGTCTTTTGAAGAAGAGGAGGACAGAATAACTAAATAAGACTGTCTCTGATATCTCAACAAATACTACAGGAAGTGCATGTGAAAGACTTCACAACAGAAGGCAGCAGACCTTAATGTGTGGGCAACATGCCAGCCTCCTCCTGTCCTCAGGGCCCAACTGTTCAGTAGCTGGCTAGCATGGCTGTGACTGGCTAGCTGCCTAGCACTGGAATATCAAGCTAACAGAGACTACATTAGAATTTGCTTGGCTAGGTAGCCGTTAGCATTGCCGGCTGCTATTCACATCCAGTCTTCAGCCGCTGCAG
Organism: Neosalanx taihuensis; assembly: GCA_030340665.1. Lineage (NCBI taxonomy): Eukaryota > Metazoa > Chordata > Actinopteri > Osmeriformes > Salangidae > Neosalanx > Neosalanx taihuensis. Next base: position 14,238,965 of record CM059299.1, on the reverse strand, counting down.
TGAGCTTGACCATTCTGTCAGCTGTCAGGAACTATTCCTCCACCCCACACACAATCCTCTGTGGGCCTTCATCTGTTAGCCAGCCCCCCCAGTCTGATAAACGACTAAATGTAAATGCAAAATGCATCAAGAGATTATTGTAGACCTGCCTTGCGGTCAGGCTGAAGGGGGGGGGGGGGGGGGGGGTTCAGAGCAGATTGGCGCTTCACCGTTGAGCCTCTGTGTTAGATTGTTGAGGTGGTTGGACACGCACAGACATGGTCCCGCTGTGGATCATGTACAACAGACTAATGAAATCTGCTGCTTGTACATTGGCTGTTGCGTGTCAACAGTGAGTCGCTTCCCAGCTGTGGGGGGGGGTGGGGGGGGTGGGGGGGTGGGGGATGTACAGCTGTGCTTGACCTGACTTGACTACAGATGTTATTATTTTTCTGTTTTGACAATAAGATGGTAAAGATACACATATCAGACCTCCAACATGCAGCTTTAGAGTATAATGCTTTGGAAGAAATTGCTGTATGTTGAGTTTAAAAGATGACGTGAGTAGATTTTTAATGAGAACTCACTGAAAGTGAGTGTCTGTCATAATGGATGACTATGCTATTTGCCTTTTATGCCAGAAGGAAGTACTCACATTGTTTGCACAGTAAAGTTTGTGTTTTTTATTCTCCTTCAATGCTGCTGCTGCTGCTGGAAGGCATGCTTTGTGTGCGCAGCATGGAGATAGAACATTAGGCTGGAGTCAAGGACAAGATGGATGGACTGTGGTTTTGTGGCAGGCGATGGTGATTGGCTTGGTGATCTTGGTGCAACCAGTCAGGCAGGCTGTCTCTTTGACATGGAGGATGGAGGGATGAAGGGATGGAGGGATGGAGGGATGGTGTGGACAGAGAAGGAGATGGAGAGATGAGGCTCTGGATTAATGAGGGGGCTTCCTTTGACTGATGGCTCAACATTGGGAGAAGACTGTTTCAATGTCAGCCTCCCCATTCTACATGCTGCCCACTGCTTATTCATCATGCAGAAGCAGGGAAAACTCCAAACTCCTCTCTCAGCGTTGCTCTCTCTTTTTATTCTTGAATCTTTCACCAGGGAGGCTCCTAAGAAACACTTCCACTAAATTATGGACTCTCCTTCCCTTCAAACTTATTTCATTCTCACTTAAATCACCTTCTGACCTTTCTCACAGCAGCACTTTCATAAATAAATCATGTTTGTCTTGAGCTATTCTTTGTTTTGGGTAGTGAGTAATTGGTGAGTGTTCTTTTTAGGCTCCTTCACAGAGGTGTTAGCTGACATGAGAACCGCTCTCTCTCTCTAGCAGGCTGGCCTCCTGAAACTAAGCTTTAAATCCAGCTCTATTCTCCTCAGACCTCTCCTCAGCCACTTTTCACCTACTCCTCACCTCTCCTCGCCCCAACTCTGCCTCTCCCAGCCTCCCTTAGCCACCTCAGGCCTCTCAACTTCCCCCAAAGGACCTATTAAAATCGTTCCAAAAAAAAGAAGTCTAGCTTTAGGTCTTTGTCACTGATCTCCCTGCAACTGTCAGACAGAAAAAAAGGCAGGATGTGGAGGGGTGGAGGAGGAGAGGGAGATGAACAGAGAGGAGAGGTGGAGGAGGAGGAGAGGGAGATGGATCAACAGGAGAGGAGAGGGAGATGAACAGATGGGAGAGGAGGAGAGGAGGAGGAGAGAGAGAGGGAGATGGACTGACAGGAAAAGGAGTGACGAGCGAATGAGCAGAATGAGGGGAAATAAAAGATTAGAGGAAAATTATAAAGGGGGATGAGGAACACAAGAGTCTCATTAAGTATTTATGGGCTCTACTCCTCAGCCTAATGGGAGTTACATGTGTTTTAATAATTGATGCTCTAACCGGCTGTCTTAACTCTTCACCCCCAGGGAGGTGGCGGCCGTATGGAGCCCCCCCCCCCCCTCTGCTGTTGACCATGTACTGAACCAACCCACAAGCAATGCAATCCTGCCATCATAATATTTAGATGAAGGTGACTTGTGTTTCAAGTGATGTGTTAGGGAGGACTTCATTTAGTATGTGGGCGATGCAGTCGTCCAGTTATAATTGGGGGAGGATGATTATGTTTTGACTATTCATAGCTGTGTCAAGTAATTTGACTCACGGGTACAGTTTTATTTAAAAATAAATTACTGTTTGAAAGGACGGCAGCCATGTTGAAGACAGACCCTTTCAGAGCTGTGAATAAACCAGCGTGCTGATGAATAAAGCCCTTGAACCTCCAGCATCCTGACGCTCTGCTATCTCACACTAACATGCGTGGCACAGTTGTCCTATCTTCCTTAATTGTCCTCTGAAATGGGTCACCGGTGAAAGATTCCCAGTTAGATTTCCGCATAAATCTACAGGCTGTTACTCCATCATCATTCATCTTTGTTTATGAGTCTGCTCCCTCTCTATCCACACTCATTATACCACGCTCACTCCTGCCAGCTAGCCTGTGGACACTTCTATTGAGAGTGGGCAGAGTGTGTGGCAGATGGTACTGTATAAAGCCTGGGGTGTCTTCGCCTGAAAGAAGGTGTTTCAAGGAGACTATTCTTGTTGACTCCAGCACGCGTGTCTTTCCTGGATGTGTTTGGCAGGACGAGATGCAGTCACTCTTTGTCCTTTCCTCTCGAACGGGGCCCTAGGACACTCCCCTTTTTGGAAGACAGACAGAAACACAATCTTATAGGCTAGCCGAGGCTGTTATCACTACCTGCCTCATGGTATCCATCATTAAATAGCATTGTTAGCAGCCTAGCAGCATCAACCTCAAAGCTGCATCACAACAAACCTTAATGTTGTGCTAACTGCTAACTGTGCTAACTAAGTTATCGTGGCACATTCACCTGATGATGATCCAAGCATGGAAGCACAGTGATGCACTGCAGCTAAGCCACTGGTTCACAGGAGACGGTCTTTTGTCGCCCCTGAGTCGAGACCTCCAGAGAGATCGCAGTCACTCAGTGCTGAATTACAGTCTCACCCGGTTCAGGACAGACCAGGCACCTGATTAATGGGCACTATTAAAGCCTGTCTGTGGTGGGAGTGGGATGGGGGTGGGGGGGAGGAGGAATAGGGAGGGGATGGGGAGGGGTAGCCTGATGGATGGGGGAAGGCATGGTCTTTACCAGGAGTGTCATACACCACCACGGAGAGAAGTAGTGATGGTAATGTAGGAGGAGGAGGAGGAGAATACACTATCTGGAGAGTTAGGGAGGAGAAGGGGGGGAGGGGCTGGGGGTGGGGGGTGAGGAGGGGAGGATTGAGGTGATGTGGGAGGCCAAGGGGTTGAGGAAGGTCGGGACAGAAGGAGAGTGCGAAGAGCAGAGAGGGAGGGAGGGAGGGAGGGAGGGAGGGAGGGAGGGAGGGAGGGAGGGAGGGAGGGAGGGAGGGAGGGAGGGAGGGAGGGAGGGAGGGAGGGAGGGAGGGAGGGAGGACAGGATGAGCCTTTCTTTGACCCCCTGGATGAGGAAGATAAAGGGTATAAAGAGACAAAGGAGGGAACATTGAGGGAGAAAACAGGGGGATGAGATGTCTGGTGGAGGGAGAGTTTGAGACGGTGGAAGAATGAGAGAGAGAGAGAAAGAGGGAGTGTGATAGACAATTGTAGGTGATGTGAAGTTTTGAGGACAGACGGTCCAGTCGCTTGTCTGTAAGCCCGAGGTGATATCAGTCTAAATGGGTATTACATTCTCATTAGAGCCTATCCTATACGGTTAATTATTGATCAGCTATGTAGAGATAAGTCACACAGGGAGGGGGGGGGGGGGTGAGCAGGATTGTGGGATGCTGGAGGGTTTGGAACCCATGCTGTGCTGCTACGCTCTTACAAATCACTCCTGAGGCTGAGACACACACAGACACTTGTGAAAGCCTCTGATTAGAAACACGTAACTGTTAATCAATGTTTCAACACGCAGTACATGAGCCCCATGCAGAGGAACTGCACTCTCCACAGCCAATCCTGTCACACCAGGTTATCTATGAGTTCCTCACTGGGGACCAGCATCATTTATCAGGACGCTAATTGTTGTAAACTTGCAACAGCAAGTTCTTAATCGCGTTTGGAGCATTTGTTTTAATCAAGAGCACCAATTATTTATCAGGCCTTTAGTCAGAAAGTCCCGGACAGACGTAGTATGGAGGCTGCTAAGTGGGAGTGAAATGTTCAGCTGAGTGCAAAGGAGGAGAAAGATGAATCCTGTCTTCTTTGTTTCTCTCCTCCCACCTTCTCCATCGTCTCAGGCGTTCTAATTCATCGCTGAAAATGGTAAATGTTTTCCCGATTCCAAGGGATTTATGATATCATCCCTTCCTGTGCTTAGTGAGCTAGCTATGGATGTGTGCACATCCTGGAACTGTGTAGGAAGAAGGTTCTCCCTGCTGAACATGGATCAGGGGGTGAAGAAACCTGTGACCGTGCCCTGTCCCTGACAAGCCTGCCGTCACTGACAAGCAGGTCAGCACGGTCCCGAGGGTTCTAGAGCGGAGAGTGTTCTCCACGTTCTATTGACGTTCTCAGAACACATAGGGTCTGAGTCTGGGTGACAGACGGAGGGGAACATGATGTAACATGCTGCAAGACAACTTCTTCATATTGATTTGGACGCTGCAGTATATGAACGTGGCCCATTGTCTTCTGCTGTGTACTTTACTAGACCATTGGACCATTTTTTTTTCTTGCCCAAGGTAACAATGTAATTTGGCACGTCCGGGAATCAAACCAGCAACTTTCTGATCACTAGTCTGATTCCCTAACCGCTCAGCCACTTGAGTCCTCAGTTATTGACATGAGGGTAGGTCATCCTCATGTTGAAACGTCTTACATGTTTAGCTCTTGAACCTGCGGCTATTTTCAATAGGATCTCAGGTGTGGATGATATTTGTCCCTGGATCTCCAGTCACCCTTTAGTGTAGGAGACAGATAACCTACCCAGAAAGCTCTGCAGGCCCAGGGCGGAGGTGTAAAAGTGTTATTGTCCAACACAGGGATGTTGAACTGAAGACAAAGGAGACGAAGGAGACCAGTGAGTTGTGATATAATTGAGTGTGCAGTTATTGATTTGTTTTTTTTTTTTTTTTTTGTCTCTCCCTCTCTTGCAGGTAAGTGGAAGTGTTTTGCTGGGGGGTGCTGAGGGAGGTGGAGGTGGGGGGCTGGTGAGTGTGGAGTCATTTGTACAACGGGTCATTTTTCAACACCAGCCAGAAGTCCCACTGCTTCACAGTGAACAGGCCATTAGAGGGACAGTGTTTGCCTCCAGCCTTTACTACTTTGTAGGACATGAGCACACACACACACACGCACTTACAGACAAATACACCCCCACATGGATGTACACATGCACACACGTCTATGTCTACATTTGTGTGTTTGTCTGTGCAGGAAAAAGGAAAGTATTGAATGAGCATCATTCGCTGCATCTGAAATCAATAATATATACTGTTATTGGTTAATGTGTTTTAGTCCTCCTATCCGGGTCAGTTTTCCTCTTGTTTATCTCTAATGGAAGAGTGGAATGATAGAGTACGAAGGAAAAGAGGATGATGGGAAGAGAGGAAGGGGAGTAGGAGAGGACAGAAACAGGAAGAGGTTTGACCCTGATCTGACTCTTGTGAAATCAGTGAAGCATCTTTCCGTTGGCCCAGCAGAGACAGACTGAGTCACCATAGCGGGACATCACTGAGCTAACACGCTCTGACAAAATAACTGCCTCTCCACAGTCACTACAATGCTGAAGAGCTGGAATCACCTATTTGCTCTCTGCTAGGATTAAACCTCGGCCCACTAAAACGACACTTCAAGCCTCAAACTGGGGTTTGAGCAACACTAAGTGGCTCCACAGTCAGGCTGCGACACAAAAACAAAGACCTTTCCTGGGTATGGAAGACTTTCCCTGGGTATGGAAGACTTTCCCTGGGTATGGAAGACCTTCCCCGGGTATGGAAGACCTTCCCCGGGTATGGAAGACTTTCCCCGGGTATGGAAGACCTTCCCCGGGTATGGAAGACCTTACCCGGGTATGGAAGACCTTCCCCGGGTATGGAAGACCTTCCCCGGGTATGGAAGACCTTCCCCGTGTATGGAAGACCTTCCCCGGGTATGGAAGACCTTCCCCGGGTATGGAAGACCTTACCCAGGTATGAAAGACCTTCCCCGGGTATGGAAGACCTTCCCCGGGTATGAAAGACCTTCCCCGGGTATGGAAGACCTTCCCCGGGTATGGAAGACCTTCCCTGGGTATAGAAGACCTTACATCAAGCATGAACAAGACAGACACACAGCCAGTCAAGCCCTCAGTAGGCTGTCTGCTGTGAGGCAGCCAGCTGTGGCTGCCCCTCAGGCCTCTGGTGCTTGTCAGAGTCTTGGGTCAGACATCTTGACTGTTCCAGGCTTCTGAATGTTACCATGGTGACGTGACCTTACAGGCTCCTCCCTGCCCTCTGGTGAAGCACATATGGAAACACACTGTGTTTTGTATGGATGTGAGTACTGTTGTGTAACCTTGTCAGTTGTTATTGAAGGTAGTGACCTAATGGCCCTCTAGGCTCACCACCATTGTACATGAAAAGACCTTTGAGAACAGAGTCATGTCTAAAAGAGACTTATGTAATGGTTGTTCTCATAGGGAACTCAAGTGGAACACACTTTTAAAAGGTTCCTGTGGGGGCCGTGATGAATAACTCAACCATAAAAAACACATTTATATAACTTACCTGATTATCCTGTTATTTGATGAAGCTGGACATATAAGTGGACTAAATGAACATAATACACATCATATAATGATGTGTTCGTGCCTTCAGTAATAGCTGCGTTCCAACGTTACATCTTAGACTACATCTGATCCAGAGTCTGTGGTCCTCAGGTGGATCTGCTCAGTGGTGAACTGTTGCTGAGGTCTAACACACACACACACACACACACACACACACACACACACACACACACACACACACACACACACACACACACACACTACTTAGAAAAGGTCACTCTCTACCCTGTTAGTGTGTGGGTGTGTGTTCATACTCTGTCTGTGCCTTTGTGAAGGGTTGTGTGTGTGTGTCTGGGTGTGTGTGTGTGTGTCTGTTCCCATACCTGATGTTGTCAGCAGCCTTAGCACAGAACATGCCAGTCTTTCAGACCTGTCATACATATTTGATGAAGCTCAGCGTGGTGTGAATGTATAGAATAGATTAAAATAAAGCGTGTGGTGATAATGTACTGTATAGAATAGAATCATCCGGAGCGCTGAGCAAGAGGCTGAGGTTCTCCTCCAGAGGACTGAGGGATCTTAGCTTCCACTGTGCTGACCTGGATAGCCTCACCTGCTGCTGTGTGCTGTGAACCAGATGTGTTTGTGTTGGTTTGGCTCCTGGTCTGGGGGCCCCAGTCATGAACACATGGAGGTGACAGACCACAGCCCCCTAGATCAGGGGCCTCATCTCCTGTTGGGCAGCACTACACACACACACACACACAAGCACTATTAACTACTAACTACAACACACACACATTCCCAATTCTTCCAATAAGTGTGACTGTACAGTGCATAGTACAGATCAGGAGGGGGGGGGGGGGGACTGGACAGTGCATGGTACAGATCAGGAGGGGGAGGGGGGGACTGGACAGTGCATGGTACAGATCAGGAGGGGAGGGGGGGGGACTGGACAGTGCATGGTACAGATCAGGAGGGGAGGGGGGGGGACTGGACAGTGCATGGTACAGATCAGGAGGGGGAGGGGGGGGACTGGACAGTGCATGGTACAGATCAGGAGGGGGAGGGGGGGGACTGGACAGTGCATGGTACAGATCAGGAGGGGGGGGGGGGACTGGACAGTGCATGGTACAGATCAGGAGGGGGGGGGGGGACTGGACAGTGCATGGTACAGATCAGGAGGGGGAGGGGGGGGGACTGGACAGTGCATGGTACAGATCAGGAGGTCAAGTCTTGTTAGAGCTGATCCTGCTGCGCTGCAGTAACCCTCTGCTACCCTGAGGGTTCTGGGTCTGTCTGCTCAGTCTGCTGAAGCAACACACACTGGAAACACAACAACAGGCAACACACACTGGAAACACAACAACAGGCAACACACACTGGAAACACAACAACAGGCTGTGTTGGTCGATCACGTACTGTTGTTTATCCCCAGCTAGCTGCTCCCATGTTGTCAATTATAGCGCCAGCACTCCTAGTCTCTCTACAGGAGAGCCATGTACATCATCCATTATCCATCAGAGTTTTGACAGGAATTAAATGTCCATGCTGGGGTGATGAATGAAGCAGTGAATCCCTTCATACATCTTGCATGGTATTTAGAAGCTGTTAAACTGCAGCGTGTTAAGGAGTGTGTTGTTGCTAATGACAGAAGCTCAGGAGGGGATTTGTCAGATGGAGAGAGTTTCATTTCTCTCTCGAGTCTCTCTCAAACCCATCAGTTCAGTTTGTACCAAAATACTTCAAAATGGACCAGCTGTGTCGTACAGTCACCTCCATTTCATCCACCTCACTAGGTTTGTTACTTAGAGCCTGTTCATGCTTAGAGATTTGGGACAAAAAGCAGCATGTTTGGTCCTCTGGGAATGCAAGGTACAGGTAATGTAGTCCTCGGCTCAGATCAAAACCTCTTCTCCTCATCTATAAAACAAGATCTAAGCTCTAAAACTGCAGCTACAAATAGTCCTGTTCTAAAGTGTGTACTAACAGGAACTGAACACTGTGTGTGTTGTGTTTGTTTACTGCCTCTCGGTTCCTCTACACACTCACTGTAGCCCCACTGGAACATCAGATTCAGGTCTCTGTTTGTTAGTAGAATTGCTTTCCCAAATGTCCTTTTAGTTTACTTTCTCGCTTGCTCTCGCGCACAGACACACACACACACACACCCACCCCCCCCACACACACACCCACCCCCCCCCCCCCACACACACACACACCACACACACACCACACACACACACACACACACCACACCCACACACACACACCACACACACACACAACAAGAACATTGCTGTTGCCTGCCTGATGACTGTGACTCAATGAGAGGAGCAACATGGACTCTAACTTGTTACTAAGAGGCCTCATGTGTTCTCAGTTAAATCTTGTGTTGCCAGTCAACTCAAACCACACCAGAGAGTCAGGTGGCTGAGCGGTTAGAGCATCGTGATAGTCATTGAAAAGTTGGCAGTTTGATTCCCAGCAAAGGCCACTTTATGTTGTGTCCTTGGGCAAGGCACTTCACCCTGCTTGCCTCAGGGGGGAATGTCCCTGTACTTGCTGTAGGTCACTCTGGATAAGAGTGTCTGCTAAATGACTAGATGTTAATGTAAACCAGCTGAGCTCTAACATGGTGTGTTGCATGTGTCCAGACACCCTTTAACTTCCTCCCACAGACCAATCTTCTTTCATGTTGGAGGTAGAAAAGCCTCTTGGATTTCCTAGAGACCTTTAGTTTGTTTGTGCTTTCTAAGGAAAACTCTCCATCTCAACATAAAGGCTCCTCTGCCTCTGTACTGTTTGCACAGTGTTTTGCGTGGGAGCAGAGCTGCACGGGGAGATTGAATTAGCCCAGCGCCTTATTGAAAGTCAATTTGAAGGGAGCAGTTCATCTGTTTTTTTAGGGGGAGAGTGGTTGACGGGGGCGACATGTATACAGACATGTATAACAAGGGGGGTTTGTTGAGGGGTATAACAACAAACCCCTCCTCATGCCGTTTGTGTGTTTATCACACAGAGGAGTGTGTGTGTGCGTGTGTGCATGTGTGCGTGTGTGTGTGCGTGTGTGCGTGTGTGTGCGTGTGTGTGTGTGTGTGTGTGTGTGTGTGTGTGTGTGTGTGCACCGCGGTCCAAGGTTTGCTCATGATGGTTCTCTAAGCCTCTTAAGTCGACCCCTTCACTACAGTCCTGTTTCTGTCAGCACAGTGTGCTGCCAGGCAGGCTCACTCTACCCACACTAAGTCTCTCTCCAGCAGTCAGGCCACATCCTAATGTACCAATCATCCCATTGCAATAATGACGGATTTACAGAAACTCACTTGAGGTTAATTATATCTGAAGACAAAGTTCCTTCCATCCTCTGAAGCAGGGGCTTGAAAATTCCAATGAGAAAGGTGGTATTAAGGACTTAAAGAGGAAGGAAAAGACAATACAGAAAGAAAAGGAGAGAGAGAGCGAGAGAGAGAGAGAGAGAGAGAGAGAGAGAGAGAGGGGAAAAGGAAGGAAGTCAAAATCTCTCCAGAGAGGCTTTGTGGAGAGATAATGAGCAATGATGACCCTGTGGTATAGTGGGTTTGCTTCAGGCCCTGGCTGGTGGGCTAGTGGAGGGTTCAGCTTCAGGCCCTGGCTGGTGGGCTAGTGGAGGGTTCAGCTTCAGGCCCTGGCTGGTGGGCTAGTGGAGGGTTCAGCTTCAGGCCCTGGCTGGTGGGCTAGTGGAGGGTTCAGCTTCAGGCCCTGGCTGGTGGGCTAGTGGAGGGTTCAGCTTCAGGCCCTGGCTGGTGGGCTAGTGGAGGGTTCAGCTTCAGGCCCTGGCTGGTGGGCTAGTGGAGGGTTCAGCTCAGCTCAGCAGGGCTTCCTTCATACATGATGGACAGGACGTGAGCTAGATAGGCCCATCGCTGACGCTGTGTACATGAAGGATCCAAATGATATCCTGTGAACGAGAGCTGGAGAAGGAGAGAGTTAGGGTGTGCAAGAAGATACGGGAGAGAGAGTCAGAGAGAGGAAGACTCTGTGAGAGAGATGAAGGGGGGAGTGTGGTGGGGGGGAGAGGGGGGAGAGGGAGGGAGGATGGTACATCAGATGCCAAGAGACCTGTGAGCTGCTTATTGTTCTATGTGATGGATTGTGTGTTATCTGCTCCTTTGCACGGTGGCCAGGGTTGTCATAGCTCCTCCTTAAGCCCCTCCCCCATCTGAAGTCAAAGGGAATAGTCATGAGATCTTATTGCATTATTCATGAGGGTCCCATCTCTGCTGGGGGTTCTTTCCAGGTCTGGTGTTTCTGCTTGATAAGAATCCCTGCCCACTCCCGCACAGATGTGTGTGTGTGTGTGTGCTGGATCCACTGGCCCGTGCTAGAATCCCTCATCTCTTGCATGTTGTCACAGCTGGGTGTGCTCTGGACCTCTGCATGGCTCAGCCAATAACAAGCCTTCAGCCTCTGGTGAACCATGCCGTTCGTCCCATAATGAGGTACTGCCACTGTTCTCTACCTTAACGCAAGTAGACTCTCATGCTACCAGGCTCCTTAACTGCCACCTCACTCATGGATACTCCATAAATACCCCAGCCATCCTCCAGATACCCCAGAAGGCACACTGGAAGCGTTACCATGCCTGGGTAAAGTGCTATAAATACCCCCAACTGGAATTATGTCAAGAGCATTTATCTGAGCTCAGCTAACAAGGATGGTTGAATGGACTGGAAGTATTATACCTCATTCCATGAGTTACCTTCTTACATATTCAACATCTGTCCAGACTGTCAAGGGCATTTTAATCAAAGAGCTCTGATTCAGTGTGGAGATGTAAATATTATCCTGTCACTGCTGAGGTAATCGGCAAAACCGATTTTAGATGAACACAAGAAAAATGGAGAGTGGATTGTAATGCGTTGGAAATCTGGTTTTCTGTGGACTCTTTCTCATGGTAATGAGGGGAGATGGATGGTGGATGACAGCCATTGGCCCTGGATTCCTCTTCAGGATCCAGTGGCTTTTGCTATCTCTGTCTGACAGCTTGAGGGCTGCGATGAGCAGACATTCGGCTCATCGCAAACTATTAAATTTAATTAAATTATGTTTTTTTCAGTTACTATTAAACAGAAAAGGGTGGTTTCCCACAAAGCAACTGTGTTTTTTGAGGTAACATGAGATCCGTTATGAGTGTGCGCTGTGCTGTGAGTATTTCCATATTTGAATGGAATGACATTTGGGGATTTATGTGGTGTTTATTTAGGCTCCGTGTTGTTTTAAATGTCTTTCAGATGGTGTTGAGGTATGTTCAGACTTGCTTCCTATGAGAATCAAACAGCTCATCAAAAGGGATTCGGTTATTTCATCAATGTCTTTGCTCATTTGTCAAAATAAAAGTTCAGCTGTCACTCATCTTCTTGTAGTGTTAGCATGCTGCATGCTGGTGCCTGTCTGCTGCTGGAAACTTTTACATCCTTATCCAGAGCTTTGTGTGTGGGAGGAGCTTTGTGTGTGTGTGTTGTGTGTGATATGAGTGTGTCGTGTGGTTGAGTGAGTGTTGTGTGTGTGTATACTTAGTGCACGGTGTACTCCTGTTTGGCCCTGATTACATTCCTCTTCACATCCCCACACACAAAGCTTAAACACTCCACCCGTCATTATCCCCCCCCCCCCCACCGGGGTCTCACTCCCCCCTAGAGAGAGGGGGTAGGAAGGAGGAGGGGAGGTTCCTGTCCTGGTACAGTGGCTGTGCAGCCAATCACTCCTGGAATAAGCGTGTTTCTGGTAATCAGTGTGTGTCTGGAGGTGATCGATGGGAGAGAGGGAGGCAGCAGGCTGCAGTCCAGCTCTGAGATCTGCTGCCATTAAACCGCTCTCTGATCCTTCCATCAGACACACTGCTACACTGGGATGTTTCGCTGTGGGTTTTTCTCCTCTCACAAACCACGACTAGACTACTGATCGGATGTGATTTACGGATTTCAGTTCTTGTTGCTTTCATGTTGTTTGTCAACATGAAGACATTTCCAACCCCATCTGGAAGTCCTTTTCAATCAGAGATAATGTTCTGAGAAATCAGATATTTATGCTACTCTGTGTTGCGTAAGCCCCGCCCTCTGGGAGGAGTCTGTATTAGCCCCACCCTCTGGGAGGAGTCTGTATAAGCCCCACCCTCTGGGAGGAGTCTATCTTAGTGTCTCAAGTTAAGCTAAACTAACCTTCTTTGTTTTTTGGGCTGCTGTGTATCAGTGTTTTAAGACCATTGTTGGGCCTGGTTTATGCAAATCAGGTACTAAACAGTGATGAGGTAGCTACTAACAACTAACTATAGGACTGATTGGTCCATTACAGAGCGGAAAAATACACAAAGAAGGTTAGTTTCAGGTGAAACTAGAGCTCTACAGTATCAACCCTAAAGTAAGAGCATTTTTTTGTGGGTGTTGGAATGATGACACTTCATGTGTGGACAGCAAGAAACACTTACATTATTATTAAAAGCACAATTAACCTAATATTCCATTGTGTCATTCAAAGTTTACATGAAATAACAGAGAGAAGATGTAGCAGAGTGTGGGAAGCTTGTTCCCTTGTGTCAGAGTGCTGTACAGTTCCCTCCAGACAGCTGAGGGATCGATAGGCAAACAGCAGCATTGATCCAGCGTGCTTTGATGTTATGTTTCTCCAATCCAGAGCGGCGTCCTCTCAGATCCCCGCTGTCACTGCCTGGCTAACGAGCTTCCCCCTCCAGCAGCTCCACACAGCCTGCTCTGAGGAACACCTGGGGTACGAGGGGGGGACAGTGTGTGTGTGTGGGGGGGACAGTGTGTGTGTACTGTAGGGGAACAGTGTGTGTGTGTGTGTGTGTGTGTGTGTGTTTGCGGGGGACAGTGTGTGTGTGCGGGGGACAGTGTGTGTGTGTGTAGGGGAACAGTGTGTTCCCGCTTGATCTCAGTAGGGAAGGTCCTCTGTCTCCTGTCACTCCCTTTGTTTACAATGTGCTGTTCATTACAAGGAGGTAGGGATATGTTAGCTTGGTGATGAGGCTGTGTGACAGCTATTAAACCCAGTGAATGAAAACACTAGGTGAGTGATGTGGCTCATCACTTGGGGGTGATGAGGCTCATTGATATGACACCTGAGTGATGAGGCTCATTGATGTGACACAGGAGTGATGGGGCACATTGCAGAGCTACCGATGGAGGAAATAACCACCTCATTGATAAGCAATGCCAGTGTCCTTCCCTGCGGTCCTAGTTAATGTCCCCCAGCTGTGAGACAGAGACTCCCAGGAGCCGCTCAGCTGTGAGCTCATCATCGTGGGTCTCCTGAATCCTGCGACGGCTTCACCAACCCGGTCATTATGTGGTTCCCTCAGCCCTTTTTAAACTCCGAAGGGTTTGTGACAGGAAAGAGATTCGATTTATTGAGGTGTAGAAAATGGTCTACTTTGTTCCAACCCAACTGTCCTGATAGTATGTGTTGGACGAGGGACAATGAAGAAGCCACATTGAGCCATTATTCTAATCTGCGGCCCAGTTTTCTTGGAAGATGGTTGAGTTTTTCAGAGTTTTTTTTCTTTCTTTCTTTCTTCTGAAACTCCATACCCTCCCTTTGGTTTTGTGCTGACAGTGGCAGTTATCCCAGCCTCCCCGAAACTGCCAGAGTGTCTCCGAAAAGACACAATACAGCGACCAAATCTATTCACCTCATAACAATGCAGACTAATTGAAAAGATACACTGGGCTTTTCTCCTTCCGAAGACATATATTTAAATGAATCATTTTTTCCCTAAATTATGTTTCTGTTCACAGTGGAGATGGTGAGGATTAGTCCTCGATTCCCACTGGAGTGGAGAATTTAGACAAAGTATTCCCACTCCTCACACTGTCTAAACAGAACAGGCTAGCCTTTGATGTTTAAGACACGTTCTGACAGTGTTTTGGGGAAAGAATCTTCCCCTCCTACAAAAGTGTATTTTGTGGTCCTTGTATTTACAGGCCCCTGCATTATATTGATAATGTATGTATAGAATGTAGGACATACTTGAGGTCTACATTGTCACCACGCTGTTTGTTGAGGTAATGTAGTAGCCAGACAGCCTAGTGCTGAGGAATGCATATTAAGATATTAAGGTTTCAATGTGAGCACGATCCCTCAGTAACACACTGAACCCCCCCACCCCCCTTGGTGTGTGCGTGTGTGTGTAGTGTATGTGTGTAGTGTATGTGTGTGTGTACAGTGTGTGTAGTTAGGGAGACTCAGTGTATTAGGGAGGTTCTAGGTGTAGGATATCATGTGTGTGTGTGTGTGTCCAGGTTAAGCTGCTAGATGTAGCGTTTGGCTGACTGGTCACATTGAGACTCTGCAGTAACTCTGAGTAGCTCCCTACTCCCTGAGCTCCTGGCTCCAATCAGACTTACACACACCACTTCCCCCCCCCCCTGAAAACATCCCCCTCACCGGCTTCATTCTCAAACTTCCCCCAGCAACGTCTGAGTGACACTGGGCCTGTCAGGCTCTCAGATGACCCTCCGCTTGGTTCACATGGAGATGTATTCAGCCCCTGTCTTGCTCAGTAAAGCCCCCCTCTCTCTCTGTCCGGGATATTGATCCCTCCAGAGATCAGTGGAGGGCAGAGAGGAGGAGGAAGGATGGAGCAGAGGGAGAAGGAGAGGAGCGAAGTGGAGGAGAAGAGGTAGGGGGGAGGGAGGGAGGGGGGGGAGACAGTGAGAGAGATAGAGGGATGAATACGGATGAGGCTGTGAGGCCAGCTCTTAGACAGGTGCTCCAGTTGAATACTGAACACCTCCAGCCTCGTCTCCAGCCCTCTCATCCATCTCTTCACCAGAGTGAGATGTCCCGGGCTGTGTTGGAGGGAATATGGCTGATCTTGGACACAGCCGTACTTCCCTAAAGGTGGAAAAAAAACTCAAGTTGTGGACGGGTCCCATGTCCAAACGCAAGGTTTTCCTGTCGTTGAGTTTCTCTCTGTTTTTCGAAATTGCCGAACCGACGGACGCTTGTTGCTACCGACGTGCTGATGTCTGCACTGTCTGAAAAATAATTGACTGAACACACATCCCATAATAGAAACAGACAGAGGTTCAAAGAGAGGTTCTGTTTAATAATGAATATAACGAGACCCCAGCAGATAAACATAACACTCTTAATTAACATGGAGAGCTTCTTCTTTGGTACATGGATATAGAAAAGCCTTCTAATTAAAAATCCTGAATCGTGACAGTAAGGCTGGGGTACGTTGGGCCTAATTAGCTAAAGTAAGCATCATCCTGAGGGCAGCTGTGCGGTTACATCATGGCAGTGTGTTCTACAGTACAATTCATCTCTCATCTAAACAAGAAACAACACAGAGACTGCAGACTTAGTTTGATATACCCAGCAGCCTCTGTACTGTGTGTGTGAGTGTGTGTGTGTGTGTGTGTGTGTGTGTGTGTGTGTGTGTGAGTGAGTGTGAGTGTGTGTGTGTGTGTGTGTGTGTGAGTGTGTGTGAGTGTGTGTGAGTGTGTGTGTGCATGCTTTAGAGAGCCACCCGTGCTTGTCGTCTTAGCTGAAGCCACCCTACAGTTCACAGTGGGGGCTGGCTTGTGTGTGTGGGGGGGGGGGGGGACCGGTCGATGGCTCAGATTGCTCAGCGAGGCTGTAATTATGAAGAAATCTAAAATGGCACTGTCAGACGATCAATAACACACCTCAGCCCTCCTCACATAGCAACGATGTTCACGCAACTAGTGCTTTCACTGTCAGGCAGGATTCTGACAGAAAGGAGACGGCCAAAAATCAATGTATTTGAGCTGAATTGTTAATTGAAACCCTCTTTGGAAATACCCTGAAATAATCGCTTTTTTTTTCTTCTTTTTTGGCATTAATTGAATTGGACTCATGCTGTCCACTAGTAGAGCGAAAAGAGAGAGGGAGAGTGTGAGAGAGAAACAAGAGAGAGAGAGAGAGCGATGAGAGGGTTATTTAGGTTGTGGTGCTTTGGGAGACTTTGTTTAGTTTGCTTGTTGTCCATTGCTCTGCTTCATGCTGTGACCAGACTATGTTTCTGTTTCTGTGTTGTCAGAGTATAATGCTCTGTAGCATGCCCGCTGTCTTACACACCAGAAGAAAGGTTCCTGGGGTGGGAGGGCTTCTTGGAAACGCTCAAGGGAGGGACCTTCTCCTCATGACTGGAGGCTGGGCTTGTTGATTGACCTCAGTTGGCTTCATGAAGCAGCCAGTGACTGTGGTCCTCCAAGTCTGGAGTCACTAGAGCTTAAACTGTCAGGCCTCCTTATGATTCATCATCCAGCCTCTTCTCTCCTCCTCACTCGCTTCACCCTCTCTTCTCCTCTCTTCTCCTCCCTCCTCCCTCCCGTCTGTCTTCTGAAGCTACGAGAACTCTCTCCCTGAATGTTCTCTCAGTTGTTTAGACCCGTCCTCCCCTCCCCCGCCTCTCTCTCTCCATCCCTCCCTCCCTCCCTCTCGCTCTCTCCTCCCTTCTCTCTCTTCTCAACAGAATCAGCTTAATTGAAAATGATGAAACTCTTAGGGCTCAGCAGGACAGCTTGGTTTCTGTAGCCAGAAGGAGAGATAATCCAGGTCAAGGTATCAGAGCTTGTCTCTCCCAAGGTCTCTCAGGCCTCTGAGTCTCCTATGTATGGTACAATATAACTGAGATATATAAGATCATGAAACTTGCTCCCTCGAACCCAGTAGATTTAGAATGACATTTATTCATTTAGCAGAAGCTCTTATCCAGAGCGACTTACAGCAAGTACAGGGACATTCCCCCCCTGAGTAGGGTGTACAAGTAGGGTGAAGTGCCTTTCCCAATGACACAATATGATTTTGCATGGCCGGGAATTGAACCGTCAACATTCTGATTACCAGCCCTGATTCCCTAACCACTCAGCCACCAGACTCCCTGGTCTCTTGAGATATCCTCGAGGATGATTTCTCTCCAGTCTTACCTGCTGAACATTGTTGTTTCTTTAGGAAACTCTCCTTTCACACAGCTCAGAAAGCAGCATCAACAACTTCAATCAATGAAACTACTATCAACTCACCCTCCTGAATTAGGATTTAGACGATCTAAGACTTTCCAAATACAGCTGACTATTTAAACACCAACATGGTGTTCGCTCGTTAGATCCTGGATGCTGGTTGGAGCTGTCAAAGCAGTAATGAAAACATCCTCTGGTCTGTTAGTGTGGAGAGATGAATGGGAGCAGGTCTAATCCTTTAGTCCATCTGCATGTGTGGATAACGCTGTGCTCAGCTTCCCCCACAGCAGATGCTGCTGTCACCTGTGATCCACATCCACTGATAGATGGCTCTAACTCAGCCTCCTTCAGCACTGCGCTGGGCTGTACATGGGGGGGGGGGGGGGGGGGGGGGGGGGGAGGGTTGTGTCAGTCATTCAGTAGCACAGCTCTAAAGTTCAGAGTGGACAGGAAATACCAAACTTGTCACTTTTACCCCTCGAAAATGTGAGGTAAAAAAAAACAACCGGTTGTCCTTAAATGACTTGATTGATTTGGGGTCTGGATCTAAGGTGTGTGTTGTGATCCAGGACTATCAATTGGAGAGAACTAGAGTTAATCCCTGAGAGCTGTCCCCGAGCTGCGTCTCTGTGAGATATGTTCCAGACACACACACACACACACACACACACACACCCTCTGAGAAGATACAGAGACACTGACTCAAGCCCAAACACCAAACCTGATATCTGTTGCCCTCTGTGTTCGAGGTCTATCACCTTTCTAAGCTCAGTGACCGATGCTCTTTGTAAAAGCTCTCTCTTGTAAGTCGCTTTGGATAAAAGCGTCTGCTAAATGAATACATGTAAATGTAAATGTTGCTTTGCAGCCAGATCACTCTGAGAACAAACAATAATTTACGGCAATCTGTGGTTTAAGCTTGATTTTGCCACCCATTGTAGTTTTTAGGAGTACAAGAACAAAAAAAGGGGGAGAAAAAAGTGATATATATTCTTGAATTTGATCTGGACAGTACCATGTACTCCCAGCATTGAAGTTCCACTTGTCTAGCTCCACCGCTAACTATTGTAAACATTGTGAGCTTGGTCGGAACATGCACGGTACCTAAACATCATTTAAACTACTTGTAGAAGCTTGTTTTAAATGAATATGTGTGTATGGGGCTTAACTAATTACAGGGTAGGCTAATCATTTTCTGTCATTAATCTGACAAGCAGAGAGGTTTGCCTGACGTGCCAGAGATTCACTGCTTCGCTGAAATGCCAGACATTTTATAGGTTGTTGGCATCTTAGAATGACATTAAACCATTTTTATTCTCTGCAATTGGCTTTACATGTTATATCCTACTGCAGGGAAAAGTATTAGTTCGCTAGGAATATATTATGTACTGTTGGCCAAATAAAAATTCACTAGTGGGGAAATATAATTTTCTATCCAGGCTGTTTTTAGTTTGTGTGTGTGTGTGTGTGTGTGTACTGAGCACTTGCTGTTGATCAGAGTATCTGTATGTGTGTGTGTGTGTGTGTGTTTGTTGGGGAAAGAGGAGAAACATGCGTGACTGCTTGCTTATCTGTTAGAGTTTCTGGCAAGTCATGATTCCTTGGGGTCATGTGACTGGGGGGGGGTCATCTGACCCACAATGTTCTTGGACTGATAGATGCAAACCATTACAACCACACACACACACACACACACACACCCATTACCTCCCTCTCCAGAGAGTCCTGAGCTCAGGAGCTCCATCAGCCCAGCTTGATCCCAGGCAGGGTTCAGACTCTGACTGAAGGCTGGGTTCATATTGTTACTGTGTGTTGGAGCTCGATGGAGCCTTGTGTGTTTCCATAGAGCCAGACTGTATGGAGGGCAGAGACTCACTTCACTACTGAACACCGTGTTCTCGTTTGAATCAACTCCCAAACCACGACAGAGACCAACACTGGCAGGATAGGAAGCTGTTCTCTCTCTCTGTCTCTGTCTCTGTCTCTGTCTCTCTCTCTGTCTCTCTCTCTTTCTCTCTCTCTCTCTGTCTCTCTCTCTGTCTCTCTCTCTCTCTCTCTCTCTCTCTCTAACTCTCACTCTCTCTCTCTCTCTCTCTCTCTCCCTCTCTCTATCTTTCTCTGGGGGTTGTATTATATTGGGTGGGTGTTGTATTATATTAATTATATCCCCAGGCTTCATATAGACTAGGGCACTTGCCAAACAGCCCTAAAATCAAAGACAAGCACTGCCACAATTTGTATCTCTGTGGTTGCAAACCATCATCGTAATTACTTCACAAGCAAGTCAATTTTCCACGGAAAACGCCTCGGAGAACATAACGAAGAGAACGGTGCTCCTGGGAAGGACGGGTTCCATACAGAACCCAGGGGAACGTGTGATTAATCCTCTGGAATTTGCACCCTTGGTCTCGATCCAGTTCTGGGATCAAAGACATTCCCATAAAGAGCATGTCTGTCCCTGCAGTGTTGATGTTACCTTTGATATGATTCATCTTTTACAGAGATGATGCTGTGTGTGTGTGTGTGTGTGTGTGTGTGTGTGTGTGTGTGTGTGTGTGTGTGTGTGTGTGTGTGTGTGTGTGTGTGTGTGTGTGTGTGTGTGTGTGTGTGTGTGTGTGTGTGTGTACAGTTGGTTTGTCTCAACATTGTCTTTGTTATAAGGCTTTGCTCTTGACTAACTTAATGACTCTTAGTATATTTGATCTAATTATCCCATTGACTATGCCGTACTGCAGTAATTACCAAACCATAATTGGACATGGTAGAACAGGGAATGGGGTGTGGCCATGGAGCCACTTCCCCATTCTTTGATAGTCAGAATGAAGACGTACTGTCTCTTAATGGTTGTGGAAGGTTTTGTAGTGGAGTAATTTTTGTTGTAAGATTGATTGTAGTACAGTATTTGTGGACAAGTTTGACAGATTTAATAATCTTAATCATCAGCAACCGGTTTAGACATGAAAAAAAATGTGCTCATAAAAAAATCTGGTGTTAAAACCCTGATAAAGTCCCATTAAAGTGGCCTGTAGAGATTCTGGTGTGTCTGCAACACTACAAGCATGGCATGAATATACTGATCATGTGTATCACAACGTAATAAGTAGTTCTACTTAAGTGCTACTAAACATGTTTTTAAACCTTTGATGTTGTTAAAATGTGATTTGTCATTCCGTCTAATCGTCTCTTTGTAAGTTTTGATCGTTGGAAAAATCTCTTTAGAGAGAAGTTATGAACACCCTGGATGCTGCTGTTTCCAAACTCCTTAAGTATTCTCCCCCCAAAAATGCATGAAATATTCATCATCCTTGCTTGAGATTGAAATGCAAGAATCTGCATCTTCCAATACATATTTGACTCAGATCTTGAATTCTTGAAATTGTCATTGCATTTTTAATCCTGAAAAAATGCACCCCTGAACGAATGTATACCCAGCTAACAGAATGATGAGACTGAGTTTGAATATAGTATCTCATTTTGTCGTTCGGTGTGTGTGTATGTGTGCTTGTGTGTGTCTGTGTGTGTTTTCATGTGACAGCAACACCATTGTTCTACTGTAAATGTCTTTCTGTGTAATTATCCTTTAAATTGAGAGGATGTGTATCGATTGATGTATGACAGAGACGTACAACTTGTTCAAAACAGCTGAGTCTGCATCTTAATTATGCCCTCACACAAACACACAAATACAGACACACACACACACACACACACACACACACACAAAGGAAGCTTCCAGATCGTGTTGGGCATGGCCGCCCAGCCTCTTCCTCCTCGTTTCTATTGTAAACTGAACGTCTGTATTTCACCTCTAAGCATAATGAATCCACACACATAGATCAATACATCCACAGGGAGAGGAAAATGGATGATATTAGAGCCTCCCTCCTCCCCTCCTCCCCTCCTCTCCCTCCCTCCTCCCCCCCTCCTCCCCTGTCCCCTCCTCCCCTCCCCTCCTCTCCCTCCCTCCCTCCCCCCCTCCTCTCCCTCCTCCCCTCCTCCCCTCCCTCCTCCCCTCCCTCCTCCCCCCCTCCCTCCCTCCCTCCCTCCCTCCCCCCCTCCTCCCCTCCTCCCCTCCCTCCTCCCCTCCCTCCCTCTCTCCGTCTCTCTCTTCCTCCATCCTGTGTTGCTTCTCGGAGGTGACATGTTTTACCTGCTTCACCAGTTTTAGACCACATCTCCACCTGACCCCACCTGTCTCCTCGAACCCTCCCTTCATCTGGGGAGCTGAGCTGGGCTGAAGGCTTCCGCTGCCTGGTAGTCCTCAGAATAGACAGAAGTGTCTCCTAGCCTTGGTTGTTGCTCTGTAGGCTTTACCTCCCAGCAGTCAACCTCTTAGACTGGTGAATTCCCTCCTGGTGTAATTAAACCTGTTTTTTGTGTGTTTTTTTCTTAATGTTTTCATGTCAACATTACTGACTGTTCTGTTGTTATTACTAGTCAAGACTCTAATCTGATCTCTTCCATTTCTCCTCTTATTAACCCGGCGGGTATGGAGCGCTGCGTGTCGTTTGTCACGCGAGTCAGGGGTGGGAAGGTGGAGGTTTATCTTCCGTCTACACGCAGCGGGGTCAGCCGGTGACTGGAGTGTTTCCACGGTGATTCAGCCAATGAACAAAGCGTCTGTGAGCCAAGATATAGCGCTTCCTGTTAATGTTTCTTTAGTTGTCTTTGATTTGTCAGAGATGTCAGTTGGTAATATACAGCCTGGCGTGACTGGAGACCCTGAAGGATGTTGCAACACACCTGGAGAAAGACCAGCTAACCCTTTTCACAACACGATCTTTCAGTTTGCTGTCACTGAATGAATGTCGGTGAATTAGTTTGAAGTTCACATTGATGAATTAAACAGAACTCAATATAGAGGAGCTGTTTTTGAGGAGTGTCCTCTCTCTCTTTTTCCCTCTTTCTATCTCTATCTCACACACACACACTCTCTCTCTCTCTCTCTCTCTGGACTTGTTCTATGAAGTGGCAGTTGAATCAAAGTCAGTTTCTGTGTTGAAGATAGTTTTGTGACCTTCTCCAAAGTGAGACAGAGTAAAACTGGGAGATCAAAGCCCTGCTTGTAGCAGCTGATGCCTGGGCAGGATAGGCAGAGCTAGCAAGAGTGTGGGAGATTTGGTCTGCATTCAAAAGTGTGTGTGTGTGTGTGTGCATGTGAGTGTTTTGGTGAGTTTGTGCACTTCCTCTTTGGTCTACTGTCAAAACAGTGTGCATTTGTGTGTGTGTGTTTTGTGTGTGTGTGTTTACATGTCAGCCAGCTAGCGTCAGCCTAATGAATCCTGCTCTGGCTTCAGCTGGGTGCAGATCCTCTCTGACAGCATCACAGTCTCCAGGCTGGCTTCTCCATCTCTGATGTGTCCCTGCTGTAGTCTGAACATGATGGGCCCTCCCTCCCCTCTGCTCTCCGCTCATCCCAGCTCCATGAGGGCTGCCCCCCCAACCCCCCGCCCCACACGCACACCTCAAAACCAGGCACACACGCAGGTAGCTGCTCTCACAGCTGAAACAAGAGGGAGGTGGGCGAGCTGTTCAGTGACCTGTTGTTGTGGCTCCAGCAGGGTTGTCAAGTCTGTGTCGAATGAAGCTGTAACCTTGAGAGCTGTGGGCTGGGTGCTGTGTGTGTAGAGGGTTTGTAAACAGAGTTGCATGGATAGAGGGCAGTCCTTTAAGGGAGGATAGCATTAACAGCTTTTCACAGTGCAGTCAGTAAAACTTGTTGTATGAATTGATTCAGAGGAACTTTCACACAAGATACAGGCTAATCAGAAGTATGCACCTCCCCTTCATTACACATGTACACCAGGAAAACACACACACTCACACACACTGTGCATACACACACATCCATCACTTGTCAGAATGGAACGAGTGTCAGATAGTGAAGGAAACCGAGGGAGGGAGGTGGGGAGAGGAAACACAGAGTCAGAGACACACTGGAGGAGAAAGGAGCAGACTTGGAGCCAGAGGACAGAGAAGAGAAGAGAAAGGAGAGCCAGAGGGAGAGAGAGAGAGCCCTCCCTCTGTGTTCAGAGTTAGCGTGGTTAGCGTTGTGCTAGCCTTGCTTAACACAGCCACAGCCTGACTACTTAGAGGACAAGGACAACACTCTGCTCTGTTCTACTCTGCTCTGTTCTACTCTGCTCTGTTCTACTCTGCTCTGTTCTACTCTGCTGAGTTCCACCCTACTTTATTGTTCTCCACTGCTGTGCTTGTGCCAGGGCACATTGTTCTCCGCTCTCCTCGTAGTTCCCAGTGTGACAGAGCTGGCCAGCTGCAGAACCCGCTCTGTTCTCTGGGCCCGGACAGATCTGGTGAGTCAATCTACCTCCGTTCTTCTGGGTTCTTGTCTCTTTTGAGATGATGTTTGGGTTTGGACCAAGTCATAATAGAACGAGCCGGCAACAGTAAAACCTTTAAGATGTCAAGCAGCGGAAGCCAAGTCTTGTCACTGTGAGACAGACAGCAAGTTTCACTGTGAGTCTATCTGATGTGGAGAGACAGTTACAGTAGTGTTGTGTTGTTCTGTCTGGGAGTGCCGGTATGTTAGTTCAAACTCTGAAGCATGAGCATCTGAGAGGGTGACTGGTTGACTGACTGACTTCCTAGCTAACTGAATGACTGTCTAACTGACTGTTGACTGACTGACTTGCACGCTGACTGAATGACTGTTTAACTGACTGGTTTTTGTGTATGAATGTGTGTATTTGAGTGGTGTATGACTCCATTAACCATAATTATACTGTGCTGAAACTGGAAATATAGGACAGAGAAAGAGCAACAAAGAGAGTAAGAAAGAGAGAGAAAAAGAGGGAGAAAGAGGGAGAGAGATTGAGAAAGAGGGAGAAAGAGAGAGAGAGATTGAGAAAGAGGGAGAAAGAGGGAGAGAGATTGAGAAAGAGGGAGAAAGAGAGAGAGAGAAGTGTATGAGAGCAATAAAGAAGGTAGA
Organism: Neosalanx taihuensis; assembly: GCA_030340665.1. NCBI lineage: Eukaryota > Metazoa > Chordata > Actinopteri > Osmeriformes > Salangidae > Neosalanx > Neosalanx taihuensis. The sequence goes on along the minus strand of CM059299.1, from coordinate 14,214,293 downwards.
GAAAAGGGGGAGGAGAAACTGTTTATGGAGGACTGTTTATCCTTCTGCTTTCTGATCTATATTGATTTTCTCTTCTGTGGAGGAAGATGAAGAGCCTGACACTCAAAAACCAAATAAATAAGGTGCCTGTATTAACTGGGAACCTACACATCACACCTGTTTATTGATTTATCTTTATCACTTCTACACACACACACACACACACATACACACCCGGGGTTAGTCATTGTCATTTGTAAAGACTCATTTGTCCAGTGCTAGTGTGTGTGTGTGTGTGTGTGCAGTGTGCATGTGCAGTGTGTGTTTGGGGCATGCGTGGGGGATATGGACTTGAACAATGAAGTGTGCTGTGTGAACTCTATCTTTGTCCTTCTCTCTCTCCCTTCCTCCCCGTCTCAGCCTCTACCGACATCTGGCTCTACTGCTGGCTGACTAGGAACAAGGGAGTGGAGGGAAAGAGGGAGGGGATGGAGAGATGGAAACGAGAGGAAAGAGAGAGAGAGAGGGAGAGAGAGAGAGAGAGAGAGAGAGAGAGAGAGAGAGAGAGAGAGAGAGAGAGAGGGGGGAAGGCCAGCAGAGTCCCTGGTCAGAGTCTGTCTGCTCCCACCTGTAGCAGCATGAGGCTAGTTATCCTAACATCAGACGCCCCTCATCATAAGAGGGGGATGGAGGGGGGAGGAGAAGAGAGGGGGGTGGGGGAGGAGGATAGGGGTGTGTGTGTTACAGGTGTTGTTTGCGTGGCTTGTCAGTTTGTGCTTCTTCCATGACTCGCCCACACAGGAGCTGAAAGCAAAGCTGCTCTTTCTGCTGTGTTTCTGAACCTGGACTGTCCTGTAGTCTCTGCTGTGTTTCTGAACCTGGACTGTCCTGTAGTCTCTGCTGTGTTTCTGAACCTGGACTGTCCTGTAGTCTCTGCTGTGTTTCTGAACCTGGACTGTCCTGTAGTCTCTGCTGTGTTTCTGAACCTGGACTGTCCTGTAGTCTCTGCTGTGTTTCTGAACCTGGACTGTCCTGTAGTCTCTGCTGTGTTTCTGAACCTGGACTGTCCTGTAGTCTCTGCTGTGTTTCTGAACCTGGACTGTCCTGTAGTCTCTGCTGTGTTTCTGAACCTGGACTGTCCTGTAGTCACAGAAACTAGGTCAGCTCAGTACAATTCTGACCCTGTGTGCTCCTGCCCCCCCGGACACTGCAGCGGACTGTGTGTGTGTGTATGCTGGTGTAATGTGTGTGTGTGTGCTGGTGTAATGTGTGTGTGTGCTGGTGTAATGTGTGTGTGTGCGGGTGTAATGTGTGTGTGTGCGGGTGTAATGTGTGTGTGTGCTGGTGTAATGTGTGTGTGTGCGGGGGTAATGTGTGTGTGTGCTGGTGTAATGTGTGTGTGTGCGGGTGTAATGTGTGTGTGTGCGGGGGTAATGTGTGTGTCTGCGGGTGTAATGTGTGTGTGTGCGGGTGTAATGTGTGTGTGTGCTGGTGTAATGTGTGTGTGTGCGGGGGTAATGTGTGTGTGTGCTGGTGTAATGTGAGTGTGTATTGATGTGTTGTGCTGGGTGATTGTGGATGTGTTGGCTAGTTGGAGGGTGAACGAAACAAGGCATCCCTTGTTGCCAAGGCAATAAAAGCCTTTCAGTAATGATCTCAGCCCACAACATCCCATAATACACAGCACTGTGACTGACATGGCTGGACTGGGGCCAAAGCCCAGATTTGCAGCAGAAAAACAGGCAAACAGAAGCCAACTTTTCACGTTGAGCACAAACTCAACAAACTTCTACCTAGTTTTCCTTTATCCAGAAGAGAGAATTGGATTGTATTTCTCTTGGGTAGAGAAGCGGCCATGGCAAAACAGACAGGAAGACCAGATGGAATACAGGCTGCTTATTATATGTAACAAGTATGCTCATGTACAGTATGTAACTGCTGGATGTTGGCATCATTCATGAGAAACGGCCTCCACATCTCTTTGGAGAATGTGGATGAGATGGTGGATGTAAAACACATGTGATGCTGTCTGTTCCCTCAGTCAGAGATGTGTTTGAAAGACAGGCTGAGAGAGGGGGGGAGAGAGGTAGGGAAAGAGAGAGGGGGAGGGAGGGAGAAAGAGAGGCAGAGAGAAAGAGAGAGAGAGAAAGGGAAGCAGAGAGAGAGAGAGCAAGAGAGGCAGAGGAGAGGCAGAGAGAGTGAGAGACAGAGAAAGAGAGAGAGGTCACCAGTTTGCTGTATCTGACTTCCTTTGGCATTCGAGGAGACTGATAGATCAGCATATGTAGAATTGTAACCACATGGCTGCGCATAACTGGTTTATTATTCATAGACAGGCTTTATTCTCCCTAGGAGAACTACCTCCTGGAGCAAATGGGATTCGTTGCACATGTTCGAATCATACAAGGCTTTTCTCTCTCTTTCTATCCCACGCTCTCTCCATCTCTCCACCCCACCATTCATCCTCCTCTTCACAGGCTAGACAGGTTGTGTTTCTATCTCAGATGAAGGGTTGGATTTGCCCCTGTTCTTATCAGTGCGCACACACGCACATGGGGGTATGCAAACACACACACACACACACACCACAGACACACACCACAGACACACACCCCTCCTCTATGGAGACACACAAGGACATCCATCAATATCACAAGCAAGACAGAGTGCCTGTTGGAGACACACACACAGTCTTTTAAACAAACACACACACGCACACCCACACACAATTTGTCGTTCTCTGACATGACATCCCCCATGCGTTAAGTTCTGTCACAATGCTAAATCCCTTATTCATCGTTTGTGGTTTCAAGCAGGGTGACGATTCCTTCTGCCATCATAACCCCGATCCCTCATCCAAGCAGCCTCCAGGCTGCGAGGGGCTTTAGAGACAGCCCTCCCCTGGGATGTGGCCCCCAGCCTGGACCAGGGGCTCTGGAAACAGCCCTCCCCTGGGATGTGGCCCCCAGCCTGGACTAGGCGCTCTGGAAACAGCCCTCCCCTCTGGACATCCATGTTATTCAATGCTCATAACATCCTCATGAATCCACTCAGACGTTTTACTGGTTCTGGTTGTTCCTCCCATCCTAGAGACCTCGACCAATCACAGACAGGATAATAAAAAGAGGTCCTCCTAGCAAGTTTAGTGTGGAAAACTTGGAACCTGGATGATGACTGTGTTAATTAAGGGCGAGTGTTTAACGAACCTCCACCCTGTGTGCTTCCTCCTCTGCTGCCCTCTTTCTGCTGTCCCTCATTTCCTGTTCCTGCTGTGCCCGGGGGGGGGGGGGGGGGGTGCAGGGTGTCTGTGTACAGAAGCTGTGCCTCCTTCATCAAATCACTCTGGGTGAAACATTTTCCATACTTTGTTTTGAGTTTTGACGCTGGGGTGATGGGGGTGTGTGTGTGTGTGTGTGTGTGTGTGTGTGTGTGTGTGTGTGTGTGTGTGTGTGTGTGTGTGTGTGTGTGTGTGTGTGTGTGTGTGTGTGTGTGTGTGTGTGTGTGTGTGTGAGTACAGGTGGTGCACACCGCTGGATTTAGGTAGTCACTGTGGTGCCTGAAATTAAAAGCTCATAAAATGATTTTAGAAGCCTGTCAGAGGTCAGGTGGAATGTTACCCACCATGTTGGGATGAAAGGTTTCCAGCTCTAACCTGCACAGCAAAGAAAAACAATGCATGCTGTTAAACTTCCCAGGGACAGTTGGGCTGTGTGTGTGTGTGTGTGTGTGTGTGTGTGTGTGTGTGTTTGTCTTGCTAAAGGCTTGTACCATTTAGCTCTTTCTCCCCTGCTGCTCCAGTTAACTCCCAAAGGCACCTTAGTTTATCTGTGTGTGTGTGTGTGTGTGTGTGTGTGTGTGTGTGTGTGTGTGTGTGTGTGTGTGTGTGTGTGTGTGTGTGTGTGTGTGTGTGTGTGTGTGTGTGTGTGTGTGTGTGTGTGTGTGTGTGGGTGTGTGTGTGTGTGGTGTGTGGGTGTGTGGGTGGGTGTGTGTGTGGGTGGGTGGGTGTGTGTGTGTGTATGTGTTTGAGAGATGCTCTGTGTTAATCAGAGCTCAGTCCAGATGCCTCTCTGCTTCGCGACACACACTCTCAAACACACACACACACATGCACACACACACCCTCCCCCCCCCTCCCTGTCCTCCTCTCACAGCTTACAGCTGTCCACCAGAACCATATCACTGCTTCTTACACCACAGTGAGTTCCTGCTTTTTTGAGGTTGTTCTGCAGATTACGTTCTGCTTTTACGTGATCCCAAGATGCCTATGGAGTCCAATCCAACATTACACACACACGCAACATGTTTTTCTTGTTT
>CM059299.1:14172500-14205000 GCA_030340665.1 Neosalanx taihuensis | reverse complement strand
GCAAGTAGGGTGAAGTGCCTTGCCCAAGGACACAACGTCATGTTGGCACAGCTGGGATTCGAGCTTGCAGCCTTCTGATTATCAGCCTGATTCCCTAACCTGACGTGCTGTCAGTAAGCATTTGTTTGGTGTGTGTGTGTGTGTGTGCGTGTGTGTGTGTCTGCACACGTAGCAGCTTGGTTATGTTTGTGAGTCTAAGTGTGTGAGACAGCAGTTGAAGTCACCTGGGATGGAACCACAGAATACACACCCTCCTGGGCTGCACAGGGTCATAAAACAAACAGACCCGCTGCAGGTCATGTCTGTCCAGACAGTCTAGTCTGGCCTGGCTCATGAAGTCATGTGATGCTGGGGTTGGAAACAGGCTGGACTGTTTGTTGGTGCAGCATGGTGCTGGTGTGTGTGTGTGTGTGTGTGTGTGTGTCTGGGAGACAAGGGCAGGGACTATTATAGTGGGGCAGCACAGCAGAGGGTGCTGTTTATCTCTGCTCAATCAGAGAGAGAGAGAGAGGGAGGGAGGGAGGGACAGAGGGAGGGAGAGGGAGAGAGAGATAGAGGGAGACAGAGGGATGGAGGGAGGGAGGGAGGGAGGGAGGGAGGGAGGGAGGGAGGGAGGGAGGGAGGGAGGGAGGGAGGGACAGAGGGAGGGACAGAGGGAGGGAGAGGGAGAGAGAGATAGAGGGAGACAGAGGGATGGAGGGAGAGAGGGAGGGAGGGAGGGACAGAGGGAGAGAGAGGGAGAGAGAGCGAGAGGGAGAGAGAGAGAGAGAGATAGAGGGAGACAGAGGGATGGAGGGAGAGAAACAGATTTAGGAGAAAGCACAGGAAGAAAAAAAGGAAAAAAGATGAAAGATGGAAAAAAAACAAAAGGTATTTGAATAGAAGCCAGTTGGAACAGAAGATAAGTGACTGTACCCAGGTGACCTGAAGGTGATTAGGATGTGCGGTGCGAATCCCTCCATATGGTGGGTGTGTTTGGTCCATTCACATGGTGTTTCAGCACGGTGGGTAAGTAGCACTCCAGTGGACCCCTGGCACCAGCATGGGCACCTGTTCTGACTCTGCTGGTGCCACCGTCACACAGGACCATCTGCCAGAGACAGGGCCAGGTCTGCCATCATAGCAATACTGCAATACTAGTGCATGTGTGTGCGTGCATGTGTGCTTATGTGTGTGTGTGTGTGTGTTTGTGTGTGTCTGTGTGCTGTGTGTGTGTGTGCCTGTGTGTGTCTGTGTGTGTGTGTGTGTGTGTGTGTGTGTGTGTGTGTGTGTGTGTGTGTGTGTGTGTGTGTGTGTGTGTGTGTGTGTGTGTGTGTGTGCTGTGTGTGTGTGTGTGTGTGTGTGTGCCTGTGTGTGTGTCTGTGTGTGTGTGCTTGTGCCTGTGTGTGTGTGCCTGTGTGTGTGTGACAGTGGAACTGTTCTCTAACAGCAGAGAGATGTGACCTCTCTAGCAGAGTGTGACAGGCTGAGCTTGAACTGTGTCCCTGGTTCAGCCTGGCACTAGCCTGGCACTAGCCTGGCACTAGCCTGGCACTAGCCTGCGTCATGCCAACACAGCTGCTAGCCCTGCCCGCTGACCCTCACACTGTGGGAGACCCTCTACTGGCTGCACCTGTGGTCCCTGTGACACACACACACAGACACACACACACTCCTGACACACACACACTTTTGACACACACACACTCCTGACACACACACACTCCTGACACACACACACTCCTGACACACACACTCCTGACACACACACTCCTCACACACACACACACACACACAGACACACATACACACACACTGTATATGTAACTTAAATAGCCCTTGGACTTTTAAGGATCAAGACAATGAACCAATGAGTTTGGCATCTTGTTTGTTGACTGTTGAAGGGACTGGTCCCCAGTAGAGCGGTTAAATAAGTTCACTGACACACACCCACACCCACACACACACCCACACACACACACACACACACACACACACACACACACACACACATGTCCTTGGGCATTCCCACAGTGCAGGCTGTACCTTCGAGAACTGACTTTTGTCCAAAACAACATATGTCCTTTTGGTCTCGCCTGGTAAAAACTCTGTGGAATTCCAACATGCAAACACCCCCCCCCCCCCCTCCCTTAGTAACATAATCACATACCACATGGCTTTGGAACTGTGTTGCGTGAAGAATTTCTTAGGCTGAGGCTTAGCAGTGTAGTGTGGTTAGACAGGGACCAGGAGGTTTAAAGAACCACACACACTGTTCCAAATCCCATTTGGAAACAAGTGTGTGTGAACATACATGCAAGCTCATCAATGCACACACACACAATGCATACCTGTACATGTATTCTGCACCCACAGACACACGTGACACACACATGACGCAAACATGTTCACACACACGTAATGAAACGAGATCATCATCAAATCCTTAAAAATGTCTGTTGAAATCTGCACCTGTGTCTCTCTTCTATGAGCTTCTTACTGTCTATGTCTCTCTCTCTCTCTCTCTCTCTCTCTCTCTCTCTCTGTCTGACTGTCTCTCTCTCTCTCTCTCTGTCTCTCTCTGTCTCTCTCTCTCTCTCTCTCTGACTGACTGTCTCTCTCTCTGTCTCTCTCTGTCTCTCTCTCTCTCTCTCTCTCTCTCTCTCTGTCTGACTGTCTGTCTCTCTCTCTGCCTCTCTGTCTCTATCTCTCTCTCTCTGTCTGTCTCTATCACTAACTCTCTCTCTCTGTCTGTCTCTATCACTAACTCTCTCTCTCTGCCTGTCTCTCTCTCTCTCTCTCTCTCTCTCTCTCTCTCTCTCTCTCTCTCTCTCTCTCTGTCTGTCTCTATCACTAACTCTCTCTCTCTGCCTGTCTCTCTCTCTCTCTGTCTCTGTGTCTGTCTCTATCACTAACTCTCTATCTCTCTCTCTTTGTATTTGAAGTTAGCTTGTACTCATGATGTTACAGGCAAACACCCCCCAAATAATAATACCTTAAAAACACAAACAGACCACAGCCTGTTAGATATTCCTGTTTGAAACCTTTGTTTTTCCACCGCAGCTCGTTTAATGAGCTGCTTTGCAGGGGTCTAACTTCTACTAATTGGGCCTGTGTGATTACACCCACGTAAGGGTCACTAGTGTGTAAAGTAGCACAGGGCAGGGATGTTGCCTAAACACACACACACACACACGCATCAATACACACGTATACTGTACAACACATGCTAAAATACACAAAGCACACTGTTTCAAAGGAAGGTATCTCAGCTGTTTGTTACCTTTGACCTTTTTGAGCCACATTAAAACCAAGTGAAACCTGATCTGAACGTATCGACTGAGAGCAGGAAAGTGAGACAAGGACACAGAGCTGTTTATACTGATCAAGCTGCTATCTGACTTCCTGTCATACAAGCTCGTTCCAAAAACGTAAGAAAAATGTGTATGTAACACGGTGAAGATTTGTGTTTCTCTGCTCCTGTATGTAACGGTCTGTAACATGTTGTGTTTGCTGATGTAACTCTGGGTTTGTCTGGTGCTGCAGCAGTCTGTTTATCAGCCCTTCCTGGAAAGGTCACAATCCCTGGGGGATATTTTCAGATCAGGGTCACTGACCGACACAGGTCACTATATCTCTCTGAGGTGGTCTGGTGCACCTCTCATCGTATTTTCTGTCTCGTCTCCCTCCCTCCCTCACACCCTCTCTATCAGTCTACACTGTTCTCTGTCTCCTCCTCTTCTCCTCTTCTCCTCTCTCCTTTCTTTCTCCTGTTCTCCTGTGTCCTCTCCTGCTGTTCTCTCTCTTCTCCTCCTCCCATCCTCCCATCCTCCCATCCTCCCCTCTCCACTCAATACTACTTTGTCTCCTTGACTAACACACCAGTTGGATGTCAGACTTAATCTCAGAGTAAGCAGATAAGGTAGAAGATACAGAGAAAAGAAGACGAGGTGTTGACACCTTGTAGATCCATCATGTCTATACACATCAATTGTAGTTCACCTACACAGACACTGTGTTGCCTATCGGCAGGCTGTGTTGTTGTGTTGTTTGTGTGTCTGGTTGTAGTGTGTGTAGGCAGGTTAGTAAAGAGCCCTTTGGGGATCTCTTTAGATGGGGGTCTGTCTGTGTCTCTGCCTCGGGGCCACACTGTGCTTATCACACTTCAGAGACACATTAGTCTGCTCTTCTCTCTCTCTCTGTCTCTCTGTCTCTCTCTCTCTCTCTGTCTCTCTCTCTCTCTCTCTCTGTCCTTGTCTTTCTCCTTCTCTCTCTATCTTTCTACTTATCTCTCTCTGTCTATCTCTCACTGTCTCTCTCTCTCTCTTTTTCTCTCTCTGTGTGTCATCCCAACCCCCCCTTCCTCCCTCCCCTGCAGGTGGGACAAATGATGAGCTCGGCCTGTCTTCTATGGCTGGGAGTGAGCCTGTCCAGCCAAACTGGCTCTGGAACTAAGACTAACTGTGTTTGGAGACGGTCTGGTCTGATCAGCAGAATATCAATGCAGTCTGGGACAGGATCTCTGTATCCTCTCAGTCACAACGCTGCCTTCAATGTCTGACCCAGGTGCAGGAACAGAGAGGAAGAGCGTGATGGAGGGAGATGTGGAGGGAGAGAGACAGGGGGGTGGTGGAAGGAGGGAAAACAGAGGAGTGTAAACATGGTATGGCTTGAATTCTCATGTTGTGTTGGTTATAGTTATACAGGTTTCAAGGGTCTACTGAGCTTTCCATGCAGAGTGATTGATCATGATGTGCTCCATCTGACCCTGGTATGACAGGAAACCATGAAATCAATTCACCCTTCATCTCCTCCTACTGACCATGTTCACAACTACATTCCAAAACGTTTAAGGTAAATCAATAGGTTTCAGTCGTGGTTTTGGTGTTAGCATGTTCACATGTTTCTCTCATGGGCACTATGTCTGTCTAGCAACATGACACACTGATCTGGAGCATCTGTCCTGCATGTTCTAGATGTTTCCCTGCTCCAACACACCTGATTCTAATACACCATTCGTTACCAGGGTTCTTCAGAGCTAGATAACGACCCATTCATTAGAATCAAGTGTGTTGGAGCAGGGAAACATCTAAAGCATGTAGGACAGACGCTTGAGGACCAGGGTTGGGGACCCCTGATCTGGAGCACGCTGGTCTGGTGGTAATGAGATGACATAGCAGGGGTCCAAAGACACACAAGCACACTCAAGCAGGATGTATAGCTCATCCATCTCAGAGAACAGTCCTGCCTTCACGGCTTCTGATTGGTCAGGGGTGGGAAGCTTGGATTGGTGTCTCAAATTGCCATCTCTCTCTCTCTCACGCACACACACACACGCACACACACACATTTTTTGTACCTGTTTCTCTCATGATCCAAATGAGTCTCTCCATGCAAGCTGACTTACTCCACACCATGTCCTTTTCTCTCTCCCTCTCTTTTTCTGTCTCCCTCTCTCTTTGTCTCTCTCTCTCCCAGTCTCTCTCTCTCTCTCCCCCTCTCCCTCACCCCCCCCCCCCCCTCCCTCCCTCTCTCTCCCTCTCTCTGTCTCTCTGGCAGCTGTCACTAGATGGTGCAGCTGTTGCTGTTCAGTAGACTCTACTCTCCCAGAGAATGTGCATTTGGCATCAGAGACACTAAGACACACTCAAGATGTTTGCATTACAATAGAGTTTGTCAGTGGAACAAAACAAGCAGCTAATTATTCACAATTTACAATTTCATGCATGCAAAGATATTTGTTACGTGTTTAATCTAGTTTGTGTGCTCGTCTGTGGTTCTACTGGGGATCAATTGTAGTGCCATTGGCTTTCAGATAATGTTATACAGCAAAGTAATAATAACACATTACTTGTTATGGTTGACCATAGTTCCTGCTGTGATACTGGATTGCCTGTAATGTTATTGTACATTTTGAGTGTTCATGCAGATTTAGTAGCATGTATAGGGCAAGATGTACGTCACTGTGTGTAGAAATCCTTTTCCTTTTGTTTTTGATTTAAAAAAAAACCTCCACATTGTGTGCAGAATGTGGCTTTGTTCTCTAAAGGCTGCGGACTATTGGTGGGAAGGATAAGCCCCTTGTGGGCTAACTGCAGGCGGTATAGGCATATGATGTCTTCTAAAACGGTCGGTAGATTGCAAATAACGATTCTTAAAGGACGTTTTACAACAACAACAAAAAAAGAGTAAACTTTCCAGCTGAAGTGTTTGAAGTGGGAGGAGTGAAGCGGAGGATCCCTACTGGAGGAGGAGAGAGCTTCACTGCTGATCCGCCAGGACTGAGCTGCACTTTCTACTCTTTTGTTCTACATGAAAACTTTATATATCTGCATGTGAGAGAGTTTATTATGTTGTGCGACGCTGTTTAAACACGTTAAACTGCGATTAGGTGAAATATTTAAGCGGATTGTTGGTGCGCCTCCTTCCGGCGCTGAGCAGCGGCAGAGCAGCGAACTGAAGTCTAAAGTTTTTAAACAATCTCTGCGGTGGAACTAAGTTACTATTTTGTTTTTAATGATTTGTTGTTTTCATACTGTGAAAAGTATGTGCAAGGCCTTACGAAGACATACCTCTAGTATTTTTGGACTAAGTTTTCTTTCATAAGAATGGGTGGATATATGTTATTAGTGTCACCTTCAGTGTTTTCCGTGCCCTGGAGTGCTGCAGTGTTTCAAGGCTGCTGAGACCCGGGGCCACTCTCTCTGGAAGACCAGGGGACACTCTCTCTGGAAGACCCGGGGCCACTCTCTCTGGCAGGGCTGAATGGCATGGTCCATCTTGGCTGGGTATTGTGAAGGGTTTTGGATTCAAACTTTGCACCCAAGGCAACTTTGTACTTGGTAAACATTATGGAGAGTGAACAAGGTGCCTCCTCCTCCTCCTCCTCCCTGGAACCCGAGGCAGCAGGCGGTGGATCAGATAGTTTCTCCCAGCTGTGGACTGATGTGATGGGGATGCTGGTGAGTGTGGGGGTCTTTGTGGAAGGGGGAGGGGAGAGACAGGAAAGTAACACTTATCTGAGAAAAGCTTTCCCACTGTTGTCCTCAAAGCGGCCTCAGTGTTTTCAGTTGTGTATTGAGATAGGTGAATGCATGTAAATCACGTATCAAAACGAGAGGGAAGTGAATCCACACAGCCTAGACTACAGAATTGATCACAGTTCATCATCTTGCCTAACGTATCAGAACGAGAGTGATTCTCTATAAAGCAGTTTGTCAGACCGTCTTCTTGCTTTAAATCCATTGGTGCGACCAAGACCCAGGTGAGAATCTTATATTGCACTCTGATAATTCCACTATTTTTTTTTCTTCCTAACTCGTTATTTAACCATTCGGATCGCAGTACAGAGCATCTGAATCTTAGAGGTCCTCATACTGTAACAAACAGGACTAGTGTTGGTTATCCAAGGAAGACATTATTTGGCAATGTTAACAGTTTGTAACTCAGAGATTCACACTAAAGTTAGCTGTCGGCAACACAGCTGGTTTCTTCGGAAACTCTCTCTGTCCCCAGAGGAAAGAGAAGGCGGTGTGCCTGCCAGACACTTGTTGCTGTTTGTGCACTAATGGAATGTCCATGTTGTGTTCGGAAGAAATGTTGCTATTCTCTGAAATCAGCTTTCTTTCTCTTTCTCTCTCTCTTATCTTTTTGTGGTGTGTGTGTGTGTGTGTGTGTGTGTGTGTGTGTGTGTGTGTGTGTGTGTGTGTGTGTGTGTGTGTGTGTGTGTGTGTGTGTGTGTGTGTGTGTGTGTGTGAGGTATATGAGACAGACTCACTTCTGGCCTTTGACTCTGGGTGGGAGACCTGGGCTGTGTGCCAAACAATTTAATGAGATTTATGACTTGCATGTCGTCCAATGCTCTCATCTTTGACGCATTTCCCTTACGACTGTAGCACACACACACACACACACACACACACACACACACACACACACACACACGCACACACCCCAACTAATGACTCAATGGGTTACTGTAGCAATACTCTTTCATTGTGTCCAGTACAGATCTCCATATTAACCTTCCCCCATCACAGAGACTTGAGACAAGGAGATGTTTTTTTTCTTCTGCGTTGATTCTGTAAAGTTCTGTCAGCATAAAGACCCAGCAGTTATTTACAGTCCCAGACTGGACCAGGAAGTTCCTCTTCGACTGCTGGGTTTCATTTTCATGTCTTAAGAGCCCAGTTACTCATTTAAGGCCCCAAATGTCTGTGGGCTGCGTCGCTAACTTCCTGTTAAGTCATTTCTTTTGAATGTATATCTTTATTGTGCCCCCCCCCCCCATTGTTATTATTATATTACCCTGCAACTCTGTGGGCTTTACTTTACCCTGCTGCTGTTGTGGACTGCAATCCCCCCCCCCCCCCCCGAGGACAAATAAAAGTTTCTCTGATCTAATCTAATATTTTGTTGAGTTCTAATATTTTGTTGAGAAAATTCTGCTTCCAACTGCACATGCAGGCTGTGTTGTCTCAATCAGGGTTTTTCTGTGGAAGACATTACCCAGCCAACCAGATGTTGAACTTCCCATATTTATGAAACCTGTCTAGTGAATGGGCCTGTCTCAGTGTATTCTAGTATCTTTTGGCAAGTGCAACGGCTGTGCTAAATATAGTGTTCTCGCTACGTAATGCTTTACAATGATCTTTGTTTGAAATGCGCCACTGGATGAGAATGGTGTTTTGATCTGACCTTTGCTTGGAGAGATTGAAACCTCTAAGTCTAACACAAGTATTACATATCAGTTTTGCCATTCTGACATGTTGTGGTGAGTGTAGTGGAGGTGTGTCTACTAGGGCAGATTGGTTGGATCTTTTACAGAGTCTAGTTTAGCCTTTGTAGTTATTTCATCTGAACGCTTCATTAACATCTACATGTGCATTTTCTAAGGTCATACCAGCATAACCTTCCTATCTCCACTGAAATCCTAGGATGATAACCAGCAGGATTATGCTTGAAATCTTCCCAATCCCAGATTCAATTTGAACATGGATTCCGAGTCTTTTGAGTGTTTTTTTGCAACACACAGTAGCAAGAAGTGATTCAGTAAGTACTGAGCATAGATCAAAGACAGGGTTGTTTTAAGCCCCCACCCCTACCCCACTCCACTTCCCCCTCTCTGAGGTTAACTCTTCGCTGAAGGGGGTGGGGGGGGGGGGGGGGGGTGGGGGGGCAGGGTGGTGGTGTTTAATGAGAATACCTCTGCCTGCTTGCCAGCCAGGCATTTATTTGTGGTTGTAAGTGGGGTAAACAGCCTGTAGCTAATTAAGAGTCTGGGGCTGTTAGGAGGAAAGCTATGGTGCTGTAGTTTAAGGACTGCATCACATTACTGCTGCTGTTTGAACAGAGCCTAGTCTGGAGAAGGAGAGATGATTTTAGGAGAGCTCAAAGCAGCACTGTTCTTTATCTAAACTCAAGGTGTTTTGTGGAGTACTTAAAGTAAACTGCAGTTTACATACTGAGAGACGTAGGTAGGTGTATAAGGGAACCGTTCCTGCAGGAGAAGCAGCCAAACACACTCAACACTCTCCTCCTGAGCTCAAGCAGAGTTGCTCTGACTGACATGGTTTCATCTCACCTCATCCAGCCAGCCCCCAGGAATGAGCAAAACAGAGCTGCTCTTTTTCCAGCTATGCTCTAGTCCATTTAAGGCTAATTCTTGTCCCTGACCTGATAACTTGATCACAGATGTGGGGACCTAACAGTCGTGCTCTGTGTTCTCTCAGTACCTCTCTGAAAGATGCCTCTCATCCCAAGTATCCTGGATGTTTGTCTCAAAGCTTCTGGAAGACATTTTGTTGGGTTTTGCAGAAAAGGGTCCTGTGTTAACTTTTCCCCTCCTCTGTTAAGTCTAGTGAACAGGCTTCTTCTCGGTCAGACTTGGTCTTGGCTCCTGGGCCCTCTCTCTCTCGTCCCAGACCAGGGTGTCGTTGTCGCGGTCAGGCAGACATCCAGCAGGTTTCCGGCTTTGCCCTGTTCTGTCTTGGGGGGTGGATATCCTCAGGAAGCCCCCCCCCCCCCCCCCCCCCCCACCTGGAGAGGCTGGGCCCCGGGTTCCTGGTATGACCATCACCTCCTCCCCCTGCTCCCATGTCCCTCAGCCCCCTGGGTCTCTGGAAGCTTCATCATACTTCCCTTCTTTCACTCCCTCCTTCGTTTAAAAAAAGAAAATCTGTTCTTCACCTTCTGTGTTTTGCCTTTGGAGACGGTTCTTGTTTTCCTTGGTTTTTGAGAGTAGATGATACCGAGCTTTAAACAAGGTTCTCCCCCTCCTTCATCCTCCCTCCATCTGTCCCATCTTCCCACCAGAAGCTCTGGGTGGCCAGCTGATCCTCCGGAGGCTGATGGTTGACTCTGGCGGGGGCATGGGTGGGGACAAGGGCAAGACGCCTATTGTCCTCTGCTGCTAAACCTTGGCTTCAGAAACAACCTCAGGGAACAGAAGAACAAAAAGAGAGAGGTGGACTAAAGGATCGCTTACACTCCAACGCTATTGAGCAGAGAGTTTGTGTGGGGGCAGCAGACGGGTGTGGCTTTCAGCTAGTCTTTGACATGTCCAGTGTGACTCAGGAATAAAAAGAGCTTTTAATTCACCTCTGCTGAGCTATGAGGAACAAGACGACACAGTACAAGTGAATGAGTCCAAACATACATCCAGTGTAACTGATCATACCATTTTAGCGTCAAATACCCAAATCCATTGTCACTGTCCATGCCTTTAAGTCACACGGGCAACTCAGTGACTGTAACCTCTGCCATACAAATCATTACATTACATCTCATGTACTTCAAGTAAGACAAGCATGGACGTTGAAGTTTAGACCAGAACAAACTTGTTAGCTTGAGCTAATAGTCTCTGACTACAGTGGCTAAACAAGCCCTGGCTTTAAGAGTGTAGCGCAACCAAACATCCAGTGAAATTCAATTGAGTTTTAACCTGAGCTAAATGATTAGTTCTGTGACTTTGTGTAGTGACTTGGTGGTACACAAGTAGAGAGGTGAGCTTGAGAGAGTTTGAGTCCTACACGCGGGTTATGGAATTTTTTAATAAACGTTGACAGAATTGGCTGTGTGTGCTATTGAGGTCTGTCTTGGTGAGTGATTTCAGCTTTGGAGTGCACATTTTTGGTGTAATTTTCTTCTTAGAATGACAGAAGGAAGATCTTGCTTTCTTGCGGCTTGGCTGTCTGTATGTTCTCTGAGGGGAAAGGTTATCCTGCAATCCAGACAGACTAAGCGATGAATCGCTCAAATATGTTCCTCTAGATTTAATTCCAACCAAAGCAGCTCATCCGAACAGTTGTCGGCACAATGTCCCATAAACGCCTCAGCATCTCTTTCACTATGTGAAAGAATAATGACCAAAACCCGATGTTGGTGTTTCGATTCGTTTTTTTTCTTCTCCTCTTCAGAAGCTGCAGGGTTTCTGAGATGAGGGAAGTGGTTCATAGAACATTTCAGAATGAATCGGCGCTCTTGAACGCTCTGCATGTTTGGCGGGCTTCTGGATTATAGCAGCCAGATAGAAATATATGTTTGGTAAATGCAGCAATGACCATGAAACATTCTCCCCCCAAAAAATGACCAATCATATGAAACATTATTATGTTTCTAACATAGCTTAGATTCTATTGCATCATTTCGTTTCTCCTGGTCTTCGGTCTGTGGAGCTATGTCTGTCAGTGTTTGTCTGTTAGTGTGTCTCTGTCAGTGTGTGTCTGTTAGTGTGTGTCTGTTAGTGTGTGTCTGTAAGGGTGTCAGTACCCACAGCTGCCCTGTGTGTCTGTAAGGGTGTCAGTACCCACAGCTGCCCTGTGTGTCTGTAAGGGTGTCAGTACCCACAGCTGCCCTGTGTGTCTGTAAGGGTGTCAGTACCCACAGCTGCCCTGTGTGTCTGTAAGGGTGTCAGTACCCACAGCTGCCCTGTGTTGCTCTGAGCCATGGAGACTGGAGGAGCTCCTTACTGGTCCACAGGATCCAGGGTGGTCAGAATGACAGGAATGCTCCGGCTAATTGATTAACTAGGTTGGGGTCAGCAGGTCCCAAGGTCGTTTCCATCCTCATCTCCTCAGTCATGCTGGCTCACAGCCCAGGTTACCTTCACTTTGAAGCCCTCAGCTTCATTCTGACCATACAGAGGACCTTTCCCTGTGACACAGGTTTGGCATCTTGCCATGTTTTCATTAGATGATATCACCAATTGTTGGTCGCGGTTTCTCAAGACAAAGAAGAAGGAAGAAAATATGGTTGGAGTTTCTGTGGTAGGAGTTTAAAGATAGCTTTGTTTTTAGTCTGGGACATGTTCAACTTGTTAATGTAGAGCAATAATAGCAAAATAGTGCTATGATGCAATAAAACATAAGACATGAGCTCATCTGTCCCTGAGATTGAATATAAAGATTCAGTATGAGTCTTTACAGTCACACTTTATGTCTCACTTTCTGTCCACTTTGTAAAGTTTTGTAGAAGATTTGACTGGACCAGTCCCAACATGTTGTTACAATTTTCAGAGTCTGACACAATGCAGCTGAACAGGATGTCAACAAACATTGTTTTGGACCAGAAATGTTTGTTAAGGAGCGAGTATGAAGCAGTTTATCTAACGGAGCTTTTCTTCTTAAATCACTGAGTTTTTGTTCTCTTGTGTTGGTTAGGTTGTTTTGTCCATTAACCATGCTGTTGAATGTGACACAAGCACTGTGTCAGCGTTGTGTATACACAGGGTGTGTGACCATCGCATGCGCAGGAACGGCCAGTGTCGTTTCATAAGTCCTCCCACGCACACACCCACCGAAGGCTCTGTTCGTGTTTGGTTTGTAGATGTGGGGTTTAGTCTCTTTGTAGGTCTCTGTAGCTGTTTTGTTTGAGGCAGTATGACGCTGAGTCACTCAGCCATCAGGGCTAGATTACTGGACCCTTTAGATAGGGCCTTGGGGGGTGGGGGGGTGGGGGGGGGGGCGTGGAGAGGTGCTCTGGTTGGAATCCCAGTTTGAGGCGAGCTATGCAGAAGCTAGATGAGCTCATGGCAAAGGAAGTTCCAGGCATGCACACAAACACACTCCAACTCAAAATATGATTACAAAATGATGATGAGATTAAAGTCTGGAACTGATAGAATAGAAGATGTTTCTTGTCGTTGAACGCTGTACGACACCGGATGCAGCTCATTCCACGATGTGAAGTCATTCTAATCAGAGATTCCTCCAGTCTAATCAGTCACGATACTGTATCAGACTCCTTGTCTCTTTCACTCTCTCTTTCTCTCCGTCTTCAGATCCATCATGTGGACAGACAGTCTCAGTCACGCCATGTTCATGCTTAATAAACACTCCCGGTGCTTGTTAGCTAGCGTGCCTTTGATTCTCTCTCTCTCTCTCTCTCTCTCTCTACGTCCCTCTCTCTCCCTCTGTCTCTCTCTCTCCCTGTCTCTCTCTCTCCCCCTCTTTCCGTCTCTGTCTCTCTTCTCTCTCTCTCTCCCTCCCTCCATCTCTCCCTTGCTCTCCCGCAGTGGAATGTTAGGAGAATGTCAGTAAAGCATGTTCCCTCCCAGACACCCACTGGGCTGCTCCAGCGTTTCAAAGCATCTGTCCTGGATAGAGTCTCTACACCAGGGCTGGGTGGGCAAATAGGATCCAGATCTGAACAAGCTGGACTTTGACTCAGTGAATCTGAGTGTGGAAGGTTGAGGCGGGGTTATTGAGTTAGGGAGGAGGCCACAGCTTGTGTTTAGGTGGCAGTTACAGTGGAATGTTTCTAGATGTTTCCAGTCATGAGATATAGATGGATCCGATCCACTGAGGCACGGCCAATATGTTGTCTTGGCTCAGACCGGTTTGTTTTGAAAGTCCCCGGTGTGTGTATGTGTGTGTGTGTGTGTGTGTTTGTGTGTGTGTGCGCGCCAACGTCCGGGTGTGTATTCATGCTGAACAGGGGCCATCTCTGAAGAAGCCCCTCTCTCTAGCCAGTGTGCGTGTGGCTAACACACCCCACAGTGGTCCATTCATGAGAGACTGGCACAGATACTAGGGGCTGTTCAGAGCCCACTGAGAGACAGCAGAGACTGAGAGAAACTGTTCAGGTTCTGCATGGTGATTCACTGCCAGCTGGGTGACTGGCACCCAACACAACAACAACTGCTGATTATTCAAACATGGCCACCCATCCGTCCTACCTACCGAGTGAAGGACCAGGGCAGGGAGGGACCAGGGCAGTGAGGGACCAGGGCAGTGAGGGACCAGGGCAGTGAGGGACCAGGGCAGTGAGGGTCCAGGGCAGTGAGGGACCAGGGCAGTGAGGGACCAGAGCAGTGAGGGACCAGGGCAGTGAGGGACCAGAGCAGTGAGGGACCAAGGCAGGGAGGGACCAAGGCAGGGAGGGACCAGGGCAGTGAGGGACCAGGGCAGTGAGGGACCAAGGCAGGGAGGGACCAGGGCAGGGAGGGACCAGGGCAGTGAGGGTCCAGGGCAGTGAGGGACAAGGGCAGAGAGGGACCAGGGCAGTGAGGGACCAGGGCAGTGAGGGACCAGGGCAGTGAGGGACCAGGGCAGTGAGGGACCAGGGCAGTGAGGGACCAGGAACCAGTCACTGGATGAAGGAACTGGTTAATCTAACCAGGGATAGTGGATCTCTGTTCAGCTCTTGTGGTACTTTGTGCTTCAACCTGCAATTCTGTAACTTCATCCAGGCTTATCCCTCCTAGTCGTGTCTGTGAGGTGTTTGAGGTGGATTTCGCAGAGTAAGGCCTTTTCTTATTTGGAATTCACTTCCTCCTTCTATCCCAAACACACAGCTCCCACACAAAGGCAGGAAGAGGGGGGTAGAGGGAGAGCACAAGAGCAGGAAGACTGTGTTTGGGTTACTGGGGTTGCACAATGTAATAGCAGTTTAAAGGCCAAAACTGATTAGAAATAAAATAAAACCTAGGGAGATGTCATGGTTTGCCATAGTAGTTAGTAATTCTAATTTTAGAATATATTAATTGAAGGAAAACCGATTTATTTTTGGTGCAGAATTGTGTTCTAATGCGTTTCGGTCTAAATGTATATTGTCTAGATTCATTGGCATCATAATGATGGTATTCAGAGGAAGATTCATTAGAGTTGGATTCACTGAAAGTCCAGGTGTGACATGCATGCCCCCCCCCCCCAACACTGGCTCAGGGGGAGGAAGTGGCAGGTGAGAGATTCGATTGGAGCGTTGCACCCGCCTGCTAAGCTGGCGCCTGGCCCACGCTGCTAATAACAAGAGTCTGTGGCAGTATCTTCATTACACCGCAGTCTGGAGCCGGGGGCAGATGGAGAGAGAGAGCTTGTTATGGTCTTTATTTGTATCAAACTCCTTTTCCTGGCCTGGAGGAGTGAGGAGGCGGGAGGAGAGAGAGGTGTCTGAGGAGAGGGTTCAGGGACAGGGGGAGGGTGTGCGGTGTTAGACTCACTGTTGTGGTATGACACTGTGTACAGTGGAGTTGTCAAGGCTGCCTCCTGAAGGAGAACCAACCTTGACGTCTGGATGGAAAGCTACAACGTCAGTTTTCCTCTGTGCTGTCGTCGTATAATCTACATCAGCGTTCACTCATGCGCTCGTCTCTCTCTTACGGTTCCACACGTGTTGCTCTACCTGCCTTTGTTTTCCCGTGAATCCTCGTGAGGCTCCTCCGTCTGGCGGACGTTAACCAGTCGCTCCCTGTGTTCCCTCTCCTTTCCTTCAGGACGGTTCTCTGGGGAACATCGATGACCTTGCTCAGGAGTACTCTGAGTACTACAACACCTGCTTCAACGAGGTGAACGACCGCATGGAGGAGCTGCGAAGGCGCAGAGTGTCTCAGGACCTGGACATGGTGAGCATGCGCACCTTCTGTTCAGTAGAAATACGTTTAAAACCTTCGAGCCACCCATGTACCAGTAACACAGTAGACCTTTATTTGACTTGAAAGAACACGTGAGCTGAGTTACAGAGCTGGCAGACCTGCCCCCCAGCATGTGAAAACTGTTACTGGTCTGGCCATGTCTGTCAAGGACATCCTGTCTGAAGCTGAGTTCAGCCAGTGCTAACCCTACATTACTTGAGGCAAACACTAATTTGTCTTAATATCCTTTTCATAACTCATAATACAGCCTACACACCATCGGAGTAGCACCAGTTTATAGCTTTACATGGTGGGATTTCCAAATGCATAGCCAATAGAGTGGGAGGGAGAGAGAGGGAGAGGGAGGGAGAGAGAGAGAGAGAGAGAGAGAAAGAGGGGGTGAGAGAGAGATGGTAAACAGAGAAAGAGAAAGTTTGAATCATCCAGTTGGTGGTTGTGACTCTTTTCTAAAGCAGTTTGGCCTGAAAGAGGCTGTGTGGGTGAGGGTGTTGGGGGTGTTGGGGGTTGGGGGGGTCTCGTGGGGCTCTGGAGAGGTTCTGGGCTTCTTTCACTGAGATCTGGGGCAGTGGGGCACCCCCTGTGTTGCCAAGCTACTGATGGAGATATGAAAGAATGCAGCTGGTGCTGGCAGCAAGTGGCTCTCCCTCCTCGCTGCACTCTACACACTGGGGGGTTAACTTACACACACACGCACTCACACACGCACGCACACAGAAAACACATGCATCGGCCTCTCTTTCACACACCCACACACATAGTTAAGCATTCTTCATAGTTAATTGTATCAATTTAGAATCACCATCCTTTTAGCCCTTTAGAACGGAACAACAGTCTCATGTGAAGAAACTCCTTAATGCCAGTCACAAGGGGAATCTTCATGAACGCAGCACAGCTAATGTGTGTGTGTCAGATTCAGAGAGGGACCATCGACACCCCCTCCCCCCCCCCCCCCCATGTCTGTCCACGCCTGCTGTGTCCCTCTGGATGGTTCTCATGTTATCTTGACTCGTGTCAGGAATCAATTAAATACGCTTATGTCTAAGGCATGAGGATGGAAGCAAAGCGGTGTGTGTGTGTGGACTGAAGTGGGTCACCTCTGTGTGTGTGTGTGTGTGTGTGTGTGTGTGTGTGTGTGTGTGTGTGTGTGTGTGTGTGTGTGTGTGTGTGTGTGTGTGTGTGTGTGTGTGTGTGTGTGTGTGTGTGTGTGTGTGTGTGTGTGTGTGTGTGTGTGTGTGTGTGTGTGTGTGTACTATGGGAGGCTTGGAAGAGTTCCATCCTGGGCAGATAAAGTGGAGGAAAGGGAAGCAATCAGGACTGGATTTACGGACTGGGGAAGTCTGCCTGCAGGGGGCTGACTGGGGGGGCAGGGGGGCTGGCTGGGGGGCTGGCTGGGGGGACAGGGGGGCTGGGGGCCTTTGGCCAGGAGCCTAGAGCTAGTAAAGGCCAGGGCCCCAGGGATGTGGCTGGATGCTGGGACTAAGGTTGGGACTGAGTTGTGTGAAGGGGAGACGGGACATGGAACCAGGGAAGAGCAGCTGATCAGAGGCTGCAGCTGCATCAGCAACTATGACAAGAGACAGAAGGAGAGTTCGGAGGGAAAAGATTCACCGCAAGTGAGTGAGTGAGGTTCAGGAAGGATGGAACAAGAGATCAGATTATATACATGTATGCTCAAAACTGTCACACAAACATGCACATACACAAACCCACAAATCTTTTTAATCGCACTCCATACCCATATGGTATGCATCATATGTTGCTATGCAACAACTGGAGCCACCACAGCCAGAATGACTTTCCAAAGAGGGGATGTGTATCCAGGTTAGACCGTCCTACAGCACAGCTCCTGAAGCCAATGTGGGATCAGCTTGGCAGATGGTGTTCATGCCAGCTAGCCTGGCACTCTGCTCCCTCTGGGCTGGTGTCTAGACAAGAACATCTCTGGAGATCTGGGTTAGAGAGACCTTAGTACCAGCTAACTGGACAGTGTAGGGGAGAGAGACACAGAGAGAGAGAGAGAGAGAGAGAGAGGGAGAGAGAGAGAGAGAGAGAGAGAGAGAGAGAGAGAGAGAGAGAGAGAAAAAGAGATGGTAGGAGTAGTGAAATAGGAGAAAGTAGTGAAGGGAGGAAGGGAAAAAAGTAAGGGGGGGGATAAAATAATGAACGTCTCACAAGAAATTTGTCCAATAAGAATGGCTGCCTGCCAGTCCCTTCCCTGAAGCTCTCTATGGACCAATAACAGATAGATAAGGTGAGTCAATTCAAAGGCCAGACTGATGGGCTGGCATTTCAAATCCCCAAGATAGGCTCTTGAGGGACATGGCCTTTTTAGGGGCTGGTCGTCATAGCTAAAGGCTATCAGAGTCTTCTGGGACTAGCAAACCTCTCCTCTTCCTCCTCCACCACTCCTCTGTCTGCTCCTTCTTCTCCAGCTCTTCTTTTCACTTCAACCCTTTTTTTCTCCTCTTTTCTCTCATCACGTCTTTTCTCTTCCTCCTCACGGCGTCTTGTCCGGTCACTGTCCACCTCTGAAGCATGGAGGGGGTCAGAGGTCAAGGTAGCTGTGACCCTGCGTGATCCTGGCAGTGTAGTTAGAAGACATGTCTTACCTGTGGCAGCAGCCAGTCCACCTCTCTGGAAGCCCATTGGTCCAGCTCCACCTCTCTGGAAGCCCATTGGTCCAGCTCCACCTCTCTGGAAGCCCATTGGTCCAGCTCCACCTCTCTGGAAGCCCATTGGTCCAGCTCCACCTCTCTGGAAGCCCATTGGTCCAGCTCCACCTCTCTGGAAGCCCATTGGTCCAGCTCCACCTTTCTGGAAGCCCATTGGTCCAGCTCCACCTTTCTGGAAGCCCATTGGTCCAGCTCCACCTCTCTGGAAGCCCATTGGTCCAGCTCCACCTCTCTGGAAGCCCATTGGTCCAGCTCCACAGGATCAACACACTTGGTGTCCTGTTTTCTGGCCTCTTCCCTGCAGCCCAGCCTCCTCCAGTTACACTCATATCCAGGTCAAGTCCAAGCACATGTTTCATCACAGATCCACTTGGGATTGATTCTGTTGTTCTCCACCTTCTCACCCTCACGGCTCGAGTCTCGGAACACCTCCGTTTATTTTCCCGCTGTCGGACATTCTGTTTTACGAAACAAGAACGATACCAAACAAAAAACTCCAGGAGAGTTTGTTTGTTTGGAGCGATCCCCCCCCCCCTCCCTCGAGGGGAGTACCCCGTCGAGTAAAACCGTGTCAGGATCTGTTGTATTTAAAAGTGATGACAAGTTGGGCCCTTGAACGGAGCCCCTCGACCCCCAAGCCCCACCCCGGCCCTTTCAAACCAACTGTTGACTGAAGCTCTTAGTGATCGCTATCTGAGTCCTTGTTTCCTGTCCACCCGTGCTGGCTCCTCCCCCTTCCTCTGTGTTGCCTCTGCGGGGGTCAGACCTGCTCATGGGGGTCGGGGACAGACACAAAGGGGTTAAACAAACTTCCCCAGGGAGAATGAGACGTATGGATTAGCTGTTATCAGTGGTGTTCCTATCCAGCCAGGCAGACTAGCCTCCTGTCACTGTCAGCAGGACCCATTTGGCCCAGTTAAGCCTCCCCCCTCCCCCCCTCCCTCCCTCCCCCTCTCTGCTCCACACGGCTCGATACACCTGGAGATCCGCTGTTAAGCTTTTAACAGGAGTCATGTGGCGTGGTGGGTTAGGGTGTCGGGTTAGTAATCAGAAGGACCCTGGCTGTGTCGACATGACGTTGTGTCCTTGGGCAAGGCACGTCACCCTACTTGCCTCAGGGGGGAATGTCCCTGTACTTACTGTAAGTCTCTCTGGATAAGAGCGTCTGATAAATGACTAAGTTTAAATGTAAGTGCCTTGCCCAAGGACACAACGTCATGTAGCCACAGCTGGGAATCAAACTTACAACCTTCCGATCACAAGCTCAATGCCTTAACCACTGAGCCACATGATTCTACTTCACTCTACTTGTCTCTCAATTGTCTTCCTCACTCTGCGACTCCTCATGGCAGGGGTGGAGTCTTGTTACTCTTGGAGACGTCAGCCTCAAGCATATATATTAATAGTTGCAGTAGCTTGTTGTTGTGTCTGTCTGTCTGCCTGTCTGTCTGTCTGCCTGTCTGTCTGTCTTTCTGGCTCACTGACAGCTAGTATGTTTACTTTAATCTGTTTGTAATTGTTTTTGTTTAGTTGTGTGTCTGTTGTCCTGGCTGACAGTTTAAATGTCTGTTTTTCACCCTCTCTGTCTATCTGTCTGTCTGTCATCCTGTCTATCTGTCTGTCCTTGTTGACTAACTTCAAAGCTGTCAGGAGGAGATCAGGTGATCAAGGGAGAGCACACACACAGCTTCAGGCTAGGCGTGATTGGACTGGCTAAGCTCAGGTCTCCACTCAAGTAAAACACCACTGGAGCTTCCCCATTGGACCAGGATCTGAAGACCATGTGAATCATTAATCACCTGTTGGAATGTCCTGAAGCAGCCCTGCGTTGTGTCAGGTCAGGTATTGTGACGCATCTGAAGAGGCTTGACAGTAGCACAGAAGAAGAACCTGACTATTGGAAGATTTGCGCAACCTTCAGTAACCACTTAACTCGACTCCTCTATTATCCGGAAGATTCCCCTGTTTTATCCCTGGTAAACAGAGCAGCCAGGAGCAGGCAGGTATGCCTCTGCTGACTCCTCTGTGATGTGGCTCATCTCCACCTCCAGGGTAACATCATGACTTCAGGGGCTCGCTGGGCGTGGTGGCAGGGGCTCAGGGCTCAGGTCTGGGCTTGTTTGTGGAGGGGAGAGGAGGGGAGGAGCTGGAGGTATTTACCCAGGTGAGGGCCACCCTTGTTCTTTTGAAAATTGGGTCAGTTCAACAAGGTCACGCTAGCTCGCTACCTAGCGGCAACAGAGAGGGAAGGATGTGTGTGTTCTTCCAGGGTTGATTCTTATCTTTGTTGAGACTGACAGTGAAGACACGGGCCAGTGTGTGTGTGTGTGTGTGTGTCTGTGTGTGTGTGTGTGTGTGTGTGTGTGTGTGTGTGTGCGTGTGTGTGTGCGTGCGTGTGTGTGTGTGCGTGCGTGAGTGCGTGCGTGTGTGTGTGTGTGTGTGTGTGTGTGTGTGTGTGTAGTGAGATGTAAGGTGTTATCTTGGGAGTGGTTAGAAGCTTATTTGGGTGTTTAGCTGGCTTTGTTCAAGATTCTGACGCTGGTATTTCTAATAAGACAGGAATTTGTGAAGGAATCCCAAATCGAACCTGTGACAGAGCATGTGTGTTTATTGGTTTAAGAATGCCGTGCGCTGTGCAGATACACACACACACACACACACACAGCGTATGGAGGGGGTAGACCTAATCAGGAGAGTATTTTCTTGTAAATGCAGGGTTAGCTCTCCAGACTGAGGAGGAGTCAACTGTAGACCAGAATCTCCTGTTTCTGAGTGTGTGTGTGTGTGTGCGGGCGTGTGTGTGTGTGTGTGTACATGTGTGGTATCTTCAAGATCAGCTCGTTCAGCAGGACTGAGCTGAACACTCTTGTTTTTCCTTCAACCGTCACTTTGGGTTGGTCCCAGTCACACACACACACACACCCACACACACTCACTCACACACTCACACACACACACACACACCATCAGGCCACTCAATCCAAAGCATGCCACTTCCACAGATGCTTCAAAAGAAGTTCAAGGCTGTGATTCCAACATATGGTGTGTGTGCATGTATGTGTGTTAATGTAGTTGAGTTGTAGATCTAATGAACACACACTAGAACACACACACAATATGTACCCCTATGAACACACATCATGCCAAAAGACACACACACACACACACACACACACACACACACACAGAGGCAGCATCTCAGCTTGTTTACACATGTTTCAACAGTTCATGGAAAGGAGAACACCCCCCCTCTGGGAGAGTGTAAGTGAGATCTCAGCATCACACACACTCTCTCACACACACACACACACACACACACTAACACACACACACACACACACACACACAAACAGAGACACAACACAGACACACACAGAGACACACACACAGACACACACACACAGACACACACACATAAACATATGTATGCAAGCTGCTGCAGTGTCCAGACCAGCCTGTCTGCTCACTACCCTGGAGTATTAAAGAGGATCTGATAACAAACAACATGAAGCAGCCCCTCAGGAACACAGCTGGACTGTGTGTGTGAGTGTGAGTGTGAGTGTGTGTGTGTGTGTGTGTGTGTGTGTGTGTGTGTGTGTGTGTGTGTGTGTGTGTGTGTGTGTGTGTGTGTGTGTGTGTGTGTGTGTGTGTGTGTGTGTGTGTGTGTGTGTGTGTGTGTGTGTGTGAGAGTGTGAGAGTGTGAGAGTGTGATTAACCAGCTGTCACTGCCAAAGTTTGCTCGCTAATGGAATCAACCACCAGCCCTTGATCTCCTATTGGCTGCTCATCTGTTCATTCTGAGCCAATGAGAGGCAAGGCAATTTTCATATTTTATTAATTTAATGTATGAATTAAAACTAAAACTAAAAGAGAAGAGTGCAGATCAAATCCTGTCAGTTTCAGTATTCTGAGGCAGTTAGAGCTGTTCCTGTCCCCAGAGGACTCAGCCCTGTCCTGGAGAACAGGATATCCTTGGGTCTGTTCCTGTTCCCTGGCTCAGAGAAGGTCCTCACCCTCCTGGCCTCTGCTACTGGCTCTCCTGAGTTACACTCTGAAAAACTGACATCCTGACTGTCCACTAAGTGTTCTAACAGCTGGGCCAGCAGACAGACAGACAGAGAGACAGAGAGACAGACAGAGAGACAGACAGACAGACCGACAGAGAGACAGACAGAGAGACAGACAGGCAGACAGACAGACAGGCAAGCAGACAGACAGGCAGGCAGACAGAGAGACAGGCAGGCAGACAGACAGACAGACAGGCAAGCAGACAGACAGGCAGACAGGCAGAGAGACAGACAGACAGACAGACAGACAGGCAGGCAGGCAGACAGGCAGACAGACAGAGAGACAGACAGACAGACCGACAGAGAGAGACAGACAGGCAGGCAGACAGAGAGACAGGCAGACAGACAGACAGACAGGCAAGCAGACAGACAGGCAGACAGGCAGAGAGACAGACAGGCAGGCAGGAAGGCAGACAGACAGACAGGCAGGCAGGCAGAGGCAGTCCTAGGCCTTCTTATTGGCTAGCAAAGGCTAAGCAGGGACACTGACACACAGTCAGTTCATCTCCTGTATGGAACCACAGTGTCAGATCATGACTGTCATTCATTTAACGGCGTTGGACTTAGCCAGTGCCCTGGTCACCATAGTAACCCCACTGTACATCTCTGGAAATGAGCTCTCGATAGCTGAGGGAGAAGTTACTTCAGCTGGTTCCTTGGCTAGATATTCTCATGTCTGTTTCCTCCTTGTTTCTCGATCACTGCTGGGAAAGTGTCGTTGAACGTGCATGCACGCAGAGACATCTCCCCTCAAGTCTCCGCCCTCCACTTTACAGGAAGTTGCTACTCAACTTCCCTTCCTGATGTCTCGTCATTCCGTTACTGGATTTCATCGGCAGGAAAAAGCGATCAGACACTCTGCTCTTCCTCTGATTGTTTGGCTTTACGCTCTCTGGGATTTCCCTTCTGTGGCGTCAACCGAAGTCCTCCAGAGCTTTTGGAGAACTTTTGCTTTTAGGGGGACGACCTTTGACTTGGTGTTCCTGACCTTTAACCCCCAGTCCAGGACTGGCCAGCCATGAGAGGGATCAGGACCTCTGTGATTGGAGGAGCAGCAGAACCCTCCTGACATGCAGGTTGATTACCTGAAGTCCCAGCTGGGCTGCCCAGTTGTGTGTGAAGCGGTGAGGCTGGTCTGAGAGGCTCAGTCTGACTCACTGTCAGCCTCATCAGCCTCCCACAGAGGCCAGAGGAACTGACTCATGTGAATGTCTAAATGAGCAACGTTTGATAACAATGTCATATTAATTTATCCAGTGAACTTTTTTTTTCCATTATTATTACCCTTGTGCTATTACGTTACATCAATTAGCAAGTAACAAATGGAAAAATAAATACACAGCGGGAATATTTAATTACAGAGTTCAGAACCAATGTAATTGGCTTCACTCTGAAAGTAATATCAGGAAGAATTGTTTTTTTCTCGAGGCTGTGTGAAGGAGTTTCCACTTCCTCTCTGTATTCTCCACTCATGTGAATGAAGAGCAGTTCTCACGTATTGAATCTTCCCTAGAACACTCAGAACAGGCAGGTGCTCAGAAACACAGCTAGCTTGGCTAGCATGTCCTGCTTATGTTTACATTCTAGTCATTTATCGGGTGCAAACATCCTTGAATCCACTTCTTAAGCGACAGGTTATCTGTACTATACGTGTAATCTCCTGTTTTTATGATACTAGTTATTAAAGGTTAATGTGATGGATGAGAGGGCAGCTGAAGGTGTGGTGATGGATGAGAGGGCAGCTGAAGATGTGGTGATGGATGAGAGGGTAGCTGGAGGTGTGGTGATGGATGAGAGGGCAGCTGAAGGTGTGGTGATGGATGAGAGGGCAGCTGAAGATGTGGTGATGGATGAGAGGGTAGCTGGAGGTGTGGTGATGGATGAGAGGGCAGCTGAAGGTGTGGTGATGGATGAGAGGGCAGCTGAAGGTGTGGTGATGGATGAGAGGGCAGCTGAAGATGTGGTGATGGATGAGAGGGTAGCTGGAGGTGTGGTGATGGATGAGAGGGCAGCTGAAGATGTGGTGATGGATGAGAGGGCAGCTGAAGATGTGGTGATGGATGAGAGGGCAGCTGAAGGTGTGGTGATGGATGAGAGGGCAGCTGAAGATGTGGTGATGGATGAGAGGGTAGCTGGAGGTGTGGTGATGGATGAGAGGGCAGCTGAAGGTGTGGTGATGGATGAGAGGGCAGCTGAAGATGTGGTGATGGATGAGAGGGTAGCTGGAGGTGTGGTGATGGATGAGAGGGCAGCTGAAGGTGTGGTGATGGATGAGAGGGCAGCTGAAGATGTGGTGATGGATGAGAGGGCAGCTGAAGGTGTGGTGATGGATGAGAGGGCAGCTGAAGGTGTGGTGATGGATGAGAGGGCAGCTGAAGGTGTGGTGATGGATGAGAGGGTAGCTGAAGGTGTGGTGATGGATGAGAGGGCAGCTGAAGATGTGGTGATGGATGAGAGGGCAGCTGAAGGTGTGGTGATGGATGAGAGGGTAGCTGAAGGTGTGGTGATGGATGAGAGGGCAGCTGAAGATGTGGTGATGGATGAGAGGGCAGCTGAAGGTGTGGTGATGGATGAGAGGGTAGCTGAAGGTGTGGTGATGGATGAGAGGGCAGCTGAAGATGTGGTGATGCTGGTGTGGCTCCACAGGGGATCAGCCTCTCTGTGACAAGCCCATCGTACGAGGGCGGGGCTAACTAGCGAACACACCCACTATGCTGACTGACAGCTCAGCACTTTGTTAAAATTGTTCAAACAGCATAGAGTGTTGGAAGTGGCAGGCACACACACACACATGCAGACTGACACACACACTCTCTGTGCCCTATAGGTGACTGAACCTGCAGGTTTGTCAGGTTTGTGAGCCGCTCAGGTGAGTGCTGAGGCTTTCAGCTGTTCAGCTGGGGCGTGTTTGAGGCGTGTTCAGCTGGGGCGTGTTTGAGGCGTGTGCCTGTTCACACGTGTGTGATTGTTTTGTGTTGACATACAGGTCTGGACACGTGAACCCTCTGGTCTCTCCTCCTCTGGTCTTTAAAGCTGTCCCAGCTCTGTCACTGCATGGTGCTGCAGTGTGGGAAACACAGCCTCACTGTTTTACAATGCTGTCCTCTGTCATGAGGAAGGCTACTTTCTCATTTACATTCAGTCATTTATCAGACTTTCCTATCCAGAGTGACTTACAGCAAAGTACAGGGACATTCCCCCTGAGGAAACTATGGTGAAGTGCCTTGTCCAACGATACAACATAATTTTGCTTGGTCGGGAATCGAACCGTCAACCTTCTGATTGAACCAGTCCGATTCCCTAATCGCTCAGCCACATCTATCGCTCTATCCCCAGCCTAGAGTCTGATTAGCTAGCGAAGGTCTGTTGTCCATTCATCTAACCTCTCCGTCATCCTCCTCTTTTCTTTTCCCCCTCTCTGTCCCCCTCTCTTCTCCCCCTCTCTCTCCCCCTCTCTGTCCCCCTCTCCTGTGTCCCCCTCTCTAACAGGACAAGGTCGACTCCAGCACCACGTCCCTCCAGCTCCGCTCAGAGATCCAGGTAAGTCCAGAACCTTCCGCAGCATCTCTGAAGCTGAACTAAGATGTGATGACATCAGCATCACGTGAGACACGCCCCCTGACTGGCCTCCCTCCACAGCTGAGGCACTAGAGACACGCCCCCTTACTGGCCTCCCTCCACAGCTGAGGCACTAGAGACACGCCCCCTTACTGGCCTCCCTCCACAGCTGAGGCACTAGAGACACGCCCCCTGACTGGCCTCCCTCCACAGCTGAGGCACTAGAGACACGCCCCCTTACTGGCCTCCCTCCACAGCTGAGGCACTAGAGACACGCCCCCTTACTGGCCTCCCTCCACAGCTGAGGCACTAGAGACACGCCCCCTTACTGGCCTCCCTCCACAGCTGAGGCACTAGAGACACGCCCCCTTACTGGCCTCCCTCCACAGCTGAGGCACTAGAGACACGCCCCCTTACTGGCCTCCCTCCACAGCTGAGGCACTAGAGACACGCCCCCTTACTGGCCTCCCTCCACAGCTGAGGCACTAGAGACACGCCCCCTTACTGGCCTCCCTCCACAGCTGAGGCACTAGAGACACGCCCCCTTACTGGCCTCCCTCCACAGCTGAGGCACTAGAGACACGCCCCCTTACTGGCCTCCCTCCACAGCTGAGGCACTAGAGACACGCCCCCTTACTGGCCTCCCTCCACAGCTGAGGCACTAGAGACACGCCCCCTTACTGGCCTCCCTCCACAGCTGAGGCACTAGAGACACGCCCCCTTACTGGCCTCCCTCCACAGCTGAGGCACTAGAGCGCCACAGGTGGGATCACTCACGTGTTCCTGAATGATGGATGCTCACGTCTGACTGCAGTACCTTTGTTGTCCACAGGAGTCCCTGGGCTTCAGCAGTGAGATGTCCACTCCAGAGACAGAGAGAAAGTAAGAACCTCTCTATCCATTTCTCTCTCTCTCTCTCTCTCTCTCTCTCTCTGTCTCTCTCTGTCTCTCTCTCTGTCTCTCTCTCTCTCTCTCTCTCTCTCTCTCTCTCTCTCTCTGTCTCTCTCTCTGTCTCTCTCTCTCTCTGTCTCTCTCTGTCTCTCTCTCTCTGTCTCTCTCTCTCTCTGTCTCTCTCTCTCTCTCTCTGTCTCTCTCTCTCTCTGTCTCTCTCTCTCTCTCTGTGTCTCTCTCTGTCTCTCTCTCTCTGTCTCTCTCTCTCTGTCTCTCTCTCTCTCTGTCTCTCTCTCTCTCTCTCTCTCTCTCTCTCCACAGTTACACTCGCACACTTACTTTTCGTAATCACTTGAGCGTGATGCACAGTCACATGCATCATCTCTCCTTCATCACTGGTGTGCTTACGTATCCAGTCATCAGTGCTGAAGGACACTCACACACACACGCACACATGCACACACACACACATGCACACACACATGCATGTGCACACACACACCAAGCCTGGCTCAAGCCTTCGATATCTGTCACATCCGTGTGTGTCCCCCTCCCCCTGCAGGTGGCCCCCAAGGCTTCCTTCCTGCCATTGTGTTCACTGGGGGGGGGGGTGAGGAGAGAAGAGGGAGGGGAGAGAGGGGTGAGGAGAGATGAGGGAGGGGAGAGAGAGAGAGAAAGACACAGAGAAAGAGAGAGAAAGAGAGAGAGAGACAGGATGGGAAAATGACCTTGTGTCTGTGAGTCCCGGTCCATTGAGCAGGACATGGGTGGGGCTGTCCTGTTGATTTGTGTGTGTGTGTGTAAGAACCACAGACGTCCACCTCTCAGACCACAATGGCCCCAGTCAGTGGACACCCTCTCCTCTGGGGACATGACCATGAGTCACCAGACTGCCCCGGAGTGACATCACTGCAGAGACCGGGGACAGACCAGCGTCCCTGACCGTGCCTTCAGAGGGGAGGGGGGTGGGGGAAGGGCCCCAAACCCTGTACAGTACTGCAGACCCCACAGTACGTCACCAGACTGTGATTTAGACGTGTTCCCTGGGGGGAGTGTGGGGGGGGGGGGGGGGGGGGGGCGTGCCTGAGCCCCCGTGTGTGTGTGAGGAAACACACACCACAGACGTGATCCGTGCTCCCCAGGTCTTTACAGTGGAGCAACACAAGCTCCGGGTGATAGGAACCAGATGAAGAGGCAGCGAGGATGACGAGAGGGGGGACGTCTCTGTTTCCAGGGATCTCTCCCAGCCTATCCCCTCCTCTCTCTCCTTCTCTCTCCCTGTCTTTCTCCCTCTCTCTCACTTTCTCTGTATTTGCACATCTCTAATCCTCCCCCCTGTAGCCTCCTATATCGGGGTGGGGGGTGGGGGGAAGCGGGCAGGTTCATTATGGAGGGACTTCACGGAGGCCAGGCTTCACCCTTCCCTCACCCTGCCACTTCCTGTCTCCCTCTTCTTCTCCCCCTGCGACCGTGCTCACGTTCCTCTAAATCCCACAGAGCCCCCCCCCTACTCCCCATGGCAAGCTGGTGTCCCCTTTCTCCCCCCCCCTCTGTCACCCACACAGCCCCTCCCTCACCCCTCCTCCTCCAGCGCTCCCTCTGACCTCCTCCACTGGGCCTCTGCTCTTTCCTTTCATTTCCAGCTGCTGCTAGACTTTCATTACTGACCTGTTTTTTCTTGTTATTCTTTACCAACATGCTAAATCCCTCCTTCTCTGAGCTTCCTAACTCAGCAGGCTTCTGGTACAGCGATCTATCATGGACACACACACTGGCTCTCTCTCCCTGTCTCTCTCTCCCCCTGTCTCTCTCTCTCCCTGTCTCTCTCTCTCCCTGTCTCTCTCTCCCCCTGTCTCTATCTCTCTCTGTCTCTCTCTCTCCCTGTCTCTCTCTCCTCCTGTCTCTCTCCCCCTGTCTCTCTCTCCCTGTCTCTCTCTCTCCCTGTCTCTCTCCCCCTGTCTCTCTCTCCCCCTGTCTGTCTCTCTCCCTGTCTCTCTCTCCCCCTGTCTCTCTCTCCCTGTCTCTTTCTCCCTGTCTCTCTCTTTTTCCTTATCTGCCTACCAATCACCACCTCACACTGGAGGACAATGGCTTCGCAAGACATTACCCAGAACCCCCTGGGCCATGCCACCCATGTCCGTCCGGAGCTCTCCATACAGGAAGCAGGCACCCTTCCCACAATGCACGGCATGTGAGGCGCTGCCGGGTGGTGATGACAGAACAGTGGGAGGGGGCCAAGCATGGAACTTCCTGTGGTCCCCGTTGATTGATTGGTGGATTCGACACTGTTGGCGTGGAAACGTATGACTTGTCTTTATTGGCTGGAAAGGACATCAGAGGTGACATACTTGTTATATAAAGTTAGAACGGCCAACTGTCAGCGATCAGTAAAGCTTCTCTTTGAAAGGGTTCCAGACGGAGATACCAGCGTCTGTTGGCTTGGTTTCAAAGTTCTGCTGACGTTGACGGTTGTTATGGCAACACGTTCATGTACATGTCAGAGGAAAGGTGTCCTGTCCCTCATGGAACAGGCGGCGAACTTATGGGTCCTCATGTGCGACTGTGTGTACACTCATGTCTGCACGCTCGTGTGTGTGTGTGTGTGAACACACACTTGAGCATGTCCTGTCCAGTCTTTTGACTGTTCTCTAGGGCACTCTACACCCCCCCTCCCCCCCCCTCCCAGTCAGGGAGGATATCCTTGTGACCTCTGACCTCTTCTGCGACCCCTGTCAGGGTTGTTTCCTTGCTCTTCCTGTCTGAGTTCTACCGGGCCAACCAACACATTGTCCCAGGTGGCTCAGACACACACACACAAGTGAATGACACAATACAGCACACATACATGTAAAAAGATGGTCACATTTCCACACCAACGTAGTCAAACATCCAACGCACCAATCAGAGCACTTCCTAATTCACTGGCAGGTTTCTGTCTCTCTCTCTCTCTCTCTCTCTCTCTCTCTCTCTCTCTCTGTCTCTCTCTCTCTCTGTCTCTCTCTCTCTCTCTCTCTCTCTCTGTCTCTCTCTCTCTCTCTCTCTCTCTCTCTCTCTCTCTCTCTCTCTCGGTGGCCCCCAATGCTACCACACACTCCTTACAGCTTCCACACTGGACTGCTAAGCTGAGGTGTGTGTGTGTGTGTGTGTGTGCGCTGCATCAGTATGCAGATCGCTGCCTTCCTGGTCTCATGATTCATAAGTAGTCCAGCGTAGTTCGATGAACTTCTGACTGTTGAGGATTGAGGTAGAGAAGCATGCAGAGATTTAAACCAATTAAAGCAGCCATACAAAGACTGGCACTGACTGCCTGAGGGAGGGTGACACACCCTTGATTTAGTGAGTGTGTGTGTGTGTGTGTTTGTGAGAGAGCCAGAAAGAGAGGTTAATTTCTAGAGCGTGGAGCTGATGTCTTGCAGTAGCTCCTCTCCTGCTCTCCGCTTCTTATTAGCATCATCCCTGCATGGAGACACCCAGGATGGAGAGAGAGGGACAGAGAGCAAGACAGAAAGAGAGGGATGGACGTAGGGTGAAATGAAGGAAGATAGGGTAATAGAAGGGGAGAGAGAGAGAGAGAGAGAGAGAGAGAGAGAGAGAGAGAGAGACAGACGAGGAAGATAGGAAGGTGGAGGGGCCAAGCATGCATGCCTCCATTCAATTAGCATCTCATTAGGTTGCCATGGCAGCCAGGCTTTAAGCGGCGGTAAACTTTCCCATAGCACCAAGAGGGCTGTCATGCTGTTACACACACAGACACACACAGACACACACACACACACACAGTGAAGGAGGCTGATGTGGTCTGGGTCTGCTGCCCCCCTCTCTACAAATCTCAGCCAGCTTGTCTGACAGGAATGTCAAGCATGAACACTATGTACCTTGCTATGTGTGTGTGTTTGGTGTGTGTTTGGTGTGTGTGTGTGATGCCTTCAGCAGGGAGGGCAGGTCCTTATCTCCTCCTCTAGATTCATTCATTCCCTCATTAACATAACATACGAACACACCAACATAAGCCAGGCTCAGAAAACCTCTCAGAAAGCTGACAGTGAAAAGCAGACGTGACCTAAACACCGCCTGCACAGCGGGAGGTCCTGGCTGACCGGCCCGGGGGACGAGAGAGGGCAGAGGGGGGCAGAGGAGAGGGGGGCAGAGGAGAGGGGGGCAGAGGCTGTGGATCCCTGAACGACAGGGTCTCTGGGTTCTGACTGGATCATCTGTTTGCGTGTGGAAAAGGCCAAATGTTTTTGCAACTTCATCAGCTCCTCAATCCAGTTATTTTCCATGTCCTGTCCTCTGCCATGTCTCCTTCACTCTCCTCGTGACCGTCTGTCTTCAGGGAGAGAAGTGGAAACACAAACAGGCTGAGTCTGCCCTGTGGTTTTTACTCTCTCTCTCTCTTTCTCTCTCTCTGTCTCTCTCTCTTTCTCTCTCTCTGTCTCTCTCTCTTTCTCTATTTCTCTTCCTCTCTCTCATTCTATCTTTTTCTCTATTTCTCTGTGTCACCTCTTATCGTGTCCTCTCCTGTCTCCTCTCCTCACCTCCTCCTTCATCTCCTGTCTCCTCTCCTCACCTCCTCCCTCGTCTCCTGTCTCCTCTCCTCACCTCCTCCCTCGTCTCCTGTCTCCTCTCCTCACCTCCTCCCTCGTCTCCTGTCTCCTCTCCTCACCTCCTCCCTCGTCTCCTGTCTCCTCACCTCCTCCCTCATCTCCTGTCTCCTCTCCTCCTTTTCCCCCTCGATCCTCAGGAGCCCATCTCCCCTCATCCATGCTTCACCACTCCCCCCTAGTGGCCAACACATGCAACAGCATACACAGCCATTCCCTTCTCAAATCCATTCTCCATGCCTATCCTCACCTATCCATCGGTGTGTGGAAACAGAGGTTTGACGATGATAGAGAGGAGAATGTGTTTGATGGTGGGGATGTTGTAGGGTGTGTGTGATATGAACTGGTGTGTTGTGGTGTGTCTGTGATGTTAATGTGCTGCTGTGTTCTTCTTCCAGAATGCCTCTGCAAAAATCCAGCTCAGAGGACGGATCTGGAGGTTAGTGTCATCTACACACACACACACACACACACACACACACACACACACACACACACACACACACACACACACACTGGGACACAGGTACATTGCGCGTGCGCACAGTACAGTCACATTCATACAATAAGACTCCATGGTACAAAGATTCCACAGACACACATTCCACATCCATGATGGTGCATGTGACCTGCTGCTGACCCAGGGATAAAGATAGACCGTTTAGTAGGAAACCAGGGCTGAAGATCAGCATTCCTGCCCACTGGCAAGGCTCTGTTTAATGTGTGGAAGAAAGTGTGAAAAAGTGTGAAATCTGTCTGACACACACACACACAGAGACACACACACACAGAGAGACAGACAGACACACACAGACACACACATAATCTCTAACTCCACAGTCAGGGTTCAGTGTGAACACA
>CM059299.1:14167500-14170000 GCA_030340665.1 Neosalanx taihuensis | reverse complement strand
CCCCATCCAAGTGGTTCTCCGTGATTAGAGACCATGAAACAGAGTGTCTAAATCCTGTACTTCGCTCAAGGACAATAACAGTTTCGGGCATTTTGTTAAATGTTTGGGAGGGTTTGGTCAGATCTGTTATTACAGCCTTCAAGGGGCCTTCAAGGGGCCTCAAGGGGCCTTCAAGGGGCCGGTTCAATTCCTGACCAGGCAAAAAATTACCCTCCTTGTCTCAGGGGGGGAATGTCCCTGTTATTGCTGTAAGTCGCTCTAGATAAGAGCGTCTGCTAAATGACTAAAATATAGAATGAAAACCCCCCTTCCTGATGGTGACCTCTGGCCTCCCTTCCAGGAGCACATGCCCACCTTCCTGTTCAACGGCTACGAGGACCTGGACACGTTCAAGCTTCTGGAAGAGGAAGACCTGGACGAGCTGAACATCCGAGACCCTCAGCACCGCGCCGTGCTGATGACCGCTGTGGAACTGCTGCAGGAGTATGACAGTGAGCACAGAACCCTGAGGAACCCCCACAGCTGTGTCCGAGCACGTCATGTCTGTTTGTGAGAACCGCCTCCGGGTTTCTGGTTACATGTGTGTGTGTGTGTGTGTGTTTTCAGGCAGCAGTGATCCAGAGAGAAGTGGCCTGTCAGGTTCCCAGGAGAAACTGCTGTCCGAGGGCCACAGCTTAGTAGGCGACTCCCCCCGCGATTCAGGATGCTACGAGAGCAATGAGAACCTGGAAAATGGTAATGATAGCCTAGCCTAGCCATAGCCAAATGCTAATTGGACTTGCCTGGTTGTAGCTTAGCCTACCCTAGCGCTACAGTGACCGTGAGTCTTCCCTCTCTCCTGGCCTCGCCCTGCACCTCTTCAGCTGCCATTCTTCAGCACTCTTAACTACCTTCCCCATCAATGTTCCCTTCAGAGGATCGGCAGCCAATTAAACTCCTCCTCTTCTGTGTCATTTGCATATCTCCGCCCCTCAACTCCACCCACCTCTCCCTTTCTTCCTGCTGTACTAGAGGGACACTGTATGTCTCTTTCTTTGTCTTTCACCTACCGATCTCTCTCTCACACCAACATACTTTCTTTTCTTTTTGTTCCCTGCCCTGTCACTCCCCTCTCTTCATCTCCAGGCCTTCTCTTGCATCACTTCCGAGGCCCTATCCAAAGGGAGTGTGTTCTCGTACCCAGACCCCAAGGTCTAGTCCACCCCTCACTCAAGGCTCCTTATAAGGTCCAAAAGGACGACCACACACTAGCTTCTGGAGCTTTTCCTCTGAAACCCAGCCCCCTTCCTCCCCCTAGGAGCCAGCCTTGCCAGGCTGTCCCTGGACCCAGAGACCCCCCTCTTCCTCCCCCTAGCAGCCAGCCTTGTCAGGCTGTCCCTGGACCCACAGACCCCCCCCTTCCTCCCCCTAGCAGCCAGCCTTGCCAGGCTGTCCCTGGACCCAGAGACCCCCCCCTTCCTCTCCCTAGCAGCCAGCCTTGCCAGGCTGTCCCTGGACCCAGAGACCCCCCCCTTCCTCCCCCTAGCAGCCAGCATTGCCAGGCTGTCTCTGGACCCACAGACCCCCTCCTTCCTCCTCCTCCTCCTCCTCCTCTCACGCTCCAGGAGCTGATCCTGATGCAGGAGGGGGTGACAGATCATTGTTCAGTCAGAGAGTTTTTCTGTTGAAAGGTGTTGAGAAGTGGCATGTCTCTGGGATAGTAGGGCCTGGCCAGGCCATGTGTCACTCGTTAGAAGAGCTCCCAGATGGGTTGAAATGCATAAGAAACCTTTCATGCTGATCATGTGACCGTGTTCTGATTCTCCCGTTGCCAGGGTAATCCTCGTCCATGCCACTTCAGTTTGTTGAAATTGTTCAGACGTTTGTCATATTTATTTTCATAGTGACCATGTTGCACAAATGATCGTATGTGCCTAAACGACTTTGAGAAAAGATTAAAATATTTGAACTTTAATGGATAGAATAGCGTTACATGCTATCTTTTGTTTAGATATATGTTAGATTTGAGGCGTCTTGTGTATATTTGAAACAACTCCCAGAGGCTGTGCTTTATTTCTCTACTGTCGGCCATCTTTCTGTTTCATCATTCATGAACCATAGCTGTCATAACGTCTCTTGTCATAACTTAAGACTGATTTCCACCTGTTTAACATGCGTGCGTGTGTGTGCGAGTCAAGAGTTTGCGTCTGTGTGTTTGTCCGTGTGTGTGTGTGTGTGTGTGTGTGAGTCATGCTGTTAAAACGTGCATCTGTCTGCCTCAGTAGAGATGTGAGTTGTGGAATAAAAACAGCTTCAGTAACAGAAAATCCTTCGCCTGCTTTCTTTATTTCATATCTTTCTTTTCCTGTGTGTCTCTTTTCCTTCATCCTAGTTAACTCTCTCACTCTCACTTGCAGCCATAACTCTCAGCATTTTTACTTCTCCGCCTGTCTTCTCTGTGTTCTATGGCGTTGTGACTCATCTCCTACATGGATCTAGTCACCTCATCCAGTCACAGATG
>CM059299.1:14160000-14162500 GCA_030340665.1 Neosalanx taihuensis | reverse complement strand
TCCAAAAGAACACATCCTTGAGAGCTGCCGTTTTAAGAAAAAATAAATAGCACACTCTTGTCTTTTTTTTTAAAGGTTGGATTTCTTTTTCTTTTTTTATAATGACTGTTTATCGATGCTTTTCTCTGTGTTTCATAAGTGCTTCATGTTCATCTTTGATGTCAGAGAGCATTGGAGAACAGTAAGGATGAAGTTGGACCAAAGCAATTTAGTTTTAATCTGCGAATGTCACTGTTAATCCCAGGCATAACATGCCACAGATAAAGCAGTCGTTAATCAGCTTGGGGCATTAATCAATTAAATGTACAAGTAACGGGCAAACAAGCTGTCAAAGGAGATTTTAAACAATAGCTCCTAAATCTCTCTCATATTATCGATATCATATACAGTATAATTTATTCTAATTTTCAGAAAGTGATCTTATACTTACAGATGTGTGTTTGTCATGTCTTCTTTGTGAATGTCAAAGCCACAATTGTTTCCTGCACGTATTTGTCATCATAACCATCGAGACAGCAGCCGATTGGAGCCAACATTTGAGATTATATTTCTGATTTTGAATCGTAATCTTGGGGCGCGCAAATATGTTACTTCTGTCTGCTAAGGGTTACATTTGCACATGAAAATATGCTTTTGTTGTTGTTGTTGCAGATGATATGTCTCTGTGTGTATCCAAGCTCATTTTACATTGCCTTACCTGTGTTATGTAGGAATTAATAGATGAATATGTTACC
Source organism: Neosalanx taihuensis (assembly GCA_030340665.1). NCBI lineage: Eukaryota > Metazoa > Chordata > Actinopteri > Osmeriformes > Salangidae > Neosalanx > Neosalanx taihuensis. The sequence goes on along the minus strand of CM059299.1, from coordinate 14,161,766 downwards.
GTGTCCTAATAGCCCCATAGATCATGCCATTCTGGGTTGGGTGAGGGGGGGGGGGGGGGGCAGATGGAAGAGGGGTGTGTGTGGGAGGGGTACATCTGTTTGACAGAGATGAATCACATCTGGATTGCCGTGTCTTATCTCGTAACAGGAAGTGGGCGGGTGTCTGGGAGGGAGAGTTTTGGAGCTTCAACATCATTGGTGGTTTGTTTATGACATCGGGGTCACCGTGATTACTGTCGATTTCATAAATCATTGGTTTATCTGTCATTCTGTAAACATCATGTAATTTACTTCCACAGCTCTAGAAATTTCAAAATAAAAAGTTTGACAGAGTGGCATAAACTAGAGGGTGCTGTTGCCGTGGTGACTTGATAGAATGCCTGTTTATACAGAAGCTCTGGGTCATTGGCTGAAACTTTGAGCATAAAGTCCTAACATTGAATATGTATTTTGTAAAGATCAAAACAATTACTGTCACTGTAAATGCACTTTAGAAAGTCAATCCAGATGTTTTTAAACTAAATTAGGTAAAGTCCACAAATGGATATTTGTTTTCAGGTAATGTAAAGGTTTTGAATGGAAGATACTGGTATTAAGCTATCTTTTTATTGAGTTCCCAATGCCAAGTCAATGTACAAATGTAATTAATCGATCATGAATTAACTGTTTAAATTACTGACTTCCAAATTGTTTTTGCAGTCATACAAAAAAACAAAATCTTAATTACATATATGAAATGATTAACAAAAGTTGCACATTCTGTATGTAATTGGTATTTAAATAACTTATTTTTTTGCTTTTCATGTCAAATATAATTATTAGCTGTACAAATAGCAATACCTTACTGCATATTGCTTTAGACAGTGACAAACTACAGTATGGACTGTACAATATAAGTGTATAAATGATTTTATTTGGTTTCATCTAGCTAATGATTGTCAAAAAAAATTTGCTTGTGTATTGAAACAAAAAAAAATGTCTATAACGATTTGTCATTCTGAAAATGGAATAAAACCTTTCTTGCCATCTCTTGTTTTGTTTTGTTTGTGTATAAACACACATAAAAATCCATTCTTCCACAGCTACATACAAGCACTGACTACACAAACACACACTCTCAAAACACACACACACACAATCTAATGTGTGTGTGGGTGTACACAAGTTATTAGCTTGTCACCCTTTGTGGTTAACAGCTCCACATGTTGTCCTGCACTCTCTGAATTGTATTTCATTACATTTTGACATTTTATTTGATAATAAGCCTCTGTGTTCAATAGCAAGAACTATCATGTTACCCAGCTGGATTCATTTACTTTGAGTCACAGCTTTAGATCGCTCATCCGGACTTGCTGAAGGAACTAGAGCTTTTTTAATTTTCTGGAATGAAGCATTTAGTTTTGGAGTATGATGAAGTAATGATTACGTTTTGCTGGGACTCTTACTGCTACACACACGCAGTGAGGTCCTGGACCCTGGGGGTCCTGAGATGGACCCTGGGGTCTCAAAGTGAAGGGTGGTTAGATGGATCTGATCTGGGCTACAGTACCTAAGCACTGGATAGTCTGGACTGTACTGCTTCTGTTGCAAGCTTGTCATGATGCCATGAAGGTTCCATAAAAGGATTATTAGATCCCAACTGAATATGGAATGACAGATCGACAACTTTTATTGATACATGAGACCATCATTTTTATGGTCTTCATGGCTTTGATGCTTTTGCTGATATGCTGAGATGCTGTAGGCCAGGGGTGGGCAATCCTGGT
>CM059299.1:14150000-14155000 GCA_030340665.1 Neosalanx taihuensis | reverse complement strand
CAGCGCCAAAGCGTATTATTTGTTTGTTTATTTTCCCCTGTTATGGACACAATGGCTTGTTTGGTTTTTTTGGGGGGGGCGGGGGGGGGGGGGCAGTGAAAAGGGAAACTGCTTTCCCATGACAAGAGACCAGAGAAACACAAGTAGCAGGAAGCTGTCGAACCGAAGCAGAGAAATGTGTTAACATATCTAGACTGCACTGATCCAGGATAGCTTGATCCTGGCGTCTGTATAGTTGTGTATTAAAGGGGAGGCAATGATATTTGTAACGTCTGATTCTATTTCTGTAGCAATACTCACGTCTTCTCATTACACACACCCCCACCCCCCACATCCCTTTAAGGGTCGTGTCTCACAGCTGGAGACCCCTGCGGTGAACCACAGTTAATCCACTGTTCACCACACTGTTGCTGTGTTAGTGTGGTTTCATGCTAAATTGGACTTCTGTCTTCTGCTGTTGACAGAACAATGCTGTCTGCTGTGTTGTGTTTGGAGGCTCCAGCCTGGTGGACCACATGTTCTGAGGCGTGCAGGGCCCGGGGTGTTAGCCTGCTGCTGGGAGGCCCAGCCGGCCTGGTTCATAACCTCCATCAGAGCTGCCGCCAGCACACTCTCTCTCTCTAACCTCTTGATTGGATAATTGTCTCAATTAGCACAGCCAATTAATGGCTCCATGCACCATAGATCGCTAATGGTCTCTCTGGAGGACGGACCGCCCACTGCAATAACGCGCAGCCATTATCCTGCATTACTGTGTTAGCGTTAGAGCTCACACAGAAGAGAGCAGATGAAAGATGGCCAGACTCGTTAACTGTTACTGGTTTGTAAATTCTGATGAATGATGACGGTCAGAACTCTTCGTTTTTTTTTTTTGTGGAATCATATGAAGATGAGTGTGCCTATATCAGTGGTCTGCAGCTGTTTTTGTGCTGTCTAGTTTTTATGCTAGCATGTTCCAAATCAGACAACCGATCATCATTATTGAACATATTTTATATAGAAGTTATTGTTGATTGTGCTTCTTTGCACAAGAGGAGTCAGGTGGCTGAGCGGTTAGGGAATCAGGCTATTGATCAGAAAGTTGCTGGTTCATGCCAATATGTCGTTGTGCCCTTGGGCAAGGCTCTTCACCCTACTTGCCTCTGGGGGGAACATCCCTGTACTTACTGTATCAGAATCAGAATCAGAATCAGAATGGGGGTTTATTCGCTATGCAAGATAAACAAACATAGAAAGTAAGTGAATAAGAGTGTCTGATAAATGACCACATTTATTAATGTAAGTCTAGAATATTTGGCAGAGCAGATCGTGCTGCAGTAGAGGAGGAAAGGTGGGCCATATACAACCTCTTCTTCTTCTTTGAAGGAGGGGGAGGACTAGTTGTGGTATTTCACAACTTCCAGGCTCCAAGTCTTGAGCTCACTTCCGACCATCAAAAACAAATCTCGGAAAAAAACTCCCTCTTTCCTGCAATCTCGGAGAAACCTGTTTGCCAGCTTCTGCAATCAAACCTGGAACCTTGAAAACCAGGACTGTTCCTGGGATGGAACTCATAGAGCTCCAAAAATCCCCCCAAAAGGAAAGTATGTATATATATATACATACTTATGTATATAGCATGATTTCATTGAATAAAATAGTGTTTTTTCCCTTGAGCACTTGTTTGGTTTCCCACCATGTATGCTTCATGTTCTGACTGCCCGCAATGTTTGGGGCTTGTTGTTATGCTCAGTGACCGATGCTCTTTAGTAAAGCTCTCTCTTGGAAGTCCCTTTGGATAAAAGCGTCTGATAAATGAATGAAAGGTAAAATGTAAATTAGGCCATACCATCTCAAACATCATGAACAGGGGTGTCCAATCCTGGTCCTCGAGGGCCACTGTCCTGACGGTTTTAGATGTTTCCCTGCTCCAGCACACCTCCACAGAGCTCGATAACGACCCTTCATTAGAATCAGGTGTGCTGGTGCAGGGAAACATCTAAAACCTTCAGGACAGTGGCCCTCGAGGACCAGGATTGGACACCCCTGATCATGAAGAATGATGCTTCAGTGTAGTGATGGATCATTTAGGCTGCTTTACCCAGAAGGCCGTGCTGAAGCATGCAGAGGCTGTGGGCTGCGTTCATGGCTCCAGACTGTTTTTCAGCGGTTGCCAGGGCGCTGATGACAGCTGCTTGTGGTTGCTTTCATGGCACGGTTCCCGTGGTTACAGGGTGGTACCCTGGCAGTGTGTGCCATCACGGCAGGGCTGGGGAGGAGGGAGGAGATAACCCTCCAGGAATGGACGTCCCTGAGGTCTGTGGAGAGACAGGCTGGTGTCCACTAAGACTTACATATGGTCCTTTATCAGACGCTCTTATCCAGAACGACTTGCAGCAAGTACAGGGTCATTCCCCCTGTGGCTCCTCCCCCCTGACCTCAGTGACTCTGTGGCTCCTCCCCCCTGAGCCCAGTGACCCTGTGGCTCCTCCCCCCTGAGCCCAGTGACCCTGTGGCTCCTCCCCCCTGAGCTCAGTGAGTCTGTGACTCCTCCCCCTGAGCTCAGTGACCTCTGTGGCTCCTCCCCCCTGAGCTCAGTGAGTCTGTGACTCCTCCCCCCTGAGGTTCCTCCGCCCCCAGCCTGTTTGGTACAGTACGCTTGGTTTGTTTATTTTCTGGGGGGTTTCAGTGCTTTGCATTCCTGTCTTTATAGCCATTAAAACACCCACAAACATGGTGTGTGTAGGAGGACACACATGCTTCACTTGTCATCAGGTACTCTGGTGTGTGTGTGTGTGTGTGTGTGTGTGTGTGTGTGGGGGGGGGGGGGCTGTACATGTGTAGGGGAAGGGGGTCCAGCTATTAAGGAATGGGCTTCAGTCTACTGAAACATCATAATTTGTTGTTAAAGTTCTTGTTAAAAGAGAGAGAGACAGAGAACATGTTCCCCACTGACCAGATCTTTACCTTGTTCTGGGGTCTGACTCTATGTTTATCTCCTGGGTCAGAACCACAAGGCTGTCTGTCTGCTCCACTCATTTAATGCCCATGAAAAAGTATATAGCTGTTTAAAATAGCAACCTTAAATACATAGTAGAGCCACATCGGGTGCATGTGCCCGTCCCATGTCATTAAACCGCTAGTTGCTAGTTTGGGAAAATGTATCGCTGGGCACTTTTAAGTTTTATTTAGCCTCTCTGGTTCCATGCAGCAGAAAGGGGGCTGAGTTTTGTTTTCCCGTCTGTGTTGTTTGGATTCCAACTAAGGGCAGCTGCTTGTTTATTTCTAATTGATGTCTGGGATTCCTCGCACGGTGTGTGTGTGTGTGTTTGTTTTTAGACTGGAGAATGGAATTTGATCGAGATGTTCGTGGCCATTTACTCTCCTGAATACATCCTCCAACAGTGGGGGGCTTTAAGGTTATGGTGGTGTCTTAGTTAAGGTGGTCTTCAGTATGACACTGCAGCATACATGTTAAGCATGTTGTACAGTAGCTGTGTAACTGGGCAGATTCCCAGTCTGTCTCTCAGGCTGTTGCAGGTGCAGCTGTCTCAAGTGGGTCTCTTTAGACCTAAAGACAGTTATTATCTTTTTCTATATTACTAGTCTTTTGGAGTTCTTGCCTGTTAGTAGTCTGAGTACATGTGTGTTTGCATGTTTGGGAGGGAGTCAGGTGGCTGAGCGGCTAGGGATTCACGCTAGTAATCAGAACGTTGCTGGTTTGATTCCTGGCCGTGCTAGATGGCGTTGTGTCCTTGGGCAAGGTATTTCACCCTACTTGCCTCAGGGTGGGGAAAGTCCCTGCACTTGCTGTAAGTCACTCTGGATAAGAGCATCTGATAAGTGGTGTAAATGTTTGCCCATGTGTCCAGGCTTGTGAATCTGCACCTCCTGCACACCTCCATCTCCTGTGCGATGCTCCTTGATCAGGCATGACTGCAGACGTGCTGAATTTAGGAAAACATTCACCAAGGGAGGTGATGCAACATTTCCATTAACCCAGGAATGTCAGGAAATTAGGAAAATGAACTCAAGAAGGCTTCCAACTTTCCATTTCCTCTCTTCTTCTGTCCCTTCCCCATCTCTCTCTCTCTCTCCCTCCCTCCGCCTCGTCCCTCCCCCTTCTCCTGGGCCCCACATGACCCCCCCCTCACCTCTGACAGCCACTGTTTGGCTTTAGCTCTGTCTCTCCCTCTGGAACTGATCTTCCTGGTTCAAGTCATTAGGAAGTCAAGTGGTACCACTGCACAGGCTACTCTCTGGTTACAACTGGGAGGATTTTACTGAGGGTGCTTTTGTCCCACAGCCAGGGCTGGCATCCCCCCCCCCCCCCCCCCCACACACACACACACACACACACACACACCATGCTGGCTCTGGTTCTGTCTTGCTCAAAGGCAGCAGTGGGTCCTGTTCTATGGCTACTGGTTTTGCCTTTTGTTTAGTCTGAATTGTGTGTGTGTGTATGTGTGTGTGTGTGTGTGGGGGGGGGGGGGGTTGCAACTGCACCGTGACAAAGAGTGGCCTGTACATTTCTCAGCTTTACATCTGAAAGCTATTCTGGTTCAGAAATACAGAGAAGTTTTCATGGAGCTAGCCCAACGGAAATAAACACACAGTGGAGAAGAAGAAGAAAAAAAGAAAAAAACATCCGAAAATCCAACCAATCGTCTCTCACCTCTGAACGCAGGCTGATATAACTTCAACGCTCCCTGTCGATCACACCTGGCCTAGTAACTGGACTGCAGGCTTGAGGTCACACACATTAATATGTGTGCAAGGAACTGGAACTAGAGGCCTTTATAGGGGGGTAGAATAAACAGACCTGGCAACCCTAGCCTCTCAGAGAGGAGATGGAGGTTGAGGCAGCCATGGTGGGTTCTCCCAGAAAGGGGATCATGGGTTTGACCGGCAGTTCAGTTGGAATGTGGCCCTGCCCTGCGGAAAGTAAACTTCACATCATCCCAAGCTGCCACCTCTGTCTTAAAATGTGCTCTCTCTCTCTGTCTCTCTCTCTCTCT
>CM059299.1:14092500-14147500 GCA_030340665.1 Neosalanx taihuensis | reverse complement strand
GATGTTTATGACCTTAGACATTATAGAAGTGGTGAAGCGTGTGGAGGTGACAGTTGTGTTAGGACGGTGTTGATAACATTCAGGAGCTCTGGGGTCGTGACCTTTTGAGACGTCTATGAGATCTCTGAAACCAGTGGAAAATTCTCCATCTGGCCATTGTCCTTTTTTTCTTTTTACCTCTTCAGGGTTAGTTCTAACTCTTCCCCCTCTCCCTTATTTCTCTGTCTTCATCTGTCTCTTCTCTCCTTTCCTTTAGCCGGTTGTTGGGGAGTTGGGAAACATTTCAAGTTAGTTGGTTCCTGGCATTACCTTATATCCAGTCCACAGCTCAGGACTGCTGTAATGCTGAACGCTCAGCATCTCTGCTGTGCAACACAGTGTAAGGAGGCTCCATGTAGGAGATTGGTCCAATCCAGCACCTTATAAACGACATACACAGAACACACACACAGGTTTTCAAATCAAGAGGCCAACGTGGATGCACACATATGAACACACACATCCTAGATGCCTGACTATTTATACGTGTAACAGAGCCCAGTGGCCACACCCTGCAAGGGGACAGGGGGGCTAGAGGAGGGGGGCAGGGGGGTCTGGGGGGGGGGCAGAGGGGCTGCAGGAGGGAGTGGCTAGGTGGAGGAGGTGTAGGGGAGGAACTTGCAGAAATAGGAGAAAGGAGGTGGTGGAGGACGAGGCGAGAGAGGAGGAGGAGGAGGAAGGAGGAGAGAATAGTGTGTCCATGTGTGGCTTCGCCCTGAACAATTCCAGGCATTCCCTGCCACAACGCTTTTGGAAAGACACAAGGCACTGTGTCGATGTGCGACAGAGGGGTGTGTGTGTGTGTGTGTGTGTGTCAGAGATAGTCAGAGCCCCCCCTTGCTCCACTCAGGTGGCAGTTGGTCAGACTGCTGTAGTATTGTACTTGTGAATGCGTTAGTGAGCTGCCATCTGGACACTGTTTGTTTTAAAGATCTGAGGACTTTCCTCCATTCTTTCCTTCTCTTGATTTCTTAATTTTTTTCTTCTTTTTTTTCCTCGTCTCTCCTCACAAATGTTTTTCATCTGCTGTCCCGCTCTACCTCCATCTTCTCATTCCTCTGGATTCTGAATGATCTCTCTCTCTACACCTCCATTTCTCACTGCTTTTCTCCATCTCCCTGACTCTCTATCTCTCACTTACATTTCTATTTAGTCATTTATCAGACACTCTTATCCAGAGTGACTTACAGCAAGTACAGGGACATTCCCCCCTGAGGCAAGTAGGGTGAAGTACCTTGCCCAAAGACACAACGTAATGTGACACCACCGGGAATCAAACCCGCAACCTTTTGATTACTAACTCGATTCCCTAACCGCTCAGCCACCTGACTCCCTTCACCCCCTCCTCTCGATAGTAATTGAGGAGATCAGAGACTATCTCTGTGAGACAGGGGCTTCTGTTTAGGATATTTATAGATTTGCACCCTGCTTTCAGGCTAGACAGCTAGACTGGACGATGGACCCTTCACTGAAGCGCACACGCACACACACACACACACACGCAGCCATCCACACACACAGGATGTGCTAATTAAAGGCTGGCACTGGATGTCTGTGAATACCAGGAACAACCACAGAGAGAACCTTACTTAACGGAGCAGAGAGCAGATGACCCTGAGCCAAGGCAGTCCAGAGCAGCGGGCTGGTAGGTAAGAGTCAGGAACAGTTCAGTTATCATAGACTGTGTTCCTCTCCCTGCTCTTTACAAAGCCATCATCTATTTGCATGAATTAACAATATTGACACACATTTTTATTCATCATTCATTCATTCATTCATTCAACTGAAAAACTGTGTGTGTGCTCTTATAAAATACTGTGTGTCTGTCTTTATTAACCATGGTAACTGTGTCCATGAACGGTCCGTGACTTCAGGTGTGTGTGTGTGTGTGTGTGTGTGTGCAGCCATGCTTCAGTATAGAGCCTCAGTGTCCTGCCCCAACGTCAGCCTTCTCTAAAGACAGCTTTATTAACCCCCGCCCCCTCGAAGGGAGGGGGGGGGGGGACAGATTTAGAAACCTTCACCGCTTCATCCCAACCTCTTTTCCTCTTCCCTCCTTCTCTCCGTCCCAGGAGAGGTGAGGAGGCTGTGGGCTGTGTGCAGCCCCGAGGCCAACCTTCCTCCTCTGGACTCTGGAGAAGGTTCTGGTCTCATGACTCATCATTAGCAGCTCTTCACATCTTTTTCAGACTGGTGTGTGTGTGTGTGCCTGTGTGTGTGTGTGTGTGTGTTAGAGAGAGAGAGAGAGAGAGAGAGAGAGAGACAGAGGCAGAGAGAGAGAGGGAGAGAGAGAGAGAGGCAGAGAGGTGTCTGAGAGGTGTGATGGATTGTGGGAGTTGTAGTTTAGGGGGACATAGATTAGTGGAGTTTAGTCATAATCAGAGGGGTGATTGTGTCCACAGGCTTCAGTCCTCATGCACTGTCCCCTGTGGGAGACAAGGTGACTCAGACACATTATTTCTGTCTCCCAAACCTCATCTACACAAGCTCTTCTTACGATCTTGCTCTATTTATCATAATTTCTCCCTCACAGACACACACACACACACACACACACACTGCCCTCTCCAAGTGCAGCCAATGCAACTGAATGGATCTGAATGGATTCCTTCTCTCTCTCTGGTATGCTTTCCTCTCTGAGACCACGGAAATTTCCACACCTTGTGCGTTAGTGTCAGCGTGTGCGTTTGTGTGTGTGTGTGTGTGTGTGTGTGTGTGCAAATGTTGGTGTGTGTTCAGGGTGTGTATTTCTGTGTGGTACCTCACCTCAACCAAAGGTCTCTTAGCCTCTACGGACTTCTGGGGGATTTGAACCGTGTTCTTACTGTGCAGTGTGTCGTCTGCTGCGGTGAGGGTTAGGTGGGGGTGAAGTGGGGCTGAGGTGAGGGTGAGGTGGGGGTGAGGTGAGGGTGAGGTGAGGGTGAGGTGGGGGTGAGGTGGGGGCGCCTCAGATCAGAGCCTGAGTTTAGCTGATCTGTGGAGGGTTTTGTTGTGTGAGTTAGTTGAATACGGCCAGAATACTGTCAGTGGGAACTCTCTCTACCTCTTTTTCTCTCTCTCTCTCTCTGTCTCTCTCTCTCTCTCCTCTCTCTCTTTCTCTCTCTCTCTCTCTCTCTCTCTCTCTGTATCTCTCTCTCCTCTCTCTCTCTCTGCCTCTCTGTATCTCTCTCTCTGTATCTCTCTCTCTCTGTATCTCTCTCTGTATCTCTCTCTCTCTGTATCTCTCTCTACCTCTTTTTCTCTCTCTCTCTCCCTCTCTCTACGTCTTTCTCTCTCTCTATCTCTCTGTATCTCTCTCTCTCTCTCTCTGTATCTCTCTCTCCTCTCTCTGTATCTCTCTCTCTTCTCTCTCTCTCTCTCTCCTCTCTCTCTCTCTCTCTGTATCTCTCTCTCACTCTCTCTCTCTCTCTCTCTGTATCTCTCTCTCTCTCCTCTCTCTGTATCTCTCTCTCTCTCTCTCCTTCTCCTCTCTCTCTCTCTCTCTCTCTCTCTCTCTTGTCTCTCTGTGTTGCAGCTAAAGCTTGGATGGAGGTTGAAGCTGTGTTTGTTTATCCTGTTGTTCCTTGATCCAGTAGCTCCTCACCAGCGGGGGACAGGGAGGCCGAGCCTCCGTCTGCCCCCTGAACAGCAGCGGGGGACAGGGAGGCCGAGCCTCCGTCTGCCCCCTGAACAGCTCTCCATTTTACAACATAAAAACACAAGCCAACATATGGAGAGCACATGGACTTTATATGAAACTTCGAGAGGAAGGCTGTGTGTGTGTGAGTGTGTGTGTTTGCGCGTGTATGCATGTATATGTGTGTGTGTGCGTGTGTGTAAGGGGGGGGGATCGCAGGAGGTTTTGAGATGATGTCATCGCAGTACCAGGTGGTCCACTTCAGTACGCACATCCGGTGATCCCTGGTATGGGACACACACACACACACAAAGGATCTCTCTCTCTCTTTCCTGTCCACTCTCTCTCACACACACACAGTATCTCCTCCACAAACACACAATTTAACAAAGCTGAACTATAAAAAGAAGTGACTGCTGTAGAAGGGAGGGTCCCTGGTCCCATTGTGGTGTCCTTTAGTTCTGACAGCCCTGCTGACCACTGGTACTGCTTCCTCCGCTACAGGAAGTATTTATGTGACATGACAGACTCAGACCAAGACTCTGCTTGGAATCAACTGTGTAATTAGGGAAGAGGTTTGGGGTTTTTGTGAAAACACACACACGCAGGTACACACACACATACACACACACACCTAGGTACACACACGTAAACACACACAGAACATGCTGGCATCATGTCAGTTGGGGTTTGTTAAGGAGCACTGGTGGTGGGAGGGAGGGAGGGAGGGAGGGAGGGAGGGAGGGAGGGAGGGAGGGAGGGAGGGAGGGAGGGAGGGAGGGAGGGAGGGAGGGAGCAGGAAGAACAGAGAAAGGAGAAGAAAAGGAGAGGAGGAATGAGATGAGAAGAGAGAGCGAGAGAGGGTGAATTATGGCTTGGATGACGATGGTCATTCCATAGTAATACCCAGTGGTCAGAAGAAATGTTGTTTAGATGATGATGATGATGATGATGTGGTAGGAAAGACTACACACACTCACACACACAAACACACACACATTCACACGTGTGTAAATGAGGCTGGTGAACAGGAGGAGCTCTACTCTTTACGTATTGATGGGTGTTTGTGTTTCCTTGTCTACCCTCTGAAGAGCCTGATATAGTCTGTCAGGGGATTAGGAGTACACACACACACCCTCTCACACACACACACACACACACACACGCTTGACCTCACGTCCCCAATAACAGCATCTTGTTTCATCTCCTTCACTCCAGAGACAGTGTGGTTCCACACCTCAATTCCAGCTGTTTGTGTGCATGACTGTGTGTATCCGCGTGTGTGTGCGTGGGTGTGTTGTGGAGGAACTTTCCTGTGTGTTTGTGAGACAAAGCACATTGTGTTTACAGTTCACACTGTCATCACACTGTGTTGTTGTTCACTGAGCTACACACACACACCTGAAGCTCTATCTATGCTTCTGCGATTTGTCGCCCGCATTGCTCCGCCGACAACACGGACCCTCCCGCATTGCCCATCGCGCGCCTCCAAAAAATCCTAACTGCGCGTAGCGTTGCGGCGTCACAAGCGCTGTGATTGGTCCGCTCAGAACGTGACGTAGTTTTGTAAATAGTTGAGATACGTGTGTTGTATCGTTTGAGTGCACTTTTTGCCGTGATTTGCCGCAATTTGACTTTTTATAATACATTTATACATACTACAATGCATATTGATGTTGTATTGTTTTAGTGTTGTGATTTTTTAAATTATACTTTTTGTATTACATAATACATAAGAATAAAACACACAAGTTTGTTTTCAAGCAGTTGTTTTGATATTTATTTTCAACACACACAGCACAACACAGTTTACACACCATACATAGTTCACAGTTTATTATCACTCAATGAGTGTGCTTCGGGACACCAATCTGAAGTTCGAATCATCGGCCACCAATTTTCTCCACTGGCCAGGCTGTATACGGCGAAGAAGCTTGTCAAATCGGCCCGCTGACATTTGAAAGTATCGAAAGTGCATTTGTTCATCCAGGTCCCTCAGTGGGTGAACGAGTGTTGCAAATTCACCCGTTTCCAGCCTCAAACGATCGTATAGAACCTCCGCAAACGTCTTCTCTGTCGCCTGCGCTTCCACATCATTTGCAAAATAAGCATTTGCTCTTCAATAATGAGCAAGGATGCGGCCATAACACTTGAAACTACACAGCCACACCCCCCTGGTGGCATGGCGGTGAATTGCAGAGTAACGCGGACCCTCGACGCAAAACTTCGAATGCTCAACAACCGCGCCACGCCCCACGCGTAAGGTTTGACGCGGGAGCATAAACCTAGCTTTACTTCTTTCCTGAACCCTGGGCAGTGTTGTAATGGAGTATGTGTTACCGTAGAAACCAGTCAAAGTAGTTATGACCTTTCATCATCTGGGCTGTTGTTCCAAGGTGTGTGTGTGTGTGTGTGTGTGTGTGTGTGTGTGTGTGTGTGTGTGTGTGTGTGTGTGTGTGTGTGTGTGTGTGTGTGTGTGTGTGTGTGTGTGTGTGTGTCTCGTCACTAGGCCTTGTTTGTTTGGTCATGTGTGGTCTGTTGGAGGGTGAGGTGTTGAAAGGTGCAGGACTATGATCACACATCCACTTTGAATGTGTGTTCTCTCTCTCTCTCTCTCTCTCTCTCTCTCTCCCCCCCTCGTCTTTGTCACTCTCTCTCTCTCTCTCTCTCTCTCCATCTCTCTCTCCACTCTGTGAGTCTCTCTCTCCCCTCTTCAAGCCCTCGTACTAATCCAGCCATTTTGTCGTACTGTACAGCTGTTTTCCTGAATCTTATCTGAAGTCACATGACCCGTCCAGTGGGACTCTGGGTCATCGCTGCCAGCCAGTAGATTTCTCTGCTCCTATATTAAGTTTGGACCCCCCCCCCCCCCCTCTCTTCTCCATTGCTTCACCCTTTTCTCCTCTCGTCCTCACTTCCTGTCTTGTCCTGGGAGGCCGGTGATGCACATAACACACTGTGTGTGTGTGTGTGTGTGTGTGTGTGTGTGTGTGTGTGTGTGTGTGTGTGTGTGTGTGTGTGTGTGTGTGTGTGTGTGTGTGTGTGTGTGTGTGTGTGTGTGTGTGTGTGGGTGAGTGAGTGAAAAGAAAGAGAATGTGCAGGACTGTGATGGAGGAAAGCCCAGTCTGAAGTCCTAAACAGGACAGTACTGTACAGTAGCAGAAGTCTGTGGTTCTGGATCATTCACACTGTGGGTGCTGGTACTTCACAATCCCAGGGGAGAGAAAGATTTTATAGGGAGGGGGAGGGGAGGGGGAGAGAGAGAGAGAGAGAGAGAGAGAACAATGTTTCCCACCACTGTCATTTCTTTTCATTGCCTTCATGATGAAAGGAATCTAGTACAAGGTTGTATTAGCTGTACGACTTTATCCTCCGTGGAGCTAAGTGCTTCCAGGAGGTCCTTCCAGGGGGCCAGCAGACTGCTGGGGGGGGGGGCTGCTGGGGGGGGGCTGCTGTTGACTGGGTTGCTAACCTGACTTCTGTTAGGGTGTTTGCAAAGGTCCAAGTTCATCGCAGGCAGGTGTGACATTTCACAGGACGCACACTTCCTGTTTTTTTTTGGGCGCTGGCTGCCATGGAAACGCAGAGCTGAGACCACAAATCGAGCTAGGGTGCAGGCTGGGAGAGGGGGGGGGGGGGGGGGGGGGGGGCTGGTAAGTAGGCTACTCAGGATGAGGGGAGGAGGGAGGGGGGGGATCAGGAGCGGAGGTATAGAAGAGCAGGGGAGGATGATGGGAAAACCTTACAGAAGAGTTTGAGAATGATAGAACTGCCACAAGTGTAGACTTTATTACAGAGACAGAGATATGCTTTCACAAACTATTTAACAGGGATGAAAAGCACTGTATGCCATTGTATTCATTGTCTTTCAGATGAGTCTTGTATCCTTACTGTGAGGAGGTGAGTTCTTCTTGGATAGCCTCCAAAGAGATTTGTTTGAATGGAGAGGTTGGCTGGATGATATTACAGCAGCAGATTAAAAGACAGTTCCAAGGCCAAATGTTTTCCCTCCAAAAAATAGCATTCTAGCTGTGCACAAGATGGCCGCCCACTGTTTCCCTCCACACAGATCTGTTGCTATTTTCTCCCTCTTTTCATTACCCCCCCCCCCCCTCCATTGTTGCTGTAGTTAAGTTTGTCTGTATTTTTAGTTTGTGTGGTGTGTTCTTTTTGTGTCTTGTTTTATATGGTTTGTTGTGTGTTTAGAGTCTGAGTTGAGCAACTGAGGCCAGGCTGCTGTGAGATGGTACCGTTGTGGTGGAAGGGGCTGGATTGTAGTTCATGGTGGCTTCGCTGTTGTTATTGCACTCAGGTCTTCTGTATTCAGTAGGCCTAGTCTTACTTTGCCATCTAAATCAGCACCATTTTGCTGACAAACGTTTTACTCTACTGAACAATGCAACTTTTCTCCCCCCAATGAGGGTAATAACAGTACTTTAGTGTCGATTAAAAAAAAAAAAAAACGTAGAACACAACACATTTAAATGCAATGCTATTTGTCTAAAAGAATAACTATTTTACCAATATGGATTAAAGGGTCGTTCCATTTGGCTTCTTTTTGTAGGGGTGTTTGGGAAATTTCACTGGTCTCTCAGGCCACCAGTGGGCAGTCTGTTAGTCCACAAGGACAGGCTAGCCAGAGAGCTGACGGGCCGGCCGCACGTCCGCACACCTAGACGAGGTATGTACCACTCAGTACAATTGGAGCCTTCAAACAGGAAGTGATAAAAAAGAGCTTTAGTTAAGCAAGCTGAGATCTGTTCTGTCCTCTGACATCACTTCCTGATATGCTGGCCGGATTTCCTGACCAATGAGAGACACTCCTGACTGAGCACAGGAAGTAGTAGGAGGTTTTAGAGGTTGTGATTGGAAGAGGAAATCTCGCAGAGCAGGAAGGACAGTGTTTCCTGTGTCAGTGTGGATCTACCGTGTGATTGGTCTCCGGGACTCTGAGGTCAGTGACATCATTAGAGTCAGGAAGAGGTTGTTCAGTGTTGTGTCTTGTGTTCAAGTCAGTATTCCGGGAGTCTTTTACAATTTGCCAACACTGTTACAGACGTTCACTTTACTTGTCTTTGCCCACTGCAGTAAAAAAAAAAAAAAAGTCAAAAAGGTGTTAATTGGGAGGGCGAATCAAACGCACACCTCATCTACTTTCAGTATCATTGGTGTCTGTAAAGACTGACTGAGCTGCACTTGTTCTGTTGTGGGGAGAGAAGTGGGAGGAGCTGAAGGGAGGGTGGGTGAGGGCCTGATTTGGTGGAAAAGTGGGGAGGCCTAGCAGCAGAGCTCTGGGCACTTCCCCTGAACGGATTACACAAGGAAAACAGCCCATAATATACCCCTTCTCCTGGCAACGGTGGTAGACTGGGAATAGCGGCAGAACAGACCAGTACTCTGTCTTTCAGGAGTCACTCCTCCTAAAATCCTGCCCCCCCCCCCTCTCCCCTCCCCTGCCTCTCCTCACTGGGTTCTCTGCCATCACCTTATGGTAACAGGCAGGGTGATGAGGTTCACAGGCATGTGGTCAAGCAGTTCAAATGATTTGATTCACAAGACTTGATTCAATAGATTTGACTCAATTCACTTGACTCCAACTCACTGATTTAATTAGCTTGGTGCGATTCGCCTGACTCGACTTGAATTTGGGCTCAATTTGATCCACTTGACATGGCTTATCCTTGGTGATTTGACACACCGGATGACTCAGCGAAAGGCACACTGAACAAGCATGGATGTCTGTTCCTCTACATCTAGCATTTATGAGTAAGAAACCAAACTTCTGGAAGAATGTTCCTGCTATTTTTGAACTCATGTTCTGGCATCATACAGCATCAGTTATTTCACCTCCATGAACACTAACCTTCTCCACAGCCTCTCCATAATCCACAGCTGCATCTCAAATGAAGTCTGTGTGTTCTGGCCAGTGTTGCTACAAAATTGGCTCTTCGCTTCCATGGGATCCTCAGCCGCTGGTCCAACTGGAGTTTGATGTCCAATATACACCCCCCCCCTCCTCCTCAACACCCACACCTGCTTCTCTGCACCCCTGCCCCCCCCCCCCTCCCTAAGCAACAGGGGTGTATTTCAGTGTTTTTAACACAGAGCTCATCTTCCTTGTGCTGTGGTCTGTCCTGACATCCTGACAGATCCACACTCCATCCTTCTCACGGGTTTCTCTTCCAGCCATGGTTTTTTCCCCCAGACCTCTCTGATCCACTGAATGTGTGTTTAGTTCCGTAAGCCGCAAAAAAGTCTACATTTCTTTTTTTGGGATCGTTGGATTGTTTTGCAAGGTCCTGGTATGTGTGTGTGTTGTCTGAGAGACATGACAGTGGCTACTGTACGATGTCCACAAACTGCATGATGATACCGCATGAACTCCCCTTGGCTTTTCTTTACCTCAGTATGTTTGTTTACTGGTGCATTGACTTGATCTCTATGCATGAGATCCAGATGACTTCCAGAGTTTGAATCTGTTACAATGATCGTTTCATCCAGCTGCAAATCAGATGGATTAAAAAAAAAAATGAGTCCATGTTTGGAACAGTGTCCATTCATACAAATAAGGATGTGTATGGATCACTGTCTGACCCTTCTAGAAGGGCTGCTGGAACATTCTGTCCAGTCTGTCTCAACAGAATGTTGGTGACCCTCACTGATCTCAATGTTAAGCAGCAGTAATACGCTACAGCACAGGACCTGCTGTCCAGTCAGGTGGCTGAGCGGTTAGGGAATCGGACTAGTAATCAGAAGGTTGCCGGTTCGATTCCTGGCCGTGCCAACATGCCATTGTGCCCTAGGACAAGGCACTTCACCCTACTTGCTTCAGGGGGTGAATCTCCCTGTTATTTGCTATAAGTCACTCTGGATAAGAGATTCTGCTAAATGATTCAATGCAATGTCCAGACCAGGTCCTCACCTGCAGTACTGTGTCTGGCCACCAGGCAGGGTGAAACAAAGCTTAGAATGGGTGGAGACCCCAACTCTACCCCAGACTCCCCCTTCTAATTACAGAGATGGTTCCAGCCGCCAGCCTTAATGGTGGGCCACTCCCACTCTGCAAATCAAAGGGCTGTGTGACCACACACACACACACACACACACACACACTCATGCTCAAACACACACATGAATGTATGGAACCACCAAAAAGCATATCATACACACACAGCACAACACACAGCCTAGAATACACATTCAGTCAGACACACAATCACACATTTACTGTCTCTCAAACCAAGGCTTGTTTGCATGATCTTGTTTATCATTTTGGACATAACCATGTAATATCCAGCACAATTCTGCAACATTTGATGGTGTAGGGTGTGGTTTTATACCAAACTGGTTACACTGCATGACATAACACCCTGTAGTCACAAGCTTCTTCAGAATCCTCCAGTGTGCAGCAGGAAGTTCTAGAACTCTCTTCGGTTTCCCGCTTCCGGAATGTTCCGTATCAGTGTTTCAGACTCTGCAGGTTGGACCCTGATGTGAAGTAAAGGCCTCCACTCTTTCATGTTGTGTCTTAGTTGGACTCGTTGTCCCAGCAGTGGTTCTCTGTGTGGTTCACCCCTCCCTCCCTCCCTCCCTCCCTCCCTCCCTCCCTCCCTCCCTCCCTCCCTCCCTCCCTCCACCTATTCTGGGATGTTCTTTTGCTCTAAGCCCTACTTAGCTAAGTCGCCAATTTCATAAAGCAAATGAAACGGTTTATGCTCTAAGTACATGTTTATGAAATTCCCAAAGTTACTGTAGCATTCCAGACTGGGGCCAAGTCTGAAGGGAGAATTCCTGCTCCCTGAGGGGGGGGGGTACAGCGTCGCCTCAGGGAACAGATCCTCTGCATCAGACTGTTGTTTCACTTGTAAAAATGTTTCCAAAGCTCAGAAGACTTAAAGAGCTCCCGAAAGTCTTTTATGTGTATCAGGCAGAAACACACTGTGATTTTATGGCAATGTTATGATTTAAGATGCACAGGCAGGTTGTAACCCCCCCCCTCCCCCTCCCTCCCACACACACACACATCATCTTTGAGCTTCTACAAAAAGTGTCTTGTCTTGCAGTTTATTTACCTGTGTCTCCATGTTTTCCCGTCACGCTAGCGGCTTCTCAGTGTCTTTTGCTAACCTTTCTGTAACCCTGTGATGGACTGGGTCACATGACTCTCATGTATCCACCAACACAGCAGGATCTCTGGGGTTCACTTCCTGACTCTGTAGCACATGTCTGAGTGCACCCAGAGTCTGGGAATCTGACCTTTGACCTCCCGTTGGGGCCCAGCTGGCCGAGGGGCTAATGGGTGGAGGTGTTAATTTGCCCTAACAACTCACTAAGCTCCAGAACCCAGAGAGGCAGTAGAGGCTGAATCTGGGCCATGTTTGGGTTGTTCCTGGCTGGGTACCTCTTGGCTGGGCACTGAGCCCCATGGATCCTTACTGGAACTCTTTGACCAGCGTATCAAGATGAACTTCAAGTTCGTTTATCCCTGGAGCCTCGAAGCTGGTGCACAATGGTGCACTTTGAATGGCTGTACAAACAGCACAGCACATCCCAGAAGATGTTCTAGCACCAGAACACCTGAACACTTAGAGAACTGCAACAACACATTCCATTCACTAACTAGTGTGTATTAGTGTAGTGTATAGAGTTAGATCAGATTTGTCATATTCTTTATACTGTATGTGGTGAAATTATACAGATTCCAGGTGTAGTGCTGTGCATTGCTGTGCATTGCTGTGCTGAACTGTGCAGTGCTGTGCAGTGCTGGGCTGTGCTGTGCAGTGCTGTGCTGGGCTGTGCTGGGCAGGACGCAGGTCTGGTTCAGTCTCCCCTTGCAGGGTTCCTCCTCACTTGCTCCCCTGCAGACCTGTGGCTCTCATGATGCACTCATCTCATTAACCATTTACTCATTACCATATGCATACCCTGCTGAGCACGCATACACCCACACACACCCACACACACACACACACACAGACCCATCAGTAACCCACAGGCAGGGATCAAAGGTGAAGGAGTTTCCTGGAGTCATTTTGAAGTACAGACATCGACTCAACCACAGCAGCCAAATGTGTCCTTACTTTACTGAGAGAGAGAAAGGAAGACGGACTCAGCTGGTTCTCTCTCTGAGCTCTGGAGCTGGACTGAGCCTGCTGGATTGGGACTCATTAGAAGCACACACAGGGGGTCTGTTATGATGGATGACAGGGACCAGCTGAGATATCTGCCTCTCCTTTCCTCCACTCTGTCACGACCTGAACTGCCTCTGCACTGTCTGCTAACCTGAGCTTCTCTCAGCACTCCTCAAGATCCATGACAGCTCCCTGTACAGGATGTCTGTGTGTGTGTGTGTCTGTGTGTGTGTGTCTGTGTGTGTGTGTGTGTGTGTCTGTGTGTGTGTGTCTGTGTGTGTGTGTGTGTGTCTGCGTCTGTGTGTGTCTGTGTCTGTGTGTTTGTGTGTGTGTCTGTGTGTGTGTGTCTGTGTGTGTGTCTGTGTGTGTGTGTGGTGTATAGTGCAGCTGCCTTAGCATTAATGCAGTTCAGCGTCTGAGGAATTAATGAACCTCTGGGTTCATAGAACAGTGTGTGTGTGTGTGTGTGTGTGTGTGTGTGCGCACAGTGTGTGCCAAACCACATGAACCTAGATTTTATCTGATGACATGACTGATTGCCTAGACACCAAACATTCAAATCATAAAGCGAACAGGACGTCAAAAATGCACAAAGTCTTACAACACTGAACACTATGGCAGTACACTTCACTAACCATTGCCATTACAAATGTGTAAAGTGTATTCTTGCTTGAATACACTTTTATTTACTTGATCAGTGAAATATATTTTTGAAATATTTTTTCACATTTTTTCCCTTATCTCTATCTCTTTCCTGTTCTTCCCACCCTTTCTCTCCATCTTTCTCTCTCTCTCTCTCCCTCCCTCTCCCACTCTCTCTCTATCTCTCTCTCCCTCTCACCCTCTCTCTCCCTGTCTCCCCTCCCTCCTTCCCCCTGCTCCTCTCTGAGTGTTGGAGAGATGATGGAAAGTGTAGCGCCTCAGTGTCTCTGGACAGGCTTTGCGTGCGGGAGAAGAAAAGGCCGCTGTCTGGGCCTGGGCCTGGATTTGGAGAGTGGGCTGAAAGGAGAGCATAGATCCTCAGTGTGAGCTCGGCCTTGAAAGGGCCCCTTTGTCCCAAGATGAAACGGCCCCACAGTGGCAGATACTGTATGAATGAGCTGCAGCTCACTCATGATGACATTCCCACACTTTATGTGGATTTAAAGGCTGCTCTGTTTTTCTTAGAAGGGATCATGACCCAGGGAGCGCTGTGGAGACGCTCTGGAGACGCTCTAGAGGACTATTGACTATTGTTGTGGCTGCATGTTGGACAATTCAGACTGAAGTGACCATCTGCCATTTGTGTCGTCCCAAAAACTAGAACCGTTTTTCTCTCATCTGATGCAGGAGGCCGATCAGGGAGGATCGTGTGTTGTGAAAGTTGTCTGTCCTGATTCAGTTTTTTTTGTCGTTCACTTCTTTTACATTCGTTTGTAATGTTGATCGCATGGCTGCAGCCAGGTTGCTTATTGGTTAATAACGCCAACCAATAATAATCTTGATCTCTTCTTCACAGGTGAATCCACGTATTTAGATGACCACGGACCACCAGCCCCTAGGGTAAGAACGTTCTCTTCTTTATCGCTCACATCCTGCCTCCTTCCCCTCTTTCTTCCCGCTTTCATTTCCCAATGTGTGTGATAACTTCCATCTCGGTCAAGTCTGTTCCTCAGACTTTATCATGTTCTGTTTCTGAACTTTATTGTCTAGTTTCTTCTCCTCCCTCCTCCGTCTCTGTGATGTGTTTCCCTGTGTGAGCCAGCCAGGCAGGATAAGGGTTAGTTCTGTCTGGAGGAGTGTGTGTGTGTGTGTGTGTGTGTGTTTGTGTGAACTCACTCTAAATACTAAATAGACCTCTGCTCTACGCTACACACACACACACACACACACACACACACACACACACACACAGAGGCCTTGTGTGTGTACAGCTGCATCTGTTCATCCTGTAGTCCAGCTCTCCTCCACCCTTCAATCTTCCCGCTCACCTCCTAGACTGCTCTGGTTTTTAGACAACTTTTGTCCATCCCCATGAAACATTTAATTCAATAATTACTGTGTTGTTTTGTACGCTGGGCACATCTACAGCAGTGTACCTGTGATGAGACTGGCTTTAGGTCGGGCCTTCGCTGTGTGTTGTGACCACAAAGTATTTCAAGTCCTTATGGCTTTAGTATCTGTTTAGACAACCTCATGCAACTGTTCTGAGCAAACATCTGGTCTGTGTGTTTGTTCTGCACTTGTTTTGAGGGGCCTGTTTGTGTTCTAGAACATTAGAACAAGACCCATCAATAATCGGAACGTTCTGGAAGCCTGAAAGAGGTCAGCTGTTCTCACACACAGGGTTGGTTAGGAATCCTGTTTCTTTTCTTTCATCATGTTATCAGCAGCCATGTTTTCTTTCCCCCTCTTTAAGAGGCCTTCAGAAGAGCCTTGTGTCATTTCTCATCTTCTGGTCATTGAGTCTGTGCTGCCAGTCTGGGGGAGGTCTGGGGGGGGGATGGGTCTGGGGGAGGTCTGGGGGAGTCATGTGGGGGGGGAGGGGGGGTGCAGAAGAGCCTGTCTGCTAAATTCGTTCCCCCTCTTAGTTTTTCTTTCTGCTTCTTAGATCAAAGTGTGACAGAAGTTACCAGCTGAAGCCTCATCAGCTTCTTAGGTTAGCTGAGCCTCATCAGAAAACAGCCATACTGAGTTCATACTATATTAGCCACTAATGTTAGCAAGATACTTTTAGCCTTCTGTCATTATGGTATTCCCTGCAGGAAGGAGATATCACGCTAATGTGGCTCATTCTGAATGGACCATGCCTGATCATCAAGTGTTAACCTGAAACCGAGCGAGATTTACAAAAGACGGCTAATTCAATATAACCAGTTAGAGTAGAGCGTGAGTTTAATGTAGGGTGATCATGTTTTGATCGCAAGATTAGAAACGACGCGATTGGAATTAGAAAATGCCAAGAAAGAAAAAAACGCCACGAGGGGAAGAAACTTCCTGTCTGTTCCAGGAAGACGAGTTCTGGAAGGTTCCGAGGAGGAAGTGTCAAGCACATCCAGCATGAGCTGGGGGAGTTTCCTGTCAAGGGGAACCACACATTTACAGTATACATGAACACACACACACGCATGAACACACACGTACACACACACTCACACACAAACAGGCCTAATTCAAACCAGCTGAAGCTGATCGTGACTCGTTTGCGAACATCTTTAGGTTTACAGTAACTACTGAAGATCCTCCATGTGTGAGGAAGACAGTTTACTGTCTGCTCACAAATCATTTTCATGATAATAATCTGACACTGAAGGATAGAATTTGATATCAAACTGAGACAACAGACCATCTCTTTGTCAGTAAAGAGATACAGGCTGAGTATCTCTATGCACACACACACACACTGTGCTTTTTGAAGGAGGCGATCAAATCAGTTCAAACGTTGAATCGTAATAGATTGAATTCCTGCTGTTGTTGTGCTGTGATGCGTTGTATTTTATACACCAGCCTAGGAAAACAACTTCATGCATGTATTTGTCATTGGGTGACAAACATTGATACACTCATGCAAACAAAACATTTTTTCAATCCTGATTATGACCCGATAAACTGTGAAGTCTGTGATTACTTAGTAGATATTGTTCCTGAGGACCTTCCAAGACTAACAGCTGACCTTCCTCATTCTTAACTGGGCACAACCTCCCGAAGAGTCAGAGGTTGAATTAGACGCTGTTGAATTGATGGGGGTTAAAGTTTGATCGTATTGTAATTCCATTAAAGACAGCTTTGATCTAGATCTGGCTCAGATTTTTTCACTGCCAGATTATTGTTCTCCAAACCGATAATCTGGCTCCCAGGGTTTGGACAGAAGGCCCCTTTAAATAAGCACAGCTTCTCTATACTCCTATTCTACAGGAATAGGTAACTGTGTTTGTAGCAAGATTCAGATATATGGCCACGCCACACACACACACACACACACACACACACACACACACACACACACACACACACACACACATGCCCGTCAGTGCAAGTTGTGCAAACAAAGATATCCATCCAGCTTTCTTTCTGTTACTCTTTTAAGATAGCAGCCTTCAGATAATGTTACAGAACACTGTTTATCAACGGATGACTTCCTGTAAAAGCTGCTTGGCAAAACAGGAAGTGCATCATTGATAAGGCCTGTTCTCAAGATGATACTTCATGTGCTTCTATCTTCCTGTCTTGTTTCCTCAATCTTTCTCTGTCCTTTAATTTCTCTTACTTTCCTCCCTATCTCTCTCTCTCTCTCTCTCTGTCTCTCTCTCTCTCTCTCTCTCTCTCTCTCTCTCTCTCTCTCTCTCTCTCTCACTCTCTCTCTCTCTCATCTTTAAGCAAGGGTTAGTTTTCCTGACCCTCATGCCTCAATGTGCTGCACATATGTACATAAAGTATTATATAAAATAATAAATAAAATTTAAAAATTCCTCTTAACGCTCCCACCAGAGCCACCAGAAAGATGGAGCTTTTGTACTAATAATACATGTTTCTTTTGTGTGTGTGTGTGTGTGTGTGTGTGTGTGTATATGTGTCCGTGTGTGTGTGTGTGTCTCCCTCCAGGTCCTGCTGTTTCCCAGCCAGGTGGTGTATAACCGCGTGGGGAAATGTGGCAGTAGAACAGTGGTGATCCTTCTGAAGACGCTGGCAGAGAAGCACCAGTTCAACCTGATCTCCTCTGACATCCACAACAAGACCCGCCTCAGCAAGCATGAACAGGTAGGACCCTGGAGGGGGAGTGCAGGAGGGGCCGGGCGCCAAGCATGGAGAGGGAACAGACCGGCTGTCTGTCTTGATAAAGTGCTGGAAGTGTTGGAAGGGAACTCTGATCCGCTGATTTAATACTCAAGACGTTGTCTTATCATCTACTTATCACATTGTTGTGATCAGTGAATGATGTTCTTTTTTTTTTGGGGGGGGGGGGGGTAAAGCTCTCTCTTGGAAGTCGCTTTGGATAAAAAGCGTCTTGCTCAATGAATGAAAGTGAATGTAAAGACTTTAAGTAACTTTGAAGTGTC
This sequence comes from Neosalanx taihuensis, assembly GCA_030340665.1. NCBI lineage: Eukaryota > Metazoa > Chordata > Actinopteri > Osmeriformes > Salangidae > Neosalanx > Neosalanx taihuensis. Next base: position 14,129,678 of record CM059299.1, on the reverse strand, counting down.
TTGAAGTCTTAAAAAGGCTCGATGTGACGTATATAATGAATGTAGTTATGGTCAGTCAAGCCAAACAGGATGTCATCATCAAATATTTCAAGCTGATCTGGCCGGTTCAGCCTTTCTAAGAATAGGAAGAAAGGACGACAAAAAAACAGATGAGGAATCACTTGATTGTTTCCTGGAGCATCTTGAGTCTTTATAGAGGAAGGGCTTCTTTCGTTTAAATCTGTCCCCCCCCCCCCCCCCATCCTCAGTGCTGTAGGTCTGATGGGCAGAGGGCAGGTTCCAGTTACTCCAGCAGCACACTCCTGTTGTTTGGGAGGTCCTATAGACCCCCTCTTCCCCTGGGTCCTCCAACACTGCCAAACCAATAAATGTGCTCATGTAACCTTCTAGAAACCACAACTCTGGTTCAGTCACTTCTGACGGCACGATTCCGCTTTAAGACGGACCACGAGGAGGAAGTGAGCTGATGTGGTGTCAAGCAAGCCGAACTGTCTCTCATGTCCTGAACCTGTCTATCAGCGTTGAGGTCTCCTGCAGAAGACTGTTGGGAATCTGAGTGTCCAGCTACACATTCACGACCATTACCTGACCAATGTAGATTTGGAGTAAATATTTCAAGCTGATATCGAATCGGCAACTTGTTTAAGCGTTCATCCAGAGTGAAAGTGTGGCTGTGTACTGCCAACAATGATATTAGTCATCAGGAGGCAAGGGAAAGAAAGAAAGAAAAAAACCAACATAAAAGTGAATGACCCTTCAAAATGTTACCACTGTGAGTAAGTGTGTATGTGTGTGTGTCTGTGTGTGCGTCTGTGTGTGTGTTGATTTATGCAGATCCACAAACACACTGGCCTCAGTTTCCAGCCTCATTAGCCTCTGTCTGGCTTGGTCTGGTCTGGAGGTCCGCTCTCCTGCTGGCTCAGATGGAGCTCTGCTAATAGCTTTGCCCTAAACTGAAGCCCTCTGCCTGGTTAGCCAAGCAGCAGGCTCAGTCCCTCTCACTTAATATATACCTCCCTCTTCTCTCTATCTCTCCCTCTGTGTATTCTCTCCCTTTCTCTCTCTGTCTCTCTATCTCACTCTCTGTCTCTCTCTCTGTCTCTCTGTCTCTATCTCACTCTGTCTCTCTCTCTGTCTCTCTATCTCACTCTCTGTCTCTCTCTCTGTCTCTCTATCTCACTCTGTCTCTCTCTCTGTCTCTCTATCTCACTCTCTGTCTCTCTCTCTCTGTCTCTCTCACTCTTCTCAGTTCTGCATCCTCTCTCTCCCTCTCGTAAACAGCCAGCAAATAAACATTACGCTGCCAGAGTTCCTGAAACCACTGGCCACATGTACGCAAACACCAAGGAGCTCGCTTCTGCTCAAGTACACCGAACACACCAGAGCTTTAATGCAGTTCATTTACACTTGCATTCATTTAGAAGACGCTTTTATCCAAGGCGACTTCCAAGTGAGAGCTTTACAAAAAAAAGCATAGCTCACTGATTATAACAACGAGATAGTTCAGTTAAACGAGTTACAGTTCATTGCTGTTCATACACTGATGTTTTTTTTTCTACAAGCATAGGCATTGACTCTTAGTCAAGATTCTTGTATTTTTTTTAAGAGCAGACTCTTGCATGCCATACTTTAATTGGTAAGGAGAAAGAAGGAGATAGATTTGGGGTGAAGGGGGATATACAGTGGTGGTGGCGAAGTGGTTAGGAATTCAGGCTGGTAATCAGAAGGTTGCTGGTTCGATTCTTGGCCATGTCAACAACAAAAAAAGGTGTCCTTGGGCAAGGCACTTCACCCTACTTGCCTCCAGAGGGGAATGTCTCTGTACTTGCTGTAAGTCGCTCTGGATAAGAGCTTCTGTTGAATTACTAAATGTAAATCTTTAAATGGTGAAGGGAGGGAGGATATTTTAGGAGATTACAGAGTAACCTGGCAGTCACTTTCACTTTTATTTGCACTCTTCCTCTCCTCCCCTCCTCTCCTCCTCCCCTCCTCTCCTCCTCCCCTTGCGTCCCCCAGCCATCAGAAGGGCCCTGTGCTCAGGAAGGGAGGGGATGAGGGCAGGGGTGTGGAGGGAGGGAGGAGGTATGCCTGGAATCCCAGACTATCCTCTACTTTCACTCTCTCTCCCCTGTCCCTCCCTCCCTCCCTCCTCCTCCTCCTCTCCTAAATGACAGGGGGATTGACCAGACGTAGTGGAGGGGGCGGTTCACACTAACATGGGCGGGGGGGGGGGGGGGGGGGCGGTGAACACTGAGCTAATTGGTCTGGACTAGTATTACCTATGTAGAGATGTCTCTGTTGAAAAGGAGGGAGGGGAGAATGGAAATGGACATAGCAAGTTGCTATGCTCAGTGACCGAAGCTCTTTTGTAAAGCTCTCTCTTGTAAGTCGCTTTGGATAAAAGCGTCTGATAAATGAATAAATGTAAATGTAGACAGACTGACAGGAAAAGGGGAAGGGAGGAAGGGAGTTAGGGAGGAAGGTAAAAAAATAAGTTCATTTGAAGTTTTCATTTGAAGTAAAAAGTTTATAAGCGACAAGTGATGGAGGGAGTAAAAGAAAGAGACCCCAAAGTAGAAAGGAGGGAGAGAGAGTGGAAATATACTGGATAGTGGTGACAAGAAGCCTATCCAGTTAGAGCCAGACTAGGGCCTTAGACAGCATGGCATGCCTGTGTACATAAACATGGTTCCAGAGACTCCTGGACCTGTCCAAGAGCTGGCAGCCATGACCTGAGCTCTGCTTCACTGACATGATTACCTTGGTGCCCCGTCAGCTAGAAACTAATTGATGGAGAACATCAATGTCACAACATCTTCATGCAACCAGTACCAACACTGGAGCTCTGATTAGACACAGCTCTCTACGAGTGCAGAACTACAGTAGAGTTTCCCTCCCTTTCTGAAACCTGAGGACGGTGTTTTGGGTGGGTCCCCTGTCCCGTCTACAGCTGAACAGTCTGGAGGAGCAACATGTGGTGTGTGTTAGTGCTCGTTAATACAGTCATCTAGCTCTTCGATGGTTGTGTTCCACGGTGGTGACAGCAGCCCCTGGCACGCTGGGCGGGGGACCCCCAATCCACGCTGTCACCACGGAGACGTGAAGCACGATGACCTGATAGGCCTGCCGTCATCCACGCTACCATCCTCCAGCATTCAGGGTAGCAAGTACAGAGAAGTACACTAGACCAGGGTACTGTTAAAGCATTCTGAGGGAGGAGACGTCTTCAGAAGAGGATCCCTTTTTCTGGGAACTTTCCAGAACAGTTCCTGACGTGTGTGTGTGTGTGTGTGTTTCAGGTGGATCTCATGAGGAACATCAGCAACATCCCCCAGCCCTTCCTGTACACTAGACATGTCCACTTCCTCAACTTCACCAGGTAGCCATAGCAACATCCACTAGCCAGACAAAGACTCCATCTTTGTCTCATCTTTATCCTGTGTGCAGTGTGGAACAAAATACTACTTACTGCTTCTGTAGGCTAATATGGTGAACCTGTTGGTCTGCCTGTCTGCCTGTCTGTCTGTCTGTCGGTCTACCTGTCTGCCTGCCTGCCTGCCTGTCTGTCCCAGATTTCGAATAGAACAGCCAGTGTACATCAACATCATCAGAGACCCTATCAACCGTTTCCTCTCCAATTATTTCTTCCGGCGCTTTGGTGACTGGAGAGGTGAACAGAACCACCTGATCCGCACACCAGGAATGAAGGATGACGAGAGATACCTGGTGAGACTTCTTTATCTTCCTTCCACCATCATGCCATCCATTTATTCTTTCATCCATTGATCCATCTGTTCATCCACCAAACCATTCCTCCACCCATCTACGTAGTCATCCTGTCCATCCATCACTCCATCCATCTGTTTTGGTCTCTCCTTGTCATGTTTGCCATCTAAGGAAGGAGAGGAGAGGGAGAGGAGAGAAGAGGGGGAGGAGAGGAGAGGGAGAGGGAGAGGGAGAGGATCAGATGGTAGCAGGGAGGGCTGATGAGGGTTATAGGGAGACAGACTGTTACCAGCCCAGAGCTTCTACCTGATTAGTCTACGAAAGACTCAATAACAGACCTGACTGCTAAATGACAGACTACCTGTCTGAAGCATGTAGACCCAGGCAGTGATTATCCCAGCAACACACTCACCATGTCATGGCTGATCTTGCATCCCTGTCGAATGTTGCCTCTCTGTGTTCACCCAAACTGGTGTTTGTGATTTGATTCATGTGAGTTGAGGGTGTTTGACCTTCTGCTGGCTGAGGCTGTGGAGGTGCTGTGTGCTGTGTGCTGTGTGCTGTGTGCTGTGTGCTGTGTGCTGTGTGCTGTGTGCTGTGTGGTGAAGTGGCTGAGATCATCTGGGAACACATAATGTTCCAACACTGACGAGGAATTCTCCCTCACTGCTCCCAAGTCACACGTGTGAGTCTCACACACACACACACACACGCATGCATGCATACATACACACACAAACACACACTAACAATCCATTCCTTAACAGCTTTGCCACAGATGATTATATAACTGCATCTTATGCATGTACACACACTCCCCTGCGTTGTCAAAGATACTCCACAAGCGCCGTAAACATTTGCAACCAGTGGATGTAGTTCGGTCTGGAGTTCCTCTGGGTGTAATTAAGTTCTGTTGAAGGGTCCCTGGAGGTTAGGATCATGTGAGTTGAGTTATTAAACTATGCAGCACGAGAGGTCCCTCTTACTAAGGAGAATGTATTACTTTGGCTGCCTTTACCTGCCTTGCCTAAGGAAACCACATTGTGTCGGCCCACCAGGCTTTCGAACCGGGTACCTTCTGATTACCAAGCTGACACCGTAACCGCTCAGCCACATGACTCCCACACAGTGTGTGTGTGTGTGTGTGTGTGTGTGTGTGTGTGTGCGCCCTCCTGGCAACAAGCCATCCTCATGCCCTGACACGCCTCTTAACAACCAAGACCACTGCTGTCTGATGCTGAAACTGCTTTTTATTGACAGTGATGGAACTGCCAACACACTCCCAGACAACCCACACACACACACACACACAGTTACACACACACAGGTACACAATTGAATGGACTCCTAGCCATGCGCAGCCACACTCTTAATGAGCAGTGGCTGGGACAGACTTCCTGAGGCCTCAGAGGTGAATGAAACGTTAATCCTGAACTGAACTGGACTGAAGGACGTCTTTCCAATACTAATGGGGTTTCCCTTTGTTTTCAGCAGGGCTGAAAGTGGATGTGTGTGTGTGTCTGCGTTGCTCTGTATAACTGAGCGGGAGGTCATCTTGGATCGTGGGTAGACTCTGTATCTGCTGTCACACCAGACGCTGAGGCCAGCTTGGCTGGACTCCATCAGTATTTGTGTGTTGGCGTGTGTGCTTGTGTGCGTGTGTGTGCTTGTGTGCGTGCCTTTCTGCGCTAAGCATTGCATTGGGATGGGGGATCACAATCACTTCCTGTCTCTATCTCATTTTCTCTCTATCTGCTCTTCTTTATTTTATTTTTTTATCAGTTGATTCTGTCCTGGTTTGAGAAACAGCTTTGCCTTCGGAATCTAATCTGTTGTTTATGACATGTTGGCTGGTGGGAGCTGGGACGTGGTGGGGTGTTTAAGTCTGACTGGGTGTGTGTGGGGGGGGGGGGGACTTCTGTTATCCTCATGCTGTGTGTGTGTGTGTGTGTGTGTGTGTGTGTGTGTGTGTGTGTGTGTGTGTGTGTGTGTGTGTGTGTGTGTGTGTGTGTGTGTGTGTGTGTGTGTGTGTGTGTGTGTGTGTGTGTGTGTGTGTGTGTGTGTGTGTGTGTGTGTGTGTGTGTGTGTGTGTGTGTGTGTGGAAGCATTTGTGTATGTGAGAGAGTGAGGATGAGTGTAAGAGGGGGAGAGAGAGAGAGAGAGAGAGGGTTGAGGCAGAGATTGAGAGCAGTGTTTGTACTAGGATCATTCATGTTGTTATACAGAACATCACAGCAAATGTTTCCTGAGAATATTTATTTCAGAACACTTGTAGAACACTTGTAGTGTGTTGAAGTTGGCTTCACTGAGACTCTGGATGCTTGATCACTTGCGTCTTGTTAGTTTGTGTTCTGGGGCAGGAACAGTGCAGCCCCTGGTGGAGAACATAGACCATTACAACTCTGCATTAGAAGATGCAAGCTGATTTCTGCTGTTTCTTTTTTTCCTTCTCTTCTTTGACAGTGTTGGTTCCAGTCTTCTCCAGTATATTCTCTCTCTCCCTCTCTCTTTCTCTCTCTCTCCCTGTGTGTGTGTGTGTGTGTGTGTGTGTGTGGTGACAGAGGGCAGTTCTGGTCAGGTGTGCTGGCTGTAGCCGATGTTTCAGTGCTGGTGTTTGTGTGTGTGTGTGTGTGTGTGTGTGTGTGTGTGTGTGTGTGTGTGTGTGTGTGGTGACAGAGGGCAGTTCTGGTCAGGTGTGCTGGCTGTAGCCGATGTTTCAGTGCTGGTGTTTGTGTGTGTGTGTGTGTGTGTGTGTGTGTGTGTGTGTGTGTGTGGTGACAGAGGGCAGTTCTGGTCAGGTGTGCTGGCTGTAGCAGATGTTTCCTGCTGCGCTGGGTCCTGGGAGGGGCCACATGTTTACACGGCTGCTCATAGGTGTTCCAGGGTCATGTGACTCACCAGGAGAGAGCCTCACACATCCTGCAGCCACGCTGATGTCATGACGGCTGAGTTTCCGGAACATTCTACTTCTGTTAATTCTCTCTGGCACCTATTCCTTCTCCTGCCCCCTTCAGCCACTCTATTGGCTTTGTGCCTGTGTGTGTGTGTGTGTGTGTGTGTGTGTGTGTGTGTGTGTGTGTGTGTGTGTGTGTGTGTGTGTGTGTGTGTGTGTGTGTGTGTGTGTGTGTGTGTGTGTGTGTGTGTGTGTGTGTGTGTGTGTGTGTGTGTGTGTGTGTGTGTGTGTACATGTTCGTGTATGTGTGTACAGTAAGTCCTCTGATTAATGATTAATGTGTGTTTTTGTCAGAGACACTGTGGTCAGAGGTAACACATGAATCATTCCTCCAGGTTTTTAATCTGTGTGACAAGCAGGACTGTTCTCATTTAGCTGCTCTAGTCTGGGATAGGAGCCCGAGTCCATTACTGCCTTGATCCATGTGGAAATGGAAAGACTACTAAAAATTAAAATGTTCCATAAATCTGTGAGGTGTCACAGGAGGGTGAATACCTCCCATTGTGTGTGTGTGTGTGTGTGTGTGTTAAGTTCTGTGAACATTATTCTCCTCTCAGTACTGGGTCCTTACACTCCCAGTCCTTCAGGCTCTTACCCCCTGGCCCCTCTCCTCTCACCCCAGAAACATGCTCTCCCTCTGGGCCTCACCAAGGCTCGGAGGCCCTGAGCCTCTGGTTCTGTCTCACATGGCTTATCCTCTGTGATGGAGTATCTTTGCTTGGGTGGTTAACTTGATCAATGATCCTTTTCCATGTCAAAGTGCAGTCAGGTTAGGCTGGTGAGCTCCAGTCACCCAGTAGACCACAAACTCTGTCAACACCCTGTTCCCCAGACGTGTGTATGGCTACAGTTTGAGTGTGTGTGTGTGCGTGGTGTGTGGTGTGTGTGTGTGTGTGTGGTGTGTGTGTGTTCTGTCGCTCTTTCACATGTTTTTGTTATGTTACTTAGGCATGGTTGCCATCTATAAAGCTGACGTCGCTTGACATGGCTTTGACTCTTTGGGTTTGTGTGTTACTGACATTTACACACACACACACACACACACACACACACACACACACAGACACAGACTGGTTGACTTAACTCGTTCATGTGTTTTTACTTATTTCATCTCTTTCCCGCTATTCTTACTGTCTCAGCTGTTTTTCATCATATGACATCATGTCTGCAGTATACTTTGATAGAAAATTCAGCTTCTGATTTCATAATCCACATTTAAATGAACATAAGTTCTTCATTTGAACTCCATTCATCTTTGATAGGCTCCCCTGAGGGAAAAGGTCTTCCGGTTGTTTGCAAACCTTGAGCAGTGATGTGGTGGTGGACATGTTCTGGAAACATGTAGTCTGTCAACCAGTATTCAGACATGTTTCACATCTGTAACCTTGAGACTAGAGGGTGTGTTGGGTGGATCTATAGTCTGTAGGACTTGACCTTGACCTCCTGACCTTATGACCTCCGTGTTCTTTCTCTCAGGACATAAACGTCTGCATCCTGGAGAATTACCCAGAATGCTCCAATCCAAGACTTTTCTACATCATCCCGTATTTCTGTGGCCAACACCCACAGTGCAGGTACCACTTCCTGCCTGGTCAGGTTCAAGAGGAAGTCAGGTCTTTTGACGTGAAATATTAGAGAGTAAATATGACAGATGTTCTCATGTTGATCTGAAGTGAAGTGTTATGAAGTGGATGGTCACACATGTTCTCTTCCTGTCTCCCTGTCTGTCTGTCTCCCTGTCTGTCTGTCTCCCTGTCTGTCTGTCTCCCTGTCTGTCTGTCTGTCTGTGTTCCTCTGGGATGCAGAGAGCCTGGGGTGTGGGCTTTAGAGAGAGCCAAGCAGAATGTTCTAGAGAACTTCTTGCTGGTGGGAATCCTGGAGGAGCTGGAAGATGTTCTGCTGTTGCTGGAGAGACTCTTACCTCACTACTTCTCTGGAGTGCTGAGCATCTACAAGAGCCCAGGTACACACACACACACACACACTCTCACACACACACACACCCTCACACACACACACCCTCACACTCACACACACACTCACACTCACACTCACACACACACACACACACTCACACACACACACACACACACACACACACACACACACTCACACACACATTTAGTCATTTAGCAGATGCTCTTATCCAGAGCGACTTACAGCAAGTACAGGGACATTCCCCCCTGAGGCAAGTAGGGTGAAGTGCCTTGCCCAAGAACACAGCGTCATTTGGCATGGCCGGGAATCAAACCGGCAACATTCTGATCACTAGCCCCGATTCCATAACCGCTCAACCACCTGATTCTCTCTCACACATATAAAGACAGGAAGACTCAAACTGTATTTTCCTGTAAATAGGTCGTTCACAACCGTTTCCAGGGTTTCCCCTTATGTCCATGAGTGGGCCTGTTTTCCCTCAGCTCATACTTCTCACACCCCACCCTCTGTCTCCGCCCCCTTTTCCTGCAGACTACAGGAAGATGGGGAACATGACGGGAACAGTCCGTAAGCACACTCCCTCCCTGGACGCTCTGCAGGTGCTCTACCACCGCATGCGCTACGAATACGACTTCTACAACTTCATACGCGATCAGTTCCACCTCACCAAGAAGAAGATCGGCCTCAAGTCTGTGTCTCGCCCCCCCGCCCACCAGGCCTCCTTCCTGAGGGCGCTGGACCTCCACACCCCTGAGCCCCTGGACGAGGACGAGGAGCTGGAGGGCGACCTGGAGGATGCCAACAGCTGGCTGGTGCAACCCTGAGTGTTGCCGCGGTGACTGTGGGGAAAGAGCCGTGATTAGCTGGAGGTGGCAGGGAGGGGTGTGGTGGGGGGTGGGGGGTGGGGGGGTGTGTGTGGGGGTGGGGCCGCCCTGTCTGTCAGCATTCCCAACAGGAAGAGGAAGTGAGGTTGGGGGTGTGTGGATCCTGATGCCCGTGTTTTTATGGGCTCCTGGTTGTGTCTGTCCTGAACTCCCCACTGAGGACCATGGAAGTGGGGAGAGGGACAGCTGGACAAACTGCCATATTTAAATATTGACTAGGATAATGGAAAATATTTTTTATCTTCAAAGATGTTTTTTTGTCTCCTTAGTTTTTGGTTTGATCCAAGAGGCTGTTCTAATTGGTGGATCAATCTCCAGGTGAGATGTGAATAAAATATACGGAGGCAATTTAGGAAGTATTTTCTGAGTTGAGGAGGGGGAGAGAGTACCCAGGACAGAGGACTTACAGTGGAGGTGGTCCCAGGTTTTCCCCAACCTCATCATCACCTTAATTCTTCACCATCTTACATCATAGGAACCTGTCTTCACATGTGACTGCAACCAAACCATGAATGCTGTTTAACAGTCATCCAGGACTTCTCAAAGTGCCAAACTGCTTGGGTCTCTGATGTCACATGAGCCCGACTGGAAGAGTCCATTCTGCCACATGGGTGGAACATGTGGAGGTGACTTGGATCAGTCCAGCTGTAGTTTATGTGATGCATATTTCTGTGTACTTGTGGATAACTTATGAGGGTTAAGCTGTAAGCAGAGGAGCACTTATCTATGAATTCAGGGAATTCAAATTTGTGAGCCTGTGATTGGATTCTGACATTAGTGTCACTGACAGTCTAATGAGACTGAAAGTTGAGATTTAGCAAATGCAAACAATGTGAGATGAAGCAGATTAAGTGAATCTCGAATCAGTATGACGGCACGACTTTACAGTGAGGTTACATTAATTGTGTAAGTACATAGTAATCGTGACATAATTAAGTTGTATCAAGTGGTACAGATAACAACGCATATCAAGTTTCACTTATACTAATAACCTTTACAGCTAAACCATTATCAAGTGTAACTACATCTGACTCTTAGCATTCCTATGTAGTTACATGGTAGTTGGCGTAACCTTTGATGTAAGGCTACCCCCAACATGACCTTTCTGAATCGACCATCGACATGAAGAATTGGTTGTACTTCCATCAACACATAAGCTACAGTCATTTATATCCAAAAGCTGGTCGAACCTTGAAGGCCTGATTAATCCAAAGCGTTAAAACATCTGCAAATAAAAATCCTTTTTTTTTTTTTTTACTGTTAAGTATTTTGTTAGCAGCATAGTATGTGTGTTATACTGTGCTTTGATCACACCTGAGATCCTTCCATGCAAGATAATTGATTATAGCCAAGATAACTGAGACCTCCTGGTTGTTCTGGATCTCTGCTTCTCTCCAGATCCCCTGTCCTCTTCTCAGCCAGCAGTGTTAGCAGGTGAAGCCTGCACACCTGGCCAGACCCTCCTGTCACTCACCTGGACTGTATGTCTGACAGGTAACCCTGATGGAGGAACACCCAGGCATGTCTGTTCATTATCCTGTCCGTGTTTTTTTTTTTTTAACATTATATTTTCATCCGTTTTAATTTATTATTATGTATTCACAGAAATTCCATATGAGCTTCTCAGGAAAGAAAATGTTTTCATTAAGACCGTTAAATATTTTGGGATCTTACGGCAAAGAAATCTATTCTGGTTCTTACAGAAATGTGTCCAAAAACGAGCTGCAAGTCCAGATTAGTGGAACTAGGTTACAACAGAGACTGGTGTTTTCTCCATTTTGAAAATAAAAATCTGCTAACAATTGCAGCGAACCTCTTTTCTTTTCCTTTCAGGGAAAAGAGAGTGAAATAGCATTTTTTGGTGCATTTAATGTGTTTCTTTTATTTATTTTATTCGTATGTTATTTAAGTATTTATTTTAAAAAAACACTTATATATATCTAACAGGTAGATAGTTAAGCTAAGGATTCATCCTTCATTATGCACCTGGAGAGTAATATCAGCATATTGAATAGGATAAACATTAAAGTAACACACATCTATATTCAGGACTGGAACATGTTACTGGGAAGTCACTCCTGACATAGCCAGCAGGGGGCATCATCACCTACTCAGCATTGAAATATGAGTTAAGCACCAGCATATTGGTGCCAAACTAGTGCCACTGAGGGTCAATAGGGTTCAGGTTTTCACTTCAACCAAGCAGCTACACCATCTGATGTTACCATGTAGGGACACTTTTCAGTGAATTCAGCTGCTGTAGTTCTTGGTTGGGTGCTTGACAGGAATTTTTTTTTACATCAAATCAAACTTACATTGGTACAAAAACACACATCACCAACCACTTCGCAGATTTTAAGACTAGTAAGACTGTGGGTTTTAAGACAAAGATTCAGAATTTCCATAATATGTATCAGGTGTAATATCATTGTATAAAAACTGGTGTTGTTTTTTTCAGTGGGTTTATAATCACTGTATTTGGTCAGAAATATGGTCCTCAGACACACTAGCTGTACTTGTTTAAACTAAAGAATACAGCAATTGATCTTTGTTCTACATGGACATGTAGTTTAGTGCAGAACTGTATTAAATATAGGCACCAGTACAGCCGTATGTAACTAGGATACTCTCAGATGACCTAATAATACACAATAAATACCCCATAGCTAAACTGAAATGAATGATAAACAACACTGAGGGGAAATGAAGGATGATATCACACTGACATCCTGCACAATAGATTCACTGAGATTCTAGAACCAGTACCTCGGTATTGTGCGTTGTATTTACACATTAGTGCGTGTGTTTTCTTCTTCAAAATAACCACTGTAATCTAGTCACATGGTAGCTGTAGCGAAACGGTCATCTAATCGTCTGTCACTGTACAGGCACAAATACACACAGACTCACCATTTCTGTTCATTTGCATCATTACACACACACACACACACACACACACACACACACACACACACACACACACAAATACACATAACCCTAACTGATTATCTTCATGCTGTTTGTAAATTCCCTGGTTGCTATGACGCTCAGGCACGCGACTGACACACCTTTGGAACAGCGGAACTTCTCATGCTCCGTCGTCCCTGGCAACAGCATCTGGTCTCCCTGCTCTTTAATTGGTCACTTAGCTGATATATTTCATCTGAATGTTTTCTTTAGTATTCAAATGGGAAGTGATTTGACTGGATCCTGAACTGTACTTTGTATTTTTTTTCATCCATTTGTAAATATGTAAACTTTGATTTTGCCTTGATTTCTTTGACTTCTTCTTTATTCTTTTTCTTTCTTTCCTTCTTTTTTTTTGTCAGCATCTATGTTAATGTTCTCTCCCTGTCCCTGGTTGGCTGGCAGCTCAGACCTTGACCTGGTGGTTGGAGCTCTGGATCATCTCTACTCCATCCTCTGGTTCTGTGATGCCCAGGTTAGGGCTTCTCTTGCTGGGCTTGCATCCCAGGGCCTCAGCCTCCTCCAGGGTGGTGGTGAGAGGCTCCCCCAGGGTCTCTGGTAGCAGGAGGGTCAACAAACCGATGATGAAGGCAAGGACTCCCACTATCACCTGGGAAGAGAGGATCCAATGGAGAGATGCCAAGGTAAGAGAGAGGAAGTCAAGAGAGAGAGAGAGAGAAAGGGGTAAGAACATGTAAGTAAGAAGTAAGAACATGAATGTGCTGTTTCATTTGTTTATCAGATACAGTGTAAGTCAGTGTTTCACCAAACTCGTGCCATCGCGGGCCAAGAGGCTGCAGGTTTTTGCGTCAACCAGGCCCCTACACCAGCTGATTTCACTAACGAGTTTCTCCACTTAGTGAAATCAAACTCGTTAGTGAGTTTGACACCAGTGTTTTAGATGTTTCCCTGCTCCAACACACCTGATTCTAATGAATGGTCTTAAGCAGGTGCCTACAGAGCGACCCATTCATTTGGATCAGGTGTGTTGGAGCAGGGCAACATTCTAAAACATGCAGGACAGTGACCCCTGAGGACCAGGGTTGGAAACCCCTGGTGTAAAGCACATGGGGCCTGCATAGAGCAGGATACCTGAGGGAGGAACAGCCAGATGTCTGCCAGGTAGACGCAGAAAGGAGCCACCACACTTCCCACACGGCACATCATACTGCCACTGCCTACTGCAAGGGACCTGGGCGCACACACACACACACACACACACACACACATACACATACACAACCACCATCATACGGTCTGCAAAGTAGTAGATTACTGGAGTATGCATTTTCAAGAGATGTGTGTGTGAGTGTGTGTGTGTGTGTGTGTGTGTGTGTGTGTGTGTGTGTGTGTGTGTGTGTGTGTGTGTGTGTGTGTGTGTGTGTGTGTGTGTGTGTGTGTGTGTGTGTGTGTGTGTGTGTGTGTGTGTGTGTGTGTGTGTGTGTGTGTGTGTGTGTGTGTGTGTGTGTGTGTGTGTGTACAGTACCTGATGATGGTAGGGTAGAGCTCACAGGTGTATAAGTAAATAAGTCCAAAAGCGATGGCGATGGAAAACTTTCCTGTCATACTGAGGATGATGGCTAACACCTGTATATCCTGGAGAGAGAGAGAGAGACAGAGACAGACAGAGAGAGAGAGAGAGAGATATGGGGTGAGGCAGAGGATGAAGATAAGACACTAGAAATACAACCAAACAACCGTGTGTGTGCATGGGTGTATGTAAATATGTATCAAGGTCAGCATAGGCTTTTGTGTGTGTGTGTGTGTGGGTGTGTGCAAGGTGTGTTATATGTCAGCAGAAAGAGAACAATCCATTCTTTAACATATAATCCTTGATACACATCATCTAATCCACATATTTATGGATTACTACAGTTTATTGTATTGGGGGAGGGGGGTTAGGGTTAGGGCCGTCACTGATTAAACCCTCTCCTGTTCTCCTGTGTGTGTCCCTCCAGCCCTGGAGCCTCTGTGGTGACGTCCGGTTACTTCCTGGTTCTGTTTGCTCAGGGTTCTCTGGGGTCAAAGGCACTTTTTTGGGGGGGGTGGGGGGGGGGGGACTTGTAGCCAACAGCACCTAAACACACATGCACCTGCTTATATCACACATATCAGTTCTGACTGATGAAACCTGTAGCTTCTTTGTGTGGTAACTGAGGATCTAGAATAGATGAATATCTGATATTGTAGTCTGTTAAAGGATTATTGTGTTTTAATATTTGGCTTTGTGGTATTTGTAGCTTTGTATCCTATGTGAAAACAAGCACACACAGAAGTGTATGTACATACCCACACACACACACACACATCGTACGTACATTTGGCACCACAATGATGAGCATGCAGGCGATCCCACTGAGTAGCAGTGCTGGGGCACAAGTCCTTTTCCGGCCCACTCTGTCCATGGCATAACAGCCAATCAGATAGGAGGGAACCTCCACCGCACCTTTAGACAGCCAATCACGAAAGAGGAGAGAATAGGAGTGGTAAGAGTAGGGAACACAGCCTGTCAGTCTGGTAGCAGCTGTTAGAGACTCCAGATACTGCTGGAAATAGACTGACAGAGAAATGTGCTGTGTTGGCATCTGTTGCCTTCCCAAAATGCTTTTCAGAGTTTCAGAGCTGTTTGGTGATTCTAAAGGTCAACATTTGGAGCCAAACTAGGAAACAGCTTCTGTAGGCTGCTGTTGGAAGGGTGTATCTGACATGATTGTTCCACAGTCCACAACAGTTAACTGTAGACCCTTGGCTAAGGGGCAGTTTGGGTCTGAGGACTAGGCCAAGTTTATGAACTTAAACGTGATGTTAATGTCTATATAATACAACTTAGCAAAGCAGTGTGGGCTGTTTACATGGTGTTAGGCTGAGCTACAGTTGGACTCTGGTCTCTCTCTCACACACACACACACTCACACACACATACAAACACACACACGCAGACAAACTCTTACACACCACCTGCATTTAAAAATTTAACTTAAAAAAGTGTTGAGGGCTAACTGTAACTGTACTTCGCTCTAACGAAATGTAAAACTGTCATTGCAACAGTTCAGGGAACGCACAATGCACTGTAAGTTCCTCACCAGCAGGTTGCTGCTGAACTCGTTGCCCTCAGCCATACCCGAGTCAGGCCCCTGTCTGTACTTACCAGCCAGGAACAGGTTGATGTACTGGTTCCCCCCCAGGTTGACAGAGCCAAGGGAGAACACATAGTAGCCCAGGCTGCCGATGAACCAGATGGCCCACACCGTCAAGGTTCTGCCAGCCATCCTCCACGTACCAAACAGATCCAGGATGCTCAGCTTTCTCTCAGGCACTCCCACCTCACTCTTAGGCCCAGCATCAGGCCCAGACTCAAACAAAGCCTCCTTTTCCCCTGAGCTCTGATCTTCCGTGACCAGGAGATCGGTGGCCTTCAGCCTGGACTCAAGACCGTTGAAGCGGGCCATGATGTCCAGCAGCGCCTGGGTTTCCTGGATCCTGCCCTTGGCCATCAGGTAGAAGGGCGTCTCTGGGAACATCCAGCAGAAGAGCAGGAAGGGGGAGGTGCAGATGGAGAGGAGGATCTGGTAGATCCACCACACCCGGACCAGGTAGCCCACCAGGGCCACCAACATGATACCCACGGCAAAAGCGGCGTGCACGTGCATGGAAGTCCACGTGCGCACCTTGTTACCAGTGAACTCCGTCACGTAGACAAACACCACCACCAGGTAACCACTGGACACCTGCAGAGGTGTGTGTGTGTGTGTGTGTGTGTGTGTGTGTGTGTGTGTGTGTTTGTGTGTGTGTGTGTGTGTGAGGGGGGTGAGGTGTGAGGGGTGTGTGCAAGGGGGATGGAGTATAAGAGATGTGTGTGTGTGTGATGGGGGGGGGGGGTATAAAATCAGACAGACTTGTTAAGTTAGTCAAAGGCAAAGTCCAGCAAAAACAACTGTATTATTAAAGTTTACTCATAAAAAATATATATATATATCTTAGCCTAGAAGAACCTCTAGATCGTCCAGTGTGGCTGTTATTCTGAATCTTAGAACTTCTTGATTTTAGTTGAATTTTGATGGGGAGATTATTGATACCAGGATTCAGCGACTGTTCAAGAATAAAGTCAGATAGTGGTGTTTAGTGGTGTGGGGCCACGTGATGCGACTGGTTCGGGAAATGGGAAGCTATAAAAGTGCAACATGAGAGGGGGGGGGGCAGGATTCTTGATGAATGCCAACAGCTGTATGTCTGGATGAGGAAGGAAGGGGAGGGGGGAAGGGGGAGGAAGGGGGGAGGAGTATTTGGAGTGGAAGAAGAGAAAGAACGGGAAAACAGAGTGGAAAAGAAAGGAAGTAAAAGGGGAAAGAGAGAGAGAGAGAGACGCAGAAAGAGGATGGACGAGAGAGGGAAATGTGCCAACTGTATGTGAAAGAGATCCTTGTAATCTCATGATTTTTATTTTATAAAAATGTTTTACTCAGAACTTCGCACTTCTTACAGATATGAGAGTAGTGTAGTATTATATGTCAGCAGCCTATTTTAAAAATACTCCACACTCTCTCACTCTCTCGGCCCCAATCCTAAGAGGCACTAGACTCCCGCCCTTTATTGGACCAGCTTATTTACTGTTTTTCAGCGGGGCTTGTGTACACTCTCCACCCTTCCTCCTCACCATGGCGAGGAAGAAGCGGACTACGATGAAGAAGTAGTAGTTTCCTGTGAAGGCAACACACACACCGAAGATGAACTGGCCCAGACTGGTCAGCTGCAGAATCCTCTTCCTGCCCACCCTGGCAAGGAGAGAGGGAACACAGTCAGACCCAAAAAGGTAATGACAGGAAGAGAAAGACAGAGAGACACAGAGAGAGAGATAGACACAGAGAAAGAAAGAGGGAGAGAGAGAGACAGTGGGAGAGAGACAGAGAGAGAGACAGACACAGAGGTAGGGAGAGAAGGAGAGAGAAAAAGACAGAGGGTGCTGAAAGTATTTCATAAGATTGAGTTTTAAGAAATGCAGGTTCATCTCTCCCACACTCCCCCCACACATCTCCCACACTCCCCCCACACATCTCCCACACTCCTTCCACACTCCCCCCACACATCTCCCACACATCTCCCACACATCTCTGTTTGGTAATAGTGCTGGTGGTGATGTTGCTTGACAGGGAGTATTCCTGAAGGCCCAAACTGAACCCCCCCCCACCCCACCCCACCCCACCCCGACCTCCCTGTCTCCCCCTGCATCTTCACCTGGCTCTCTGGAGCTCCATCCCTCTCAGGGTTAGCCTGGTGGACTGACAGGTGGCCCACCTTCAGAGCAGCTTACCTATCAGCGATGTCCCCAAACACCAGAGCGCCAATCAGCACTCCCAGCATGAAGGTGGGCTGGCACAGCTTGGCCAGCCATTCCCTCTCACAGACCAGGTCCCAGTCCGTCACGATGTTCTGGTACACCTCGCTGTGATCGTACACGTACAGCCCAGCGCACGCCGACACCGTCTTGTTGCCGTCGAATCGGTACGTGAAGTCCGTAGGGTCGATCCTTAAAGCGCATCTGCAAGGACTTAGCTCCCATTGGTCACCACTGGACATCTGCACGACCACGGGCCCCTTATCCGGTCTGAAGAGCGGTACTACGTCCTCCAGCGCGTGGCCTGTGTGGTTCTCGTACAGCACGTGGGTGAGGTTCCCCGGTGGAACACACACGAAGTTTGGCGTCTCCACGAGGAACACAGATGCAAGGTAGTGGATGCCACAGGCCACCGCCTGGAACACTGCAGCAAAGTACAAACATGCCTGGAACCTTGGAGAGGAGAGGGATTCAGAATACTTTATTAATACAGGGAGAAACTCCTTCGCAGCAACGGCACACAGTCTTGCAAAAGTACACAGGGGTAAGGGTGTGAGGTAAAAGATTAGAACAGTGCAGGATTTACAAGATCTACTCTACAGGGTATACAGGGTTTTAGCAGAATATACAGTGCAGACCAAAAGTTTGGACACACCTTCTCATTCAATGAGTTTCCTTTCTTTTCATGACTATTGACATTGTAGATTCACACTGAAGGCATCACAACTATGAACTAACACATGTGGAAATATGTACTTAACAAAAGTAGTTTCTTAAAAGTAGCCACCTTTTGCTCTGATTACTGCTTTGCACAAACTCTGCATTCTCTTGATGAGCTTCAAGAGGTAATCACCTGAAATGGTTTTCACTTCACAGGTAAATGGGGTCTTGCCTTATAAATGGGGTTGGGACCATCAGTTGTATTGTGCAAAAGTCAGGTGTATACACAGTTGATAGTCCTACTGAATAGACTGTTCAGTCAGTCCGAAAAATTGGGAAAACTTTGAAAGTGTCCCCAAGTACAGTCGCAAAAACCATCAAGCCCTACAAAGAAACTGGCTCACATGAGGACCGCCCCAGGAAAGGAAGACCAAGAGTCACCTCTGCTGCGGAGGATGAGTTCATCTGAGTCACCAGCCTCAGAAATCGCATCTTAACAGCAGCTCAGATTAGAGTTCTAGCAGCAGACACATCTCTAGAACAACTGTTAAGAGGAGACTGTGTGAATCAGGCCTTCATGGTAGAATAGCTGCTAGCAAACCACTGCTAAGGACAGGCAACAAGCAGAAGAGACTTGTTTGGGCTAAAGAACACAAGGAATGGACATTAGACCAGTGGAAATCTGTGCTGTCTGATGAGTCCAAGTTTGAGATCTTTGGTTCTAACCACCGTGTCTTTGTGCGACGAAGAAAAGGTGAACGGGTGGAGTCTACATGCCTGGATCCCACTGTGAAGCATGGAGGAAGAGGTGTGATGGTGTGGGGGTGCTTTGCTGGTGACACTGTTGGGAATTTATAAAATATTGAAGGCATACTGAACCAGCATGGCTACCACAGCATCTTGCAGCGGCAAGGTTGGACCATCATTTATCTTTCAACAGGACCCCAAACACACCTCCACGCTGTGTAAGGGCTATTTGACCAAGGAGAGTGAAGGGGTGCTGCGCCAGATGACCTGGCCTCCACAGTCACCGGACCTGAACTCAATCGAGATGGTTTGGGGTGAGCTGGACCGCAGAGGTAAAAGGACCAACAAGTGCTAAGCATCTCTGGGAACTCCTTCAAGACCATTGGAAGACCATTTCAGGTGACTTCCTCTTGAAGTTCATCAAGAGAATGCCAAGAGTGTGTGAAGCAGTTATCAAAACAAAAGGTGGCTACTTTGAAGAACCTAGAATATAAGACATATTTGCAGTTGTTTCACACTTTTGTTAAGTATATAATTCCACATGTGTTAATTCATAGTTTTGATGCCTTCGGTGTGAATCTACAATTTTCATAGTCATGAAAATAAAGAAAACTCTTTGAATGAGAAGGTGTGTCCAAACTTTTGGTCTGTACTGTACATAGTTATATTACAGAATGTTGTATCAGAATATTGCCAACTATACATTGTTATATTACAGGATAGGGGGAGAGGAGGAGAAGAGAGGGGAGGGGAGGAGAAGAGAGGGGAGGAGAGAAGAGGGGAGGGGTAAAAAAAATTAAAGACACTTCGCTTCACCACAGGACCAATGATTATTGCGCAATCAAAGCAATGACTTGTGTGTGAATAAGTAGGATATCATTTTTGGAATGTTTCTATTTAATTTGTTGCTGTTGCTGTGAGTCTTATAAACATACCATAGCGATTATAATAGATTGCAAAACTTCTCATGGGTTTTGATCTTCATGCAATAGCTGTTGTCAAGATATTTAGACCTCATCTTAGACCTAGTATAAAAATAGTGTGCGTAATGTCTTTCAAATATCAGATGTTTTAACTCTCATAAGATGTCAATCCACAAACAAACTTCCAAAGAAACCAGAACAGAAATTTTATCAACTGCGATAGGAAACATACAACTTTTAGTCCAAAGAATAAACTACAGCCTGCAGGAGTGATCAGCTCCTCTTAGTTCAGCTGTTCAAACCTGGGATCCAGTTTGCAGGAAATCTTCACTCGCTACTAATTACAGAGATATGTATTCAAAATACAAAATTATGCTTTTAATTGTTTTATAGAAGTACCTTTTGAAGTGTCCAAGTTCATCGAATATTCTCTCCACTGACATGGTTCTGTTAGGTCCCTCCTCTGGCTGTGGAATAGAGGATTCTAATAAGGATCTGAAGTAACCATGTTCCCCTCTGATCTCTAGGGGGCGCTCAAGTGCAGATCTCCACCCTTTCCTCCAGCTGTGGAAAGTTCACTTCAGATCTAATCAGAATTTAATGAGTATGAGGAGCTAATTTCATCAACAGTATATGGTAATTGCGTCACTGCACACCCCCCTTTCTGTGATTGGTTCAGATATAACAAGTAAGTTTATCACTAATTGGATCATTAATAGTAAGTTGCTTTGGATAAAAGTGTCTGCCAAATGAGGTATTATTATTATTATTATTATTATTATTATTAATTTGTGAAGAACTGTTTCCTTGTGTGATATGTGATGTCATATCCTACCTTCTTTATCTCATAGTTGATGATGTCATCAGCCAGCTTCACTCTCCTCTGGGTCAGAAGCAGAAGCAGAGCAGAACACATGTGTTTGTTGTCATTTTTCTAACTTTTAGAGGTTAGAAAGTTAGTTGTTGTGAGGAAGACCTCTCTCGCTCTTCCTCTCCTCCTCCCTCTCTCACAGAGAACTGTTTGGGGTCTCTTTTTTCTTGCAATGCTTGTCCTTTTGGGTTAGGGTTAATCAAAGGGTTAATCCAAATTTATTTATCAATGAAAATGATTATTAGAACTCTGTCAAGTCAGTCTGTCTTTAGAAAGGTTGAGCTTTCTAACACACCACATGTTTATTTTCAACTGAGTGGCCTTGATAGTGTTTACTTACTATCTTCAACTGTTTTAGTTGAACAAAACAGCTGGACATTTCCCAGTTGCACCGTGTGTGTGTGTGTGTGTGTGTGTGTGTGTGTGTGTGTGTGTGTGTGTGTGTGTGTGTGTGTGTGTGTGTGTGTGTGTGTGTGTGTGTGTGTGTGTGTGTGTGTGTGTGTGTGTGTGTGTGTGTGTGTGTAACTGACTTAGCCACACGTTTTCAGACACACCTCCCCCTTGTTTGAATGTGGCCAATCTGTTCTCCTTGATCCGATGTTACCTGCTGTTATCAATGTCATTGAAATACAACAGGACTGTGTCTGTGTGTGTCTCACTCTGACAAAACAACAAACTCCCATGTAGCTACACACTCAAATGATTGAGGGGGGGGTTTAAAAAAAAGTTTAAACAACATCTCCATCTGTGCACATTCATAAATAAACAAACAAACACATGGTGTGTTGAGAGCCTGCACACACCCTTCAGCACGAGCCAATCACAAGCCAGCTTCTATTCCTGTCAACACTACTTGTTTTTTTGTTTTTTTTGGGCTTCTCCTCATCAACCCCTCTTTTTTTCTTTACCTTTCTATCAAAAAGCATGATTTGCAGCATGCAGATATAAGAGATAAACACACACACACACACACACACACACACATACACACATACACACATACACACATACACACATACACACATACACACATACATACATACATACATACATACAAAAGGGAATATTACATAAAAATGCCAAGTTTCAACTTCTCTAGAACTTCTCTAGATCCACATCATTCAATCTTCCTGATCAGACCACTGTGCACCACAGCCAACAAATCATTGTGCAGGTATGACATTGTTTGAATCGAATTACTTTCTCTTTAGCTTGAATCTTATTTTCATTATTTTATTATTTTTGTCTTGTTTTTGTCCATATTAGGAAATGTTAAATGGTAGATCCCCACTCCTACAGCTAAACCTCTTCCCTCCAGTAGAGGGCATCACATACTAAATCTACATTATTAGAAAGACAGAAAAGGTTTAGTAATGAGGGAAATTTCCCTTATCCAGATACATTGGCCACGCAATGGCCTATTAAACACCATCTGCCCTGCAGATCCTGCCACAAGATGTTCCATCAACAGAAAAAACCTAATCAGAAAAGTATTACATTTATAAACACAAAGCCTGACATGTTATTCTGATTATTTGTAGCTGTTTATCAGCATGTGGTTTTCTAATTGTCTGGGAGACCAATAAATTATGATTCTGAAATCAGAACCAAATGCATTGTACCTACAGGTGTTCCAGCTTGGAGAGGTGAGACTAAATGAAATGTTGAGAGGTTATATTCTCTTGCCAGGCTTTCAGAAACAAACATAAAACATGTGAACGAATCTCTGGCTTCATACCAGGATCCTGTCATGCTGTAATGTAAATCATTCATTGTAGATGGACAGGGTGAGTGGCAGTTTAACCCAGCACCTGGCCCACCATTCTGGTAGTTAAATGATTAATGGTAAACACTGATGGATTTAAGTAGTGTTGTCAGTACCTGCTGGCTTGAGTCCATGTTGTTGTGAGAAAGAAATTGAACATGGTGTGGGGTTTATGAAACCATGGAATAATGGAATGTGAGATGGAATCTGTTGGAGTTGTGGATTGTGTGTTGACGATTTGCTTCACTTTGTACTCGTCTAACTTGTTATGTATGTAGCACTGATTAATGTCATGCTTCATAGAAGTGAACTTCAGTTTCTCTGTCTCTCCTCTGTATACACATAAAGATTTGGCAATGTCACGGTTTTCATGCGTGAAGGTCAGATTTATGGAAATTACTGTACATGGTCAGCATGTAAATGTTAATGAGATAGATTGGAATTGATTCAGTGATTTAAATCATCCAGTGTGTAACAGTGATTGCTAGGCAACCTCTTGTTAGTTCTTTAAGGCTGCAGCCAGTAGGAAAGTACAAGTTATTATAAAGTAATAAATTAGTAATGGTGCACTTAATTCCCTGATTATCTTCTCTGCTGTTGTGAGCCGTATATTACACTTCAAATTAAGAAAAGGCATTACTTTCTAATTAATCTTACTATTTGAATAGCTTAGAGTTATATAATTAACATCAATGAGCAATTAGTGTAAAATGTTAAGTGTCCTATACTGTAGGTTCTATTGGTCATAACGTTTAAAACATTCTACGAATACTTTTGATTTGTAGACCACTAGCTCTGTTATGTTGCAAAAACAAGTGACAGAGAAGCTTCAGATGTTCTGAACTCTGTTCTGTGTGGGGGGAAAAATTTGAAAAAGAATCCCTTATTTTTCTTTCTGGCTTGGCCAAAGATGCATCTAAATGCAAATGTAGTTCCAATGGAGTCTAATTGTGGCCGTGTAATGATTACAATGGGAAACTAATGATTTACCTCTGCCAAGGTCAGGCGAGGTTTAATTAGGAGAAATGCAATCAGTGTCAGGCCTCTAACAGAGCGTGCTGGTTGGTCCGCTGCCAGGACCAACCTCAGGCACGTCTCAATGAATTTGTTCATTAAAAGCCGGCCAGCACCTAAAGCTGCCATGTTGCTGTTTTAAGTGGGACGATGAAAGAATGGTGCTATAAGCTTGACCTGGTCTGGTCAATGTGACTATAGGTCAAGTGAAGTGGGGAGTTTAATCTGAATCTGAATCTGATATTTGCCATTGGACTGAACCAGGGCATTTCTGTAGTCACAAAATGAGTAGTGCTGAAGAACTGAATCCTTGATTTAGGGTCATGAACCTACAGTTTACACGGAAATCAAGAAACCAGTGGTCTTGATTGTCATTGTTCTTGTATTTCTGTTACCTTAAACTTGTATTGTTATTCCTGAGGTGACTTTGTGTCATTCAGTAGAAGAACCCTGGCATTAATCATAGTGTACTAGTTCATTTCTAGGCAGTGTCTATGTGACACACTATGTCTGAGGTGTGTGGATTTATATATTCTAATGATCATCTGTCCTCCCCCTTCAGCCATCACTGAAAGGATGGTTGGAAGTGAGTCTCCAACAGCCCATACTCTCACCTTCCCAGCCCTGGATGGTAAACAAATCAATGTTTAATATTGTAAATCACTCAGCCTTGAAATAGAGACTCTGTCAAGTCAGAATGTATTGCAGGTGATTTAAAATTAAAATACACAACTCAATCATTTATCCTTCTCACTTGAAAACATACAGTTGTTTTAATGTGATGCTTTGTGTCTGTGCTGCTTTCTGGTGGTTTTCTGTCTGACCCACTTTCTCTGCTGTTAGAGCTGCCTCTAGTAAAGGGAGTCCCATCCCCTTCCCCCTCCAACGCAACACTTACCGTATTTTCCGGACTATAAATCGCTCCGGGTAATAAATCGCACCCCCCGACAAACCATGGAAAAAACAGCGATTTATAATCCGAAAAATACGGTACTCCCTCCAGTGAGTCACAGCCTCTTTCATCAATAAACTTTATATTTCTTCATGTATATTCATTCTCACTATTTGTGTGTGTGTGTGTGTGGGGGGGGGGGGGGGGGGGGGGCAGTGCTGTTGTAAAGCATTCTAACTCACGATGTAATAATGCTTGGGTTCATTGGTTCATCTTAATATAGGCTACATTATATTACATTATAAAATTGCGTGAAAACTCAACATTTAACTGGTTCTCTTCCTATAGCCTGGTAGGGGGGAGTGTAAGACCAGCAATATGTAGCAGAAAAGAAGTTTAATGTCAGAATAAGTCAACTTTGCTGAAGTGTCTGTGCATTGACTACAGCAGTGATGCTTTACTGAAGCCCAGAAAGATCAGGTTTTATTTGGCAAAACTGACTTAAACGTTAATATTCCTCGGATATTTTTCTTTCTTTCTTTTCTTAATCCAGCAGACTAGGAGTAGCCGGACTCGGATCTTCACTGGATTCCTCCTGCAGAGATGTGTGCTTGATCATCAGATTTAACTTGAAATGGTCAGAAAAATATCTGAAATGTGGTGAATCTTGTGGAGGGAGACAGGAGGAGCACTGTGAATATAGAGCAACATGGAGCTCATCTTCCTCACCAAGTGAACCAGACCCTGAACATCCTATTGAAACAGAAAGCGAGAGAAAAGAAATCTTATTTCTTTCTTTCTCCAACTTCAATTTCCAGCATGACTTCAAGTATGGAGACGGGAATGCTTGGTAATGTTAAAGTGAGAAATGTGAATAACAGCAGCGGAGATCCTCCTCCTCTTCCTCCTCCTCTTCCTCCTCCTCCTCTTCCTCCACCATGTCACCAGCTCACACCTCCATTCAGTCAGTTAACCCAGCAGACAGACAACAACATTACCACCAACCTACCATCGACACACGGAGACACTGGACACCGGCAGCATGGAGGAAAGGAGGAGATTTTAGGGAATGAAGAGGAGCGACATCAGCTGATGAAGAAGAGTGAAGAGAGGAAGAGTGAGGAGCGGATGGACCCCGGCGACAGGGAGGATCACAACACGTCAGGACCAACAAACAACAACAACAACAACATCAACAACAACACGTCACAGAGTGGTAACAGCTCCTTTTCAGACTTTAATCTTTATTATTCTTATTCTGGGAATGGAAGAGGACCTTGCTTTGATCAGCAACATGGCGGACAACAAAGCCCCGAGATCATAATGCACTCGGTACAGAACACCATGGATCAAATTCACAACTCACATGAAGGTTATCATCATAATCCTTATAACCATTATCAGAGTTATCGACCTGGTTATGGGAACAGTGGATATGGGATGATGAGTCCTTCACTGCAGGGGAATAACATGATGGACCCAGGCAGCAGTGCTAATCACAGCAAAGCTGCCATGTCTGCTGCTCCTTCTACATCTTCCCCCCAGACTGGTAACAATGTAGCAGGACTGCAAAGGTTTCCAGGACAAAGTGGACATCATCATCATCATCCCTCTGGAGCTACACCGACTTTAAACCAGCTGCTGACATCCCCAAGTCCGATGATGAGGGGGTATGGTGGAGGGTATCAAGATTACAGTCATCCATCTGGACAACAACAATCAAGCATGGGGCAGGTTAGAGACATGGGGCAGGTTAGAGACATGGGGCAGGTTAGAGAGATGGGGCAGGTTAGAGAGATGGGTCAGGTTAGAGACATGGGGCAGGTTAGAGACATGGGGCAGGTTAGAGAGATGGGGCAGGTTAGAGAGATGGGTCAGGTTAGAGACATGGGGCAGGTTAGAGACAGGGGGCAGGTTAGAGAGATGGAGCAGGTTAGAGACATGGGGCAGGCTAGAGACATGGGGCAGGTTAGAGACATGGGGCAGGTTAGAGAGATGGGGCAGGTTAGAGACATGGGGCAGGTTAGAGACATGGGGCAGGTTAGAGAGATGGGGCAGGTTAAAGAGATGGGGCAGGTTAAAGAGATGGGGCAGGTTAGAGACATGGGGCAGGTTAGAGAGATGGGGCAGGTTAAAGAGATGGGGCAGGTTAAAGAGATGGGGCAGGTTAGAGACATGGGGCAGGTTAGAGAGATGGGGCAGGTTAGAGACATGGGGCAGGTTAGAGAGATGGGGCAGGTTAGAGAGATGGGGCAGGTTAGAGAGATGGGGCAGGTTAAAGAGATGGGGCAGGTTAAAGACATGAGTTGGGGAGGACAACAAAGAAATCCTCCTACAATAAACCCCGGAAACAACGGACAAGGAAGTGGCAGATCACAGGTATTGAATACTTTCTTTATTTGTCTTTGTCTCAGACTTGCAAATCAGTTTTCAACAACCTTATATTAGTGGACAGAGATGATGGGGGGGGGGGGGGGGGTAGCAGCTAGTTAGCTTAGCATAGCTAGCATTAGCTAGTAGTAGTACAGTGTGTGCTCGTTAGCTAATGTTAGATTTCCATTAAACCATTTTATTTCTATCGTGGCCATTTTCAGAGGGGTATAAAGGCCACTTCCTTCCTCTATTCTTCTTATGATAGTAAAGTATTCTAGCTGTAGTCTGGTCGAACAGGTTTGTTATTCAAGGTGACTTTATACTTGGATTGTGGGACACAACCTTGCTAGCTAGCTAAGATAAGGGACCTTGGTCTTATATTACTATTGCCCCGGCGGTACACGGGTGGAGCTGTTAGACGATAAGACAATCATTTATTTGTCCCGCAGTGGGGATATTGTAGTTTGCAACAGCAAGGTAGAGTACATCACTCAAGGTTGACAATATATAATGTAATACTAGTTATAAGCTTTAATATACTATAATACAGAACTAGTTCTAACCTCTTCCTGATTCCATTTTGTAAGTTAAGACACTTTGGTTTTGATCCAGGTTAACTGTCAGATATTTATAACCTGATGGTAATTTAGGTAAGACTAATAAATTATACTGTCATTGGAATATATAATTATACTATGATTCTGGCAGTCATGGAAAATTAATGAACATTTGTATCTTTTTATTTTAATTGTATCTTTGCTGTGCGTTTTAGTATCTTTCCGGCACGTGACTTTAGTATCGTTCGGGGCACGTGACTTTAGTATCGTCCGGGGCACGTGACTTTAGGATCGTTCGGGGCATGTGACCAAAGAGCACGTGACTGACAAATAAACGGCTTATTTTCAAACAAACGTACCTTATCATTAGCTACTGGCTGCTAAAAGGCTAACATGACGGAAGCTCAGTCGATGAAAACGGTTTTAATGTTTGTTTTCTAACTGTATTAACACATTAATAACCACAAGCTATGAACACATAACATAGTTTTAGTTAGCTAAGTCAGATGTGGAATAAACTCCACCAGCCACAACAAGACCTGCAGGCAGAAACACAGGAGCCACTTCATCTGCCAACAAGGAGACATGTAAACACCTTTATAGTCTTTGTGTGTGTGTGTGTGTGTGTGTGTGTTTGTGTTTGTGTTTGTGTTTGTGTTTGTGTTTATATGTGTGTTTGTGTTCTTTACAGTTACGGCCTAAAGTTCCAGGTCAAAAATAAACAACAAACAAATGTGTTATGTTTAGGTATGTTCTTGTAATAATAACTATCTCTCTCAACAAATATCGTCTTCTAATACATAGTATAAATGTATGTAGTAGAAATACATCGTATAAATGTGTGTAGTATAAATACATAGTATAAATGTATGTAGTATAAATACATAGTATAAATGTGTGTAGTATAAATACATAGTATAAATGTATGTAGTATAAATACATAGTATAAATGTGTGTAGTACATAGTACATGTATGTACATAGTATAACTAAATGTAATGTACATAGTGCTGAACCCAGGGGTCTGGCCAGGAGCCCATTGAGGTGCTGCCTTGACCTTCACTCATGCAGATTAGCCATGTGGTTATTTCTACTATCAGACTAAGGACCCTTCAAATAACAGAGGCCATTTATACCAATAACAGGTTATTTTCTGTCTTTGTTAAGGCTGTGAAAGGCTTTAATCTTTATCTACTCTTTTGTTTAGTCTTATTTCTATCTATGTGTTACTCAGCAGTCAGTTTGCAATGTAAATACTGTTTAATTTTTTGGTCGTCTTTTTTAAACAATCATTCAGATATGTGGTTAAAACTGTTTTTACCAGTTTAGTTTTGCTGGTTTCATTTAACATCGATGAGGTTTCAATCACAGACAGACCTGTAGTAAAAGTGTGGCTTTTGTAAATCAATGATCTTTACTGATATGTTGTGATTTGAATCTTTAAATTAACTTTATGACAGAGGAGATGGCCTGTTAGCCTCTCAGCTCTCTCTTACATTTCAGACTTGACAGAAATGCGAGAAGGGAGATTTTCAGTTAATAATTTTGGTTGGCATGGTTATCATTGTGATCATTATCAGTTTATTGTTTATAACACTGTTGGTCTTTAACTCCACACATCATAGTACATTTAAATGAGATTATGGACTGTAGTGTAGCCTGTGTTAGGATTGTAGTTCCTGAATTGAAAGGGGTGTGCCTGGCTGCCTTCCTAGCCAGAGAAGCACATACCAGCCATTCTTGTATTTTAATTAAGCAATTTTTTGTTGTTGTCGTGATTTCAGCTTTGAACTGAACAGAACCGCAATTATCTTGGATTTAAAGGATTTGAGCCTTTTAAAAGTTGTAGAATGTGTCAAAACAACATAGAATTAAATATTTACTGCTCTTGCCAGAGACTTAAAAAAAAAGATCATTAGACACTTTTGATGTAACATAGACTATGTAGTCGAAAGGCTGTGGATTTATTTCAATAAACCATTTGAAGTAACCTGTTTTCATCCCTATGACAATCATCATCTTGAATGATTTTACATGTCAGACAATACTATAAAAACGGGCCAAATCACTGTGAGTTTCAGCTTTTACCTGTATGGTTTCCTCTACCTCCTGTTCTCTGAAATGTTCCTGAATGTGAGTGGTTGGTGATATTGCAGGATACCCAGGCATGACTGCTGACACTCAGGCCAAGTTAAAGTGGACTCCTAGGCTTTCTCGATTGCTCACATTTTCCTCTAAGTGCTCCTTCAATTGGCTGGAACTTGGCAGTGACATGTGAAGATTAGCCTAAATTGCTGCCTCGCTTCTTTTTTGGCATAGCCACCCCACTTGAGGATAACCTGAGTCTCAGAGCACTTGATGACACATTAGCCTCCATATCTGTTCAAATTCTGGCACCATGTTGGACAGGCAGAGCCAGGGATGAGAGCCTTTTGATTGGTGATGAACCAGGTGACTCTACCAATGGTGAAATACCACCAAAAACCAACCACTGCCAGTTAAAAGGGCTTTTCAAATCACGTTTAATTTGATTAAAAAAATCATATTTAATTAAAATATGCCAATTTGATGTCACCATTCTTGTACTTGAACTCACAATATTTTTCAGAGAGTCTCCCATGTTGTCGAGAAATCTAACGAGCTTCATTGATAGTTCTCATCGTTGACTCTCCCATCACCCAGGTTCAACCCGTGGACGCGATGGCAATGAAGCGCTCCCAGTTCTACAACATGAGCAACAATCCGTACTCCCAGCAGCAGGCAGGGTCCTACCCTGGGCAGCCGTACGGATCCCCCCCTCCTCACCGCTACCCCATGGGGATGCCTGGGAGGACTCAGATGAGCATGGGTGGAATGCAGTACTCTCAACAGCAGGTATGCTTGCTCCTCACACCCCAGCACAGCATTACATTTACACTGTAGCCATTCAGCAGACGCTCTTATCCAGAGCGACTTACAGTAAGTACAGGGACATTCCCCGCTGAAGCAAGTAGGGTGAAGTGCCTTGACCAAGGACACAATGTCATGTTTGGGACAGCCGGGGGGGGGGGGGGGGGGGGGTTTGAACCAGGAACCTTCTGACTACTAGCCTGACACCCTCACCACCCAACCACATGACTCCATCTTTACTATTTGTTTACAGTAGCTAAATAGCTTCACAGGGAATTAAATAAAGAGAGAGTGGGCTCCAATCACAAGGCTGGAGGATCTGTGTTGGTCCCTGTGAGGGGTGTCCGGGTACGGGAGCTGTTGACCCACATGTCTGAGTGCAGCCAGCCAGCCAGTCAGCCAGCCAGCCAGCCAGCCAGCCAGGCCTCACAGTGCTGGGTCAGGTTATTCTGGGTGCAGACTGGCTGACTGGCTATATTTAGCTCCAGTCTGCTGATTTCAGTTTCTGCTGCTGACTCGGACCCTGACTGCTCACATGGTGTGAGTGTGGCGACGCTGCGGTCCCGTGCAACACACACACACACACAGGCACACACACACACAGACACGCACACACAGGCACACACACACACACACAGACACACACACACAGACACACACACAGGCACACACACACACACGCAGACACACACACACACAGACACACACACACAGACACACACACACACACAGACTCTGGAATATTACAGTTGTGTGTCTTTTTATGTGTTGTCATTGGGCTTCGGATTGAAGTCAGATGTCAGTGCAGCAGCTTCACAACGGTCTCTTTATCTCCCCTCATACTTTCTCCACTTCAGCCATGAAAACATATTAATGAAAACCCACTTTGATAAGAATGGATCATTGATTTCTGTGCCCTCCGTTTAGCTAAAGGCAAAATATATGCAAGTGCCCTACACACAAACAAACACTTTCTCCTTGTAGATGTTGGTGATGGCACAAATGACATCATTCCTAGTGGTCTAGTCACTGTTTTTAGATGGCATATAGTCTGTTAGGTGATACCCATGTGCAATTATTATTACAATTGGAAAATTTGATGTTGCAGCCTTTCAGCATAAAACACCCCAGCAGTGTAAATTAAAAAATGTCGTCTCCCCCCCCCCCTCACTCCCCTTCCCCTTTTCTTCCCCTCCTAAAGGAAAAGCT
Organism: Neosalanx taihuensis; assembly: GCA_030340665.1. Classification (NCBI taxonomy): domain Eukaryota; kingdom Metazoa; phylum Chordata; class Actinopteri; order Osmeriformes; family Salangidae; genus Neosalanx; species Neosalanx taihuensis. The sequence continues at coordinate 14,097,979 of CM059299.1, read as the reverse complement.
CTAGTATCATTACAAGGCATCATTAGCAGTCAACAGCCTTCTCTGTTTCGGGTTGACCCCAGGGCCCTCTGTCAGTGCTGTCAGCCCTGCCTGAAAGAGAGAGAGAGAGAGAGAGAGAGAGACTACGTAATGACTTTTATCCTTGAGCGCCCCCCCCCAGATGGTCCCCAGACACCTCCTTTATTACCTCACGGATCCTACCTGAAATTGGATGTTACAACCGGTCAGATACCAGCAGGGCTCCACCGCACTCCTGCTATTGATTGCGTTCCCTGCTCCGAGTGGCCAAATGGCTCCTGGTGCTGGAGAGGGGGGGGGGGCAGGGGGCAGGGAGGGAGGGGGAGGTGGATCTGGATGGAGGGAGGATGAGGAGGGAGCGTGGCCGTGTGCAGGCAGGAAGCAGCAGAGCGGATAGTCTGTATTAGAGATGCCATTCAAAGATCAGGCTTAATATTTCAAGGTAATTAGGAATGGATTTTTTTTCCCCTTCTTCTCCTTCTCCTCAGTCGATGATGCATTCTCAGTTTTGTGCTCTGGTTTGAACGTCTCTGAATCCTTCCTCTTCTGTCTGCTGGGAGTCGACTCTCTGGCGAAGGGCTGATTCACTCCTGTGGGATTCAGCTCCATGTTAGTCCTGATGCTGACGTTCTAGAACCGTGTTGAACCTAGATCCTGTATGAGTCTGAATCAGAGATCACTGGAGATGGACCATTTCTTCATGGCTGTAACTCTTAGAGGATTAACAGAAGATGTGATGTCCTTCATCTACAGACATTTGCCTAACTTGTTCTCACTCTGCAGCAACAGGAAACCAGACCAGAGCGTTTGTCCAGGAACGTGCAAAACAAGATTTCTTAACGAGTCAATTTCAATCACAGCATAGAGAGACATTAATAACAGATATTTCAAGAGCAGAACAATTAAGAGCAGATATTTGTTACCATTTGTGATAGAATTGCCACCAACACACATTACCATAATTAAAGGCCTTTCAGTCCACCTCGTTAGTAGCCACCACCAGCTCTTAATGAGGGTTGACTGGTGTCTGCAGAGCGAGCCAGCTGAAAGTATTAGCATGTTAGCGCTGCCTCCAGTCTTGCAGCCAACGTACACATCGATTACTGCTGTAATGACATGGCAGACTGGCAGGACCCATCTCTGCCAAGCCCCTGGTCTAGACAGGGAGGGGAGAAGCTCTCCCTCCGCTCTCTACCAGCAGTGCTGCTGGTCAGGGTTGATATGGGCTGATATGGCCCTGGAAACACTATGAGATGGGAGAGAGAGGTAGAAGAGAGATGGGGGAGAGAGAGAGAGAGATATATGTGTGTGAGAGAGAGAGTCAGAGCAATGAGAGAGAGGAATAAAAGAGAGGGAGAGAGAGATATATATCTGTGGTGGGCCTGGAAACACTATGAGAGGGGAGAGAGAGGGAGAAGAGAGATGGGAGAGAGAGCGATGTTGTGAGAGAGAGAGTCAGAGCAAGGAGAGAGAGATGAGGGTGAACGAGGTCAAGAGTGGATGGTAGACAGACAGTCATCCATCAGTGTCAGCTCCCCAGTGATGAGTGGGTGGAAAAACTGACTGGACGCCCTATGTGCCTCCAGAGGAGTGGACTGCTCAGATAAACTGGCTGGATGATTAGTCTTCCTAATACACAATTGAAAGACAGAGTTAGCCTGAAAAGGCTTTTCACTAGTGCCTGTTACCTCTGACGTCATTGGTTCCTGTGATAGAAATACTGGAGGGTCATTTAGTTGAATGAAGCAGATGTGAACTTAACTGACCCTGGGTAAGGAAAGACCTCCCCAACAAACAGCAAGATTAGAAGCCCTTGATTGGATGATGCTCTGGTAATTGGTCCCAAACCGAATTCTCATCAGTGTGGTGGGTGTTTCATTTTCTCTTAACCCCCCCCCTCTTGTTGTTTGACATCCTGCCCAATGTGAGTGACTCCAGCTGAGGCTTGGGGGGTGGAGGGGGGGCGCGTGCCTGTAGCAGATGTCGCCTCCCACCCAAAAAATTGGGTTACGTAAGACTTCCAAACGACAGCTTGCAGTGAACGAAGGAGGAGGAGGAGGAGACAGCATGGTCACAGGCCTGCCTCACAGGGTCCGATGGTTGGAAAACTAAATCCTGTCTAACTCATCAGGTTTGTTGGTCAACAAGACCAGCCTGGAACACAGGGGGGCTTTAAGTAGTCACTTTGAGTTGCGTTCATGCTGATTGTGCGTGTGTAGACTTGTGTGTCTGTTGTGTGTGCGTAACTGAGCAGTGTTCTGTGTGTTGGCCCTCAGCAGATGGCAGCTCAGTATGGGCAGCAGCAGGGCATGACTGGGTACTGCCAGCAGGGACAGCCTCCGTACTTCAGCCCCGCCCAGCAGCAGCAGCCCTCCGCCCCCACACAGCCACCTTACATGCAGCCCCGCCCACCGCCACAGCAGGTAAGAGGGGGACACTAACTCCCACAATGCCCTGCTGGGCAAACAGCAAAGGAACCTATTGGAACCTATTGGAACATCAGTGTCAGTTCAATTCGTTTTATTGATCCTGGAGGGAAAAGCTTGAGTGTCCAAGTGAAATTGCTCTCTCTCTGCGTTTGTGGGCCTCCTGGAGAGTTTGTCAGGGTGGTGGGTGTGAGATGACTCGCTGCTGTGGGGGCGCCATCATGATCAACACATTGTGTCCTGTCACTTCCTGTTCATAAAGGAGACAGTCAGGTGTGGGGGAAGGGGGGCGGAGCTTCAAAGGCCGCCACTCAGCCAGCACTTGACTTTTTTTCATTTAGCAAAGCCCTGGCTTATATTGGAAGCTTCATACCTAATGGCTCAGTACCTTTTCATTTATTAGCCTTGGCGCAGCTGTGCTTGCCCTATTTTCTAGAGAGAGAAGGAGATAGAGAGAGAGGGAGGGAGAGAGAGAGAGAGACAGAGACAGACAGAGAGAGAGAGAGAGAGAGAAAGAGAGAGAGAGAGAGAGAGAGAGAGAGAGAGAGAAGAAATCAATATGAAAAGTAGCCCACTGACAGAGACTGAGCTGGCTTTAGATTGGAGTCAGAACTATCTGGTGCCATCTGCTCTCCAGCCTCTCTCTCATAAAGGCCGGGGCTGTAATGAGGTCCAGCCTCCCTGGCCCCTCATTGAGTCAGCCATTTAAAGGGTGCAGGGTTAGCTGCAGTCGTTTATTTTTTGGGGGGGAAACCCTGACTTGGTGTGTGTTGCCTTTGTGGTGTGTTTAGTGTGTGTGTGTGTGTGTGTGTGTGTGTGTGTGTGTGTGTGTGTGTGTGTGTGCGTGCGTGCGTGCGTTTGTGAAAAGCACAGCTAGAGAGGCTGAAGTGGACGACCACACTGGCTGAACTAATGAGCAAGTGACCTTGAGTAAAACCCTCCTGGGTGTCAGGGTGATATCTAAACAGAGCCCACTGCAGACACACTGCAGAGCTCACTGCAGACACACTGCAGACACACTGCAGAGCCCACTGCAGACACACTGCAGACAGACACACTGCAGACACACTGCAGACACACTGCAGACACACTGCAGACACACTGCAGACACACTGCAGAGCTCACTGCAGACACACTGCAGACACACTGCAGACACACTGCAGAGCACACTGCAGACACACTGCAGACAGACACACTGCAGACACACTGCAGACACACTGCAGACACACTGCAGACACACTGCAGAGCCCACTGCAGACACACTGCAGACACACTGCAGACACACTGCAGAGCCCACTGTAGACACACTGCAGACACACTGCAGACACACTGCAGAGCCCACTGCAGACACACTGCAGACACACTGCAGACACACTGCAAACACACTGCAGAGCCCACTGCAGACACACTGCAGACACACTGCAGACACACTGCAGAGCCCACTGCAGACACACTGCAGACACACTGCAGAGCCCACTGCAGACACACTGCAGACACACTGCAGACACACTGCAGAGCCCACTGCAGACACACTGCAGACAGACACACTGCAGACACACTGCAGACCCACTGCAGACACACTGCAGACCCACTGCAGACACACTGCAGACAGACACACTGCAGACCCACTGCAGACCCACTGCAGACTGACACACTGTAACCACAGAGCTCTGCCTCGCTCTCCCGCTCCCCGCTCTCTTCCCTCGACCACAACACTATTATTTTCAGTCAGGCTGATAAAGGAAGTCGTTTTTCAGCCTTGCATGTGTTCGCCCGCTGTTTTCGCCCCAGATGACAGAGGTGTAAACGGGGTAGAATGAAAGAGAGACTCCCTTTCCTGAACCCCTGCTATCTGGGAGTCCGCTAAAAGATGGCCGCTGTGCTCGTTAGCGCCGCGTGGCTGTGAAGCTGGGGGCTGTAATGATGCAGCTCAGCTGCTAACGACAGCCAGAGCTTGAACTCGCCGGGCGAGAGCCAGCCAGGCAGGAAGGAAGGAGAGGTCCGTATCGCTGGAGATGATGATGACCTCCATCAAAGAGCTGAGCCCAGCGGCTGTGCTGTGTTTGTGGCAGGACACAGTGTGAGTCTGCTCATAGCGTCGGGGATTTCCCCTGTGAGCTTGGCTTTCTCCTCTACTGACAGCCTTAATTATCTTTGTGTGGGTGTGTGTGTGTGCAGGCTTTGTGAAACACTGAGGAAGTACACACACACACACACTGGGGGGAAAGGTATGTTTGACACGACGAGCCAGGAGAATTAAGGCACAAAAAGAGAGAGAGAGACCATCTCTGTGATGAAGTATGCTGGGGGTAACATTAGTGTTGCTGTTGCGACTTGTCTGAGCGAAGATCAGTTTCTGTAGAGGGAGGAGGGTGTGTGTGTGTGTGTGTTTGTGTGTGTGTGTGTGTGTGTGTGTGGGGGGGGGGGGTCCTGCTCTGCTGTATTTCACTGCTGATATGAGTGTGCGGCTCATGAGAGCCAAGCAGCCTTTCATCAGCGGAGAGCTCCAGGTTAGAGGAGGATCATTCTGGCCTTTAAAGTCGACTGAGAGTAAACAATAGCTGCTCCCAGCCCAGTGGGTCTGGGTGTTACAGCCTGCAGACTGGAACACACAGGCAGCACCCCGCCCCCTCCCACCCCCCCACTCATTGCCGCCATTGCTATGGCAACAGCCCTCCCTCCCGTTGCATTTCTCACCACTTGGATGAGTGTTTTCTAACCAGTAACAGCGTCCAGTAACAGCGTCCAGTAACAGCTCCAGTAACAGCTCCAGTAACAGCTCCAGTAACAGCTCCAGTAACAGCGTCCAGTAACAGCTCCAGTAACAGCTCCAGTAACAGCGTCCAGTAACAGCTCCAGTAACAGCGTCCAGTAACAGCGTCCAGTAACAGCGTCCAGTCTGCTGGGGGATCTAATGAAGAGGTGTGGATGGGGAGAGGACCAGCCTGTCCTGCCTCTACCTCTGTCCACCTCTTCCTCTTAGCTAACAGATCCCTCCTGAAGGATCATGTGGAATGTGCCAGAATGTAGATATA
>CM059299.1:14035000-14087500 GCA_030340665.1 Neosalanx taihuensis | reverse complement strand
TTAATTGGAAATGCTGATTGGCTCATTATCAGGCCCAGTGATTAGGGTAGGCGGGGGGGAGGGGGGCGGGTGGGGGGGGGGGTAGGGGGTATGAATGATTGTGTTCAGGTGGGAGACTCTTGGTTAAGTGGTTGGGTGTCTTTGGGTTACATGGTGGCCCAGGGGTAAATACTCACTGTGTCACTCATGGGTCGACTCTTGACTGGTTCCCACAGTAATGGATCTAGTATGAATATCAGGGATCTGTTTCTGCCTCCAGATCTCTCTCTTCCTCTGTCACTGTCTGTCTCTGTGTGTGTGTGTGTGTGTGTGTGTGTGTGTGTGTGTGTGTGTGTGTGTGTGTGTGTGTGTGTGTGTGTGTGTGTGTGTGTGTGTGTGTGTGTGTGTGTGTGTGTGTGTGTGCTCAGAAGACACCAATTGAAAGACTAAATGCTGTTTTTCTTCTCATTGTTCACAGTTCAGTAACACACACACACAACAGACACACACACCAGACACACACACACCAGACACACACACACACCAGACACACACACCAGACACACACACACACACACACACACACCAGACACACACACACACCAGACACACACACACACACCAGACACACCAGACACACACACACGACACTGCTGTCACTCTTCCTCTAATGAACGACACACAGCTCATCTCTTCCTATCCTCCATCTTCCTACTAAAACCTCTGTCCTTCTTCCTGACATTACTGTGGCCAAAATGCTCCATGAGAGGAAGAGACAGCAGCCCATGCTGTGGGGGATCCTAGTCTGACTCATGGCTCCTCTGTGGTTCTCAGGCAGGGATGTTACCCCGGTATGTCTCCCCTGGGGGGTATGGGCTCCGGGGGCCCCTACAGCCAGCAGCCACGGAGCAACTCTGGTAGAATGACCCCACAAGGATCCCCTACAGCGGGCCCCCCTCAGGTACGAGCAGCCCACCTCCATGAACCATCCATCACATTTCTAGATCCACTCTCTGTCCGTTGTGCTGTTGCAATGCCTGGATTTCCCGCTTTGTGGGATGAGTGAAGGTATATCCCCCCCCCCCCCCACCCCCCCCCACCCCACAGGGTCCATGATGATGTCAGGTGACGGTCCAGGACCCTCCCCAGACGTCAAGCAGAGGTTGGAGCTCAACAAGGAAGGGGCTGCCCCTGAGGCCGAGCCCCCTAAACCTAAGGTACACCCTCCACCCCCCCAGCCTTGAACCAGGCCCCCTCAAACTGGCCCCGCCTGCTAGCGTGGGCCCCCTGCATGCCTCTAGTTTGTGTCTTTGGCCCTCAGAGCTTGTGGTAGTAGTGCATGTTGTGTTTGGAGAGGCTGACTGACAGGGAGGAGGAGGAGGAGGAGGAGGAGGAGGAGGGCAGGGGGGTGGAGCACGTCTCAGAGAGAGAAGCACACACCTGACCTGTATCACTGTGTCTCTCTCTCTCTCTCTTTCTCTCTCTCTCTCTCTCTCTCTCTGTCTCTCTCTCTGTCTCTCTCTCTCTCCCTTTCTCGCTCTGTCTCTCTCTCTCTCTCTCTCTCTCTCTGTGTACTTTCATATTTATTTACATTGTTACTTTTTTTACTTACTGGGAGAGACAGTTCAGAAACATCAGTAGCGGTGGTTTCATTTTTTTCTCCATGTGGTTCATTACAGCTCTCACAGAACATGTCTGAGCAAACCTGTCTTTGGAGAGATTTGGAATTGACACAGGCGTCCCAAAATAAGCCGCTTCTCACCAAGAAAAGAACTTCTGCTCTGCTCAGTGACTGTGAGCTTCTCTCAGGTCTCCAGAGCTGCTGTTTCACTTGTCAGAGATTCTCTTTTGTTTTGTTAGATCTTCCCTCCTCCTCCCTCCTCCTCCCTCCTCCTCCTCCTCCCTCCACTTCCTTTCAAGTCCTCCTCTGTGGCTTCTTGTTCCTCTGGTTCTGAGTCCTAGAAGTTCCCAGCTTCTAGAAGTTCCCAGGAGTGTCTCTCATCCTCCTCTCCTCCTCTTTCTCCTCTTTCTCCTCACCTCATTACTGGAGCGCCATTGCTGCTCCTTGATCACCACAAGCTGAAGAGTCTGCTGTCAGCCTGGCTGAGAGGATCTCAGGAGAACTGAGAGGATCTGGGAGGATCTGAGAGGATCTGAGGAGATCTGAGGAGATCTGCGAGGATCTGGGAGGATCTGAGGAGATCTGCGAGGATCTGGGAGGATCTGAGGAGATCTGAGGAGATCTGCGAGGATCTGGAGGATCTGGGAGATCTGCGAGGATCTGAGAGGATCTGAGAGGATCTGGGAGGATCTGAGAGGATCTGGGAGGATCTTAGGAGATCTGAGAGGATATGGGAGGATCTGAGGAGATCTGAGAGGATCTGGGAGGATCTGAGAGGATCTGAGGAGATCTGAGAGGATATGGGAGATCTGAGAGGATCTGAGGAGATCTGAGAGGATATGGGAGGATCTGAGAGGATCTGGGAGGATCTGTGTGTCTAGTGTGCCTCTCCTCCACCCTGGCCGCTCCAGCACTGCGCTCCAACATGTGTCTCTCCCATCTGTGTGTACCTGCTGTGTTCTGGCTGCTGTGTGCTCGCTGTGGAGGCCATGCTAGCATGGCTATGTGTTTCTGCTGTGAGCAGTTAGTCTGTCCTGACTGCCTGAGGTGGGGGGGCAGGGTCATGCTCTCAGTTCAGACAGACAGGTGTTCATGCATGCTGATGACTGGCTGTTCCTCTCTCAGGGCATCCTGGAGGGCAGGTGTGCTGCTTGGTGTGTCAAACAGCAAATGTCAGATAGTAATGACTGATAGAATGATCCCCTGCCATTTCTCATCACACGGGTCCTGTTGTGTGTGTGTGTGTGTTTGTGTGGTGTGCTTGTTTGCGTGTGTGTGTGTCCTTTTGTCCCCATGTTCTCCGCCACAGGACTGCTACAGCTCTGTCTGTATGCCCCTTCCCCCAGCCCCCCGCCCCCTGGCCCCAGCCCCCCGCCCCTGGCCCCCGCCCCCTCACCCCCTGTCCCCAGCCCCCCGCCCCCTGTCCCCAGCCCCCCGCCCCCTGTCCCCAGCCCGCCGCCCCCTGTCCCCAGCCCTCCACCCCCTGTCCCCAGCCCCCGCCCCCTGTCCCCAGCCCTCCACCCCCTGTCCCCAGCCCCCCCGCCCCCAGTCCCCCAGTCCTGCTAGTCTGTCCTCTCTCCATGGGGAGGACAGTGATAGCGTTAGCCACCCTGCCTGGCCAGAGAACAGCAGCAGCAGTGTAAGTGCCGCCAGCCTCATCCGCTCTCACTGTCTCTGCTCCTTCTTCCCTTTGTTGTGGTTTGTTGTGTGTTTCAGTAAAAGATCAAAACAAAGATTGTGTGTTTTTTTTTCTCCTCAAAAACCAGTTAATGGTTTTATTTCTTTTTTTGTGTCATTGTTTGTGTGGCTGTTCTTGTGATAGAGACTTTCTTATTAAGACGTGCGTGTGCTTTGTGTGTGCTTTGTGTGTGTGTGTGTGTGTGTGTGTGTGTGTGTGTGTGTGTGTGTGTGTGTGTGTGTGTGTGTGTGTGTGTGTGTGTGTGTGTGTGTGTGTGTGTGTGTGTGTGTGTGTGTGTGTGTGTGTGTGTGTGTGTGTGTGGATGAAGTCAGTCCAGTTTCAGTGACCTCCTGCTCAGACTCCTGTGTCTCTCTAGTGACCGTAGTGCTGCTGGTGTTGAACCTAACCTAACCTGAAACATGACAACCTTCACTGTGTTCATGATGAGGTCACCAGTCAGGGTCAGCATGTGATGTCATGTTCCAGAAGCTTCTCATGTCCGGCTGCTTTCAGCTCATTGGCTGAGCAGCTCTGCAGGAGGTCACCTGCACCTGCGAGCCTCTCTGACCCGCTCTGTCAGCCGTCGCTGTGTTCGCTTGTTTGTTAACCCAATCATCACTGCTGTGTCGACACCATGCTGACCAATAGCAAACTGCCTTTCTGATCCTTTTCCTGACTCCGCCCTCCTTTATCCCCGCCCCCCCTTCAGAAGCCCAGCCCCGCCACCATGACCAATGAGAAGATCACCCGGCTGTATGAGATGGGCGTGGAGCCTGAGAGGGGGGTGTGGGTGGACCGCTACCTGGCCTTCATGGAGGAAAGGGGCACACCTGTGCCCAACCTCCCCGCTGTGGGGAAGAAGCCCCTGGACCTGTGCCGCCTGTACCTGTGTGTGCGGGAGATCGGAGGGCTGGCTATGGTGAGGCTGCCTGTGCCAGAGAAATACTGAAGCGTTCAGAATCAGAATGAGGTTTATTCGCTATGCAAGATTAACAAACATCAAATTCACTGTGGCAGAAATGAGCAAACATAGAACATATATGTGGCATACTAATAAAAAATGAATACAATGTAAAATACACTACAAATATGATACCAAATAACAAATAATGTTGTTGGGTATCTCAGGGAACATTAATATAGACCAAGGTCAGTATGTCAGTAGGGTTTCCATATGGGAAAAACTGCCAACACCAAGTTGTAAAGTTGTTTGGAGATAACTTCATCCAATCCCCCCCCCCCCCCCCCCCCCCCCCCAAATATCAGAAAATCTGAATGGGGTTTATTTGTAGTGTATTTTACATTGTATTCAGTTTTTATTAGTATGCCAGTATATATTTCTGCCACAGTGAATTCTATTTTTTTAATCTTGCATAGTGAAATAAACCTCATTCTGTTTCTGAAAACTTCATGCAATCCCCCCCCCCCCCAAATATCAGAAAATATCCAGTGAAGAACCTGATCATGTTAAGAACGAGTGTTGATGTGACGAGGCGTCTTGTTTTTCCTGCAGGTCAACAAGAATAAGAAGTGGCGTGAGCTGTCCACCCACCTGAGCGTGGGCACGTCCAGCAGCTCTGCCAGCTCCCTGAAGAAGCAGTACATCCAGTACCTGTTCGCCTACGAGTGCAAGGTGGAGCGGGGAGAGGAGCCTCCTCCAGAGATGCTGGCCACCGGAGACACCAAGAAGAACCAGAACCACCAGGCCAGGATCCAGCCACCCTCCCCTGGTGAGTGCACCTCCTCTGGGGCAGTCTGGGGCGGTCTGGGGCCTGGAGGAGCCTGCTCTTCCCCTGCTCTTCCCACTGAAAGTTAGTTTACATTTTAGTCATTTATCAGACACTCTTAACCAGAGAGACTTACAGTAAGTACAGGGACATTCCCCCCTGAGGAGAGTAAGGTGAAGTGCCTTGCTCTATGTTGATTTGAAACGCAATACATCCCAATATATCCCAAGTATATATTCATATTCTATTAAGTATTTTCATATTCTGAACAAGACCTCAGTGTGATGCTTTCTCTGAACGCTGCCCCTCCCCCCTCCCCACCCCCTCCCCCCTCCTCACCCCCTCCCCCCCTCCTCACCCCCTCCGCCCTGTCTCATCATGCCTCTCTGTTCACCCCTGCGGGTGTTTGGATCTATTTATATCTGACAGGTGATTGTGTCACACTGGAGGAGAGGGGGAGAGGGGGGGAGGGGGGGGGGATAAAGCTGAAGAAATGGAGACCGGGGGAAGGGGGGGGGGGGGGTGAAAGGGGAGAGCTGTCAAGCGGCCAGCAGCAGGATTCCCCCCGGGGTGACACTGATGATGTCAGAGAGGAGAGCTGTCAGGGAGGGGGGGGGGAGGGGGATTCCCTAGAGAAGATTAATAGGGGAGGAGTGTGGGGGGGTGGAGTGTGGGGGGGAGGAGTGTGGGGGGGAGGAGTGTGGGGGGGAGGAGTGTGGGATATAAACACAAGTGACCTCGGTCTGACCTACTTTCCCACAGCGCACACACCCAAGTGAGACAGCAGGTTTTTTTCCCTCTTTCTCTCTCTGCGAGGGAGGGAGGGAGGGAGGGGGGGAGGGGGGGAGGGAAGGGTCACATGAGATCACACGCAGAGAGAGAGGGAAGATGAGAGAGAGAGGCTGTATTGTTTACGTTGGAGTTCAAACACGTGGAGGCTGGCTGAGGATCAAGCAGAAGTTCTCAAGAGAGTAACTCTCTCTCTCTCTCTCTCTCTCTCTCTCTCTCTCTGTCCCTCTCTCCCTCTCTCTCTCTCTCTCTCTCTCTCTCTCTCTCTCTCTCTCTCTCTCCCTCTCTCCCTCTCTCTCGCTCTCTCTCTCTGTCCCTCTCTCTCTCTCTCCCCTCTCTCTCTCTCTCTCTCTCTCTCTCCCTCTCTCCCTCTCTCTCGCTCTCTCTCTCTCTGTCCCTCTCTCTCTCCCTCTCCCTCTCTCTCTTTCTCTCTCTCTCTCTCCCTCTCTCTCTCCCTCTCTCTCTCTCTTTCTCTCTCTCTGTATCTCTCTGCCAACATTCCTCAGTCCAGTGCATTTTTTGATTAAGCTAATTTTCATTATGACTGCAGTTCATCGCTTTTCATTAAATAAAGATTTTATGGAACAAAATGTATTTTCCTGAGAATAGGAGTTCATATATTTTTGCTGACATAAACTGCTCTAATCCTGCCAAGAAATAATAAATCACTTCAAGTACGCAGCTCAAAGCTCAAGCTCACCTGAAATGTAAACAGAGTTATGTTTCCTCCCTTCTAACTCTCTGTCTCCCCCCCGTCTCCCCCCTGTCTCCCCCTCTCCCCTCCCCCAGCTAACTCAGGCTCCCTGCAGGGGCCCCACACCCCCAGTCCACTGGAAGCAGCTCCATGACCGAGATGCCACTGGATATGAAGCCCCCCACCCCAGCCTCCACCCCCCACAGCCAGATCAGCCCTGCCGTCCAGTGGCAGGTAGGGAAGCGTGCTGGTGTGTGTGTGTGTGTGTGTGTGTGTGTGTGTGTGTGTGTGTGTGTGTGTGTGTGTGTGCAGGTTGTTAGTAACCGTGGCTCTTGTCTCTCAGGAACAGTGTTGGGATCAGCATTCAGGACCCCTTCTCAGAGGGGAGTGACCCAGCCTTCCACAAGCGTGGGCCCCCAGCCTCTGCTGCCTCCTACCAGCAGGGGGGAGGTACTGCAGAGCCCTCCATGAGGATGCAGTACGACAGCAGCAAGGACCCCTACGGCCCCAGGAAAGGTGGGGCCCCCCTCTGACACTAAACATGCATCATTTACATGAAGTCATTTAGAAAGACACTCCAGGACGACTCACAGCAGGTACAGGGACATTCCCCCTCTGAGGCATGTGCCTTGCCTAAGGACACAACATCATGTTGGCATGGCCAGGAATTGAACCGGAAACATTCTAATTAGTATTCTAGTCATTGATGACTGAATTGTAATTCTTAACCGCTCAGTCAGCTGACAGAGATGTTGAACAGCCCTCCTAACAGGAAGCTGCTCTGTGGGAGGCTGTGGTTCCAGCTCTCTGTTAGACTACGCTGCCCTCTGGTGGTCAGAAGTGGGAGTCAGGTGGCTGAGCGGTTAAGGTGTCTGGCTAGTAATCGGAAAAGTAGCGAGTTTGATTCCCAGCTGTGTCGACATGACGTTGTGTCCTTGGGCAAGGTACTTCACCCTACTTGCCTCAGGGGGGAATGTCCCTGTACTTGCTGTTAGTCAAGAGTGGAGAGGAGGATAAGAGTGTCTGCTTAATGACTAAGTGTTAATGCAGAATAATGTGCTACATCACTACCAAACTTAATAACAAGCAGCTAAATATGAGCCTTTTCTCCCTCTCTCGCTCCTCCCTTGTCTGTCTTCTCCCCCTCTGTCCCTGCACTCTGTCCCTGCACCCTCCCCCGCCTCCCCTTCCTCCCCCAGCAGCAGGGGGCAGTGAGTCCTATGGTCCAGGTGCCATGCAGGACATGTACCCCCGTGGCCCGCCCCCCGGAGCCATGCCAGGGATGGGTATGGGCCCTCGCCCCCAGTATCCCTACGGCCCCAGCTATGACAGAAGGTGGGCAGACTCTCCCTCACAGCGCTTCAGATGGAGGCGTCTCATTTGGCACACTGCTTATGTTCCTCCTCTAACCCACCAGACCAGACCACATGATGGGGCCAGAGGGGGGGATGGCGCCCCCTGGGGGTCAGAACAACATGGGACCTTCCAGCAACGACCCCGGCATGTACCCTGGTAACAGATACCCCCCCCAGAGGTGAGTGTGTGAATAATGACCAGTGTGTGAGATGGAGGGAGCAGATCCTGTGTGTGTGTTTGTGTGTGTGTGTGTGTGTGTGTGAGACGTTCAGAGATAACCCACCACATGGTTGCAGTGTGTTCCTTAGCGTGTAACATGCGTGTTCTCCTCCACAGGCCGGGTCACGAGGGTTATGGGCAGCAGTACCCTCACAGCCTGGGGTACGCCTCCCACCAGCCTGGCATGTACCCTCAACAGCAGGTGAGCTCCTCCCCTCCTCCTCCTCCCCTCCTCCTCCTCCCCTCCTCCTCCTCCTCCTCCTCCTCCCCTCCTCCTCCTCCTCCCCTCCTCCTCCTCCCCTCCTCCTCCCCTCCTCCTCCCCGCCTCCTCCCCTCCTCCTCCCCTCCTCCTCCTCCCCTCCTCCTCCCCTCCTCCTCCTCCCCTCCTCCTCCCCTCCTCCTCCTCCCCTCCTCCTCCTCCCCTCCTCCTCCCCTCCTCCTCCTCCCCTCCTCCCCTCCTCCTCCCCTCCTCCTCCCCGCCTCCTCCTCCTCCCCTCCTCCTCCCCTCCTCCTCCCCTCCTCCTCCTCCCCTCCTCCTCCTCCCCTCCTCCTCCCCTCCTCCTCCCCTCCTCCTCCTCCCCTCCTCCTCCTCCTCCTCTCCTCCAGAGGGCGACAGCACGCCTACCTGACTTCATCCACGTGCAGAACCAGGAAGCTTCATGATGGGGTCATTAGTAGAAATATCTACAGTCAGCAGTTGTGGAATGTTTACTACTAAAGATGGGTGTTAAACCAGACAAGTCAACCAGGTTGACCAGTGGGGGTGATGGTGACTGTCTGTGTCTCTGTCTTGTCTGTCAGGGATACAAGAGGCCTGTGGAGGGGATGTACGGCCCCCCGGCCAAGCGGCACGACAGCGAGGCGTATGGGATGCAGTACGGTGGCCAGCAGGGGGACATGTACAGCCAGTACGGGGGCGGCTACATGGGGCCCGAGCGGAGACCCATGCAGGGTCAGTACCCCTACCCTTACCCCAGGGAGAGGATGCCACCAGGTGGCCAGGGCCCCCCCCAGCATGGCATGATGAGCGGTGGACCCCCCCCCCTCTGGAGCCTCTGGAGAGTGGCCCAGGACAGACATGGGGTACCCCTACCCTGGCCGGCAGCCCCAGGGGCCCCCGTACCCTGGCATGGGCCGGGGGGGGGAGGATCCGGAGGGCCGGGGCCCACAAGACGGCCAGTGGTCCAATCACCCAGGCCAGCGCCAGCCCCCTTACCCCCCCCACTCCTCCACCTCGTCCCCCATGCCCCCCCGACAGCCCTCGTACCAGTCCAACCCTGCGATGTCCAACCACCTCTCCAGAGCCCCCAGCCCCTCCCCCTACCCCAGGCCCCTGGGTTCCCTGTCCCCTAACAGCAGTCACTACCTGGCCTCCATGAAGAAGGTGGGGCTGCCCGGGGCCATGCCAGGCTCTCACCCCGGAGTGATGCCAGGACACACCATGCCACCCATCCACAGGGAGATCAACTACCCATCAGGCTCTGTGGAGGCCAGCCTGCCTCAGCTGAAGCCCAGACGAAGGCTCACCTCCAAGGACACAGGTAGAGAGACACCTGGGCTGACCTCCAGTCTGGCTTCAGTTCATCTGCTGAACCTGGGCTGGGTTCTACCATGTAGGAACAACACATTGATTCTGATTCTGATTGGTTACACTGTTTGAAGGCAGGAAACAATATCACTCCACAAAGTCTTAACTTAAAGTTACAGAGCACCTTGTCTCCCTGATCTCTGTGACCTTTGACCCCCTTCTTCCCAACCAGGGACTCCGGAGGCGTGGCGTGTGATGATGTCACTGAAGTCTGGTCTGCTGGCTGAGAGCACCTGGGCCCTGGACACCATCACCATCCTGCTGTACGACGACAACACTGTGTCATCCTTCAGCCTCACACAGGTGAAAACACACACCTGGTCTGAACACACACCTGGGGCCTCATGTACAAAGACTTGCGTGGATTTCCTACTGAAACTTGGCGTACGCCAAAACCCAGAAACTGTCGTACGCACAAATAAATTCAGATGTATCAAAGTGTGCGTAGGCATGAATCCAAGCACGTTTCTTTTGTACATCACAATCACCGTGGAATTGAGCGCACATGCAGAGGTGCCGAACTCCTCCCTGTCCACGCCCCCATTTAAATATGCAAATTAATGTAAATAGGCCCTGGACCTGAGATTTCCCTCTTGTGTCCCACATTGCGCATGCTTTTTATGAGATCAGGGCCGACTCTTGGCATAGGCGACATAGGCGGTCGCCTAGAGCGCCATCGGTTGGAGGGGCGCTGCCAGGCACCCTTAATCATGCCGTTTTGTGTGAAGACGTTTTATTAAGTAGAGCCGGCCCTGGATCAGATAAATCAAAATGAGTAGAGGGAAGAAAAGAGTCAATCAGTGGCTTGATAGAAAGCTTTGCAGCTCTAATTTCAATAAAATAAAAACATATGAATGCACACTTGCACACGTGCATTTCGCTGTTTTACTTATGAGCCCGTTATTGTTTGCAAGTAAATCCTTGCGTTCCCTAAAAGCTTGCTCACGTCGGATTGCACCATTTGCAAGGTCCTTAAACAACGCTAACGCTGCCATTGTTAATACCATTTTCTTCATCACTTTGCGCATGCTTTTATATTCACCTATACGATTACAAACGCCTGGGTGTGTAAATTGTTCATAACGGTGTCTCTGATGTGCACATCACTCTGATGACACATTATTAACAGTTTCCCAGCATCACCTCTAAGTGTCGCCAAATGAACAATAGCTGTAGAAACGTGCGTACGACAGCTATGAAGTTGGTGTGGGACAACGCACATTTCCACGGTCATTTCACGTTTGATACATCTGAACGTGAGCGTGGGAAAGGACGTACGCCACGTTTTTGTGCGTACGCAACCTTTGTACATGAGGCCCCTGGTCTGAACACACACCTGGTCTGAACACACACCTGGTCTGAACACACACCTGGTCTGAACACACACCTGAACACACACCTGCTCTGAACACACACCTGAACACACACCTGGTCTGAACACAAACCTGGTCTGAACACACACCTGTTCTGAACACACACCTGGTCTGAACACACACCTGGTCTGAACACACACCTGAACACACACCTGGTCTGAACACAAACCTGGTCTGAACACACACCTGGTCTGAACACACACCTGGTCTGAACACACACCTGGTCTGAACACACCTGGTCTGAACACACACCTGGTCTGAACACACACCTGGTCTGAACACACCTGGTCTGAACACACACCTGGTCTGAACACACACATGGTCTGAACACACACCTGGTCTGAACACACACCTGGTCTGAACACACACATGGTCTGAACACACACCTGGTCTGAACACACACCTGGTCTGAACACAAACCTGGTCTGAACACACACCTGTTCTGAACACACACCTGGTCTGAACACACACCTGGTCTGAACACACACCTGAACACACACCTGGTCTGAACACACACCTGGTCTGAACACACACCTGGTCTGAACACACCTGGTCTGAACACACACCTGGTCTGAACACACACCTGGTCTGAACACACACCTGGTCTGAACACACACCTGGTCTGAACACACACCTGGTCTGAACACACCTGGTCTGAACATGTGATTGATGTGGGTTGTCTCTCTCCAGATGCCTGGATTCCTGGAGCTGGTGGTGGAATATTTCCGCCGCTGCCTGATGGAGATCTTCGGGATCCTGGAGGAATATGAGGTAGGCACAGAGGGTCAGAAGACACTGCTGGGACCAATCACTGACGCCCTAGAGGACATGGAGGAGGAGCCTCCTGCCGTTCAGGAGCCAGACAGCCAATCGGACGAGGAGCAGCAGAGAGAAAGCAGTTCTGAGGCGGGGACAGAGAGACCCATGTCCAGTGGAAGCACAGAGGGGGCGGGGCTGGAGGAGAGGAAGGAGGAGGAGCCTGTGATGATCACGGTGAAAGAGGAGGAGATGGAGGAGGGGACGACCACGCACCAAGCTGAGCCTGTCCTGGAAGCAGAGCCCCTGGAGCCCAGACCTAAGCAGGCCAGCAAGTACGACAAGCTGCCCCTCAAGCTGGAGGACAAGGACATGGAGGAGGACCAGGTGGAGGAGCGCTCGGCTGAGCTCAGCCTGCCCAGGGGCTTCACCAGCGGCCTGCTGCACTGGAAGACTGGGGGGGGCGACTCCACAGCGCACATCCAGACCCACATGGAGAGACGCAGCGGGGGGCCTGGACTCCACAAGCCCCTGCTGAGGGAGGAGAGGATGGAGGAGGCGTGGACACACAAGGAGGAACGGACTGAGGAGGAGAACAGAGACGTGGAGGAGGAGAAGAGAGACGAGGAGGCCGGCGCGGAGAAGAGCGTGACGGCCACCGTGGACGACATGCTGAGCGCGGACGCCGGCTTCCTGTCAGAGGGCAAGTCCTCCCCGCTCGTCAGCGGCAGGGCGAGCCGAAGCCTCATCAGCCTGCTGGAGGACGAGCCTCGCTGCTGGGACGAGGCGCCGCTGTCCGTCGCTGAACCGTGGCAGGACGCGCTGGCCAAGCGCTGCGTCTGCGTGTCCAACATCATCCGCAGTCTGTCCTTCATCCCAGGCAACGATGCAGAGATGTCCCGCCACCCGGGGCTGGTGCTGCTCCTGGGCCGTCTGATCCTGCTGCATCACCTCCACCCCCACAGGAGGAGGGCGCCCCCTAGCTACCAGCAGGAGGAAGAGCAGGGTCGGGCCTGCAGTAAGGATGAATGGTGGTGGGACTGTCTGTCAGCGCTCAGGGAGAACACCCTGGTCACCCTGGCTAACATCTCCGGCCAGCTGGACCTGTCTCAGTACCCAGAGAGCATCTGTCTGCCCATCCTGGACGGTCTGCTGCACTGGATGGTGTGTCCGTCGGCCGAGGCCCAGGACCCCTTCAGCACAGCGGGGGGCTTCTCCTCGCTCACCCCCCAGAGGCTGGTCCTGGAGTGTCTGTGTAAGCTGAGCATCCAGGACGCCAACGTGGACCTGCTGCTGGCCACGCCTCCCTTCAGCCGCCAGGAGAAGCTGTACGGCGTGCTGGTGCGTCACGTGGGAGAGAGGAGGAGCCAGGTGTGCCGGGAGATGGCGGTGGCTGTCCTGTCTAACCTGGCGCAGGGAGACCCCACAGCAGCGCGCGCCATCGCCCTGCAGAAGGGCAGCGTGGGAACCCTGATCGGCTTCCTGGAGGACAGTGTGACCATGGCCCAGTACCAGCAGAGCCCCCACAGCCTGCTGCACCCCACGGCCCCCCACCCTGAGCCCCCCAGTATCAACATGATGTGCCGCGCAGCCAAAGCCCTGCTGGCTCTGGCCAAGGTGGAGGAGAACCGGCCGGAGTTTGTGCTCTATGAGAGTCGACTGCTGGACATCTCCCTGTCCACAGTGCTGAACCCCTCAGTAGCAGCTATCATGTGTGAAGTACTGTTTAAGATGGGCCGTTCATGACACACACACACACACACACAGGGGGGGGCCCAGTCTAGAAGGGGGACAGCCCAGCCACCAGTGAACAACAATGAACTACTCGCCATTATATTTTTATTTAAATAAAATAACATACAAAAAAAAGTTTTTCATACAAATGAATATATAGAGAGTATCTATACAGCTCTGCTCCATCCACAAGGTTTTCTTTTGGGGATTTTTAAGTAATTTTAATACAAATATTTAATACCTGGTATTTTTAATTTTTTCTATTCTTTTAATTTGACAGAGGGTTTATTGGTTTCAGCCAAAGTTGACATCCAACAATAAAAAAAAGTTAGTTTCTCTGTTGGTCTTGTTGCCGTGGGGATTCTTTGTTTTTATTGGTTGTTTTATTTGGGGGCAGGAATGGGGTGGGGGGGGCAGATTTATTTAAAATGTGAGACATGTTGTAGATAGTTCTCTGGCCATGTGTTCAGATTAAACACTGACTCTTAAACAGTACGTCTATCTTGTTCTGGAGAAGAAGAAAAAAATGCGGGGAAAAAAGATCTGTTGTGCAATAGGATTTAGTTGGCTGGTTTGGGAAGGGGGAGGGGAGATGATCAAATGTGAATGACTTTTGACCACTGATGATTTGACCGTCAGTATCGTAGAACCAGACCAGCGTCAGAGCGATGGACGGACACGTCCTGCTGTCTGTGAGTCCAGACGCCTGTCCAGACAGACACAACTTTGAACAAACATTACTGCAAACCTTCCATCTCCTCTGATCACTTCTCATCTGTGGCTCAGTTGTATATAGAATTTGTACATTCGACAGCCTCATTCAGTTTCATCTCCAGGAGGTCTGAATTAGTGACGGTAGAGAATCTATTCACGATAGCGCTCATGCTAACTATCATACTAGCTCTTAACCATTTGGCCTGTTTAGTTGCTCTCTTAAAATGGGATTTCGGTCACTTGATGTATTTAAAATGGTCTTTTTATGGTCCGTGATTCAGGTCTGTATAAAGACAGATTGCCTCTGCTTTGGTTAAAACCATGTCTGAAAAACATGTATTTAGATTGTACAGTTTGCAGAACAGGATGGGCAGAACTGTATTCCAGAATAATGTTGTTGAAAATAACATGTGACTCTCAAACACAGTTATAAGAAATGTAAAGTTCTCTTGATGACAGATCTCCTCCCCTTTCATTTGATAAACATTGTTTATTCAACATGAAATCTTTTTACTATATGTTCCACATGTTGATGAATAAATGTACATGAACTCTGGTTGAGC
Source organism: Neosalanx taihuensis (assembly GCA_030340665.1). Lineage (NCBI taxonomy): Eukaryota > Metazoa > Chordata > Actinopteri > Osmeriformes > Salangidae > Neosalanx > Neosalanx taihuensis. Next base: position 14,072,709 of record CM059299.1, on the reverse strand, counting down.
ACTGAGAGACGCTAGAGACTCTTTATTTGAGGAAAAACATCGATGTTTGATGTATATTTAGGAGTCAAAGTTCAAACCCATATGTATGTTTTCCTCCCAGTCTGTGTATGGGGGGGGGGGGGGGGGGGATCTGCTAATGTAACACAGCGAGCCTTTTAGCAGCTGTGGCGTCACAGTTTGCATGACATCGACCTCCAAACTTGATTATGCAGACTGAATGCGAACCAAAACATCAGGGGGAAACAGTCACAAGCACATTTGCGCTGACGCAGATGCCGATATTTTTATCTCCCCCTCGTTAAACCGTTAACCAGATCAAGAAGGTTCAGTTCACTCTTTGATGAACACGAGAATAGCAAACAAACAGATGGTTATGACTGTAGTTAATTCAGCAGTAAAACATAGACGAGACTTTATGCCATTTTTGGCCTTACAAGCACAATAGATCCTTCTACAGTTTAATCTTGAGAGCTGGATCTGAGAATTTAGTGTCAGTGAGTCCAGTTCAACAGGCACCTGTCACAAACCAAGACAGCATTGTTGCTTTGAGACGGTAATCTTAGGAAACCCAGAAGCAGTACTGGAGCTTGAGACATCAGAGGCCGTCTGGTCGAAGCTAGATGAACAGCAGAGGAGAGGTGAAGAGGTGCAGACCTTTTAAGAGCAGCTGGAGGTCACAGGTCTGGGTGATGAAGTCTTCTTCCTCTCCCTCCCTCAGGTCCTTCATTATTAGTCTCTCCAGTCTGTCGTGTTGCTGAAGTCTGTTTTTGTCCACTGAGGAGGCAGATCCTCTCCTTCATTTGGACTGGAAGATGGAGGACCAGTCTACAGGTTCAGTGTTGGCTTCTTCCGTCTCATTCTTGGGGATCGCTGGGAAGATCGACTGCATCGTTTGCCTGAACTCTGTTAACTGCCCCCACCCCCCAAAAAAAGAAATTACAATGTATTCATCATCTTATGATCATCTTACAATTGAAGCATACCTGACAATATCAACCTGGGCTGTGTTGGTATTCACTCTTAGTTATAAACTAATGTGATGTTGTGTGGCGTAGTTGTTAGTAATCAGAAGGTATCCGGTTCGATCCCTGGCTGTGTCAACATAACTGTGTTCTTGGGCAAGGCACTTCACCTCAGGGGGGGGAATGTCCCTGTACTTGCTATAAGTCTCTTTGGATAAGAGCATCTGATAAATGACTGTTTGTTGTTTGTGATGTTGTTGATGATACATACACTATGGACTCCCATGGCTTTCCAGGCAGCAAAGCTGAGCAGGCCCACACCACACCAGGCATAGAGGGACCCCCAGCCCAGGGCCCTCAGGGCCAGAGAGGCCCCTGACTCTGGCAGAGCAGCTGTAGCCGTCACCCCCTGGAGAACACAGGGGCCAAACATGAGTTGATCAACAGGAACTAGATCATCATTGGTAGAATACTGGCAGACTAACTCTGCAATTAGCTGATGTGACAGAGAGCCTCCACAGATCTGAAAAAGCTGTCTAGAAGAACACATAACCAGTAACTTCATTACCCATTTTAACGTCATTATGCTTTCTGTTGTTAAATGGCTTTTCTCATTAGATTATCTGTTATTAGAATTTGGTGTGACAGCAATTTGGTGTGACAGCAGCAGAAAGTGAGCAGGGAAGAACCTTGATGACTGCTGTCCTGGTTTCCTCTGGGAAGAAATCCAGCAAAACAGGTAAATATCGACATGTAATTTGTAAGTGACGCTTGTCCACTTAATTACTCGCTCTGACCTCAACAGCATACCCCGCCACACTAAATCTAATTTAACCGCTTTACAAGGCGTGTTTGAAAGAAACTGGTGTTTCCAAAAGCCATGTCAGTGACTTAAAATAGACTTAACACAGTAAACAAAGGCCCTAGTATGTGGTATTTTTAAGTGAATATATATATATAAAATGTTGTGATATAGTGGTGGTTCTACACTTAGTTAAGATAGTGTTTCACATGTCCAATTTCTGAGATTACAACAGGAAAAACTATTAACATATTAACACTGCTGTCACAGAGTTATAAAACAGTTACATAAAACAGCTGTGATTCTTCACATTCAACATTATGCTGAGATATTTAACACATATTATTTATATCCTGGTGACATCTGTAAAGAGACATAAGTGTTTTAGACTATGCAGTTACAAGTAACACAAGTAACAAGCTTGTGTTTAATATCTGGTAGAATAATGCAGCTGTATCACAAGCAGACAGGGAGGCAACAGAACTATCTGAATTAGGATTCATGCTTCACTGGTATAATTCACTAAAACCATCTAACATACTTTGTTAAACCAGATTGGACTCTTCTTCTTTGCTAAGGCCAAAGTTGAGCCAAACCCTGCGATTATTCCAGCAGAGGCCACAGTGGTCAGATAAGCAGCACCTGAGGAGAGAGGAAAGATTAATAAGAGGATTTATTGTAGGAAGAATCTTTCTCATCAGTCTGCAGCTCGATGTCCTTCCTGCAGTGCAGGCCTGGACTATCTAACCTTCAGAGATCTGCAATAACTACAAACATTATAAAATGCAAATAGCATTAATCTAAACATTTACTGCACGACTCTTACCTTTGAGTAACTGCAGTTTGTCCTTGTCGTCTTTGTTCCCAGTTGATGCAGAAACATTTAAACTCATGTCTTCATCCTCAGCTGTCATGTTGCCTGGTCCGTCACTGATAAGTGTCTTCCTAGAAACAAGCTCAGGCGGAACCTTTGAAATATATCCAATTCGATCTGAAGTCTTTCATTGTCTTCAAAACAATGATAGCAACACCTTAATAACACTTTAATAAACAAGTCATACATTTCATTTTGCTCAGTTAAATAGACTTGGCAAGCATGCTGGAAGCTGTTGATCTGTGTGTTTATCAACACTGCCTGCTGGAGGGGAAGGATTCCCTCCAAACCTAAATATATTAGTGCAAAAAGGACAGTTGTGTTTCTCTTAGATATTTAGTAAAACTATATTCGTGTTCCGGTATTGACTCATTTTGTTTTGACTCCTGCAGTCATATTGTGGTCATTCATTTGGTGAATGCATGGTCTGTCTCCTGGTTTATTAATGTCTTATTCTTATGAAATGATCAAACCCTCCTTTGTGTTTTGGGTTTATGTGGTTACTGAGTCCTGGACCAGGCAAGGTGAGGAAGGTGACATGCTGCTGGGGTTCCTCCTCTCCTCCTCCTCCTCCTCCTCCTCCTCCTCCTCCTCCTCCTCCTCCTCCTCCTCCTCCTCCCCCTCCTCCCACTCTGTTCTGGAAGATGCTCGTCTCCACGTCACTGATTCAGCTTCATTTTCAGTCGGACTGAAGAACATTTGGATTTATGGATCCGTGTTTTTTGGACTGATTGTCCTGTGCAGATCTGGAGGTTTAGTAAAGATGAAGGAGGACAGTGGGAGGACGCAGTGTTAAAGGTCTGGAGATTTCTCATTGGAATCGCTTCGATTCTTTCAGGATTTTCTTGTTTGGTGTGTGTTGGATAACCTACCGACCTACTGGAGACCAGGAACGCGATTTAAACTGCTGCTTCAATACAATGGAAGAACTATTCAAACAAATGTTTTTGTCGCTCTTTTTGATGAAGAGGACGTTGAGATAGAGACACCAGGAGGGGTTTTCCTCGACCTTTGAGAACCAGTGGAACATCATAAAGACTAGTTACTAAAAAGCATCTGGATATTACTGAGAACTTCAAGACCAATTCATTCAAATCGTATTTTTTTCTTTGGAAAGGATTGCCTTACATCCACTGGAGCACTGGAGAGTGTGGGGAGCCTAGATACATCTCCACATCATTCGTAAAATACATTTTCATTCTCCATATTGTACTGGAAGGTGCATAGATGCATCTCAAACCTGATGATTGTCAGTATAATCAGATCTGCACACTGAACTCCTCACCTATGGATTCATCCCATAATAATAAGAGGAGACCACCTCAGAGGAAATGGCAAATCTTTCCAGGCAGAAATAAATTCTATTGTAACGGAAGGATCATGATGGCCAGGCAGACTGGGGTGTTCTACCTGACCCTGGTCCTTATTATGGTCACCAGCGGGTTATTCTTTGCTTTTGAGTAAGTGATGAAGTACAAATACACTTGTGGTAAAAACCAGATCCACCAGGATGAGCAGCATTGTTTAGAAGCGAGGTTAGACTATTATAATATTATTATTATTATTATTATTATTATTATTATTACACACAGGAACAGAATACTAGTCACTAATGTACTAGGCTTGGTCCGCCGACCAAAACTTAAGATTGTTTTGGATTAGACTTTGTGGTTGTGTTTCATTCATCTATTCTAACCCCCCCCCCTTTCCAAACTTCAACTCCAAAACATCCACTGTAACTGGCTTTTTACGGTAGCAGAAAGGCCTGTGTGAGACAGTCACTGAATGGTCAATGACATTTGACTCCTTTGACAGTAAGTCCAGAAGGTTTCCTATGTCCCCAGTTGGGCCTCAAAGCATGGGTTTGGATTTGGATAACACGTTCTTATCAAGTGAATTTTCATTGAGTCAGGCAAAATATACAACGTCACACAAAAACCTAACTGATCAACAAAAAAGGCCTTATAGAAATATGTGTGTTTCATAAGGTAATGTTAATGAGGACCATGTGCATGAAGGTCAGGTGAGTAAGCAGGCTACTCCACACATTCCACGGTTGACCAAGTTGTATTTTGATTCCTAGAAGCCTGACGTGCTGAGAAATAACACAAGGATGTCTTGTGATGGAAGCGTAGGACAAACCAGCTCTTTCAATGGAGCAAACCACATGGTCCCTCTCACTCTCTCTGTCTCTCCATCTCCCTTCCTCTCTCCCTCCCTCTCTCCCTTCCTCTCTGTCTCTGTCTCTCTCCTTCTCTCTCTGTCTATCCATCTCTCCCTCCCTCTCTCTCTCTCTCCCTCTCTCTCTGCCTCTCTCTCTCCCTCTCTCTCTCCCTCTCCTTCTCTCTCTGTCTCTCCATCTCTCTCCCTTCTTCCATCTGGAACATGTCCAGTGTTCTCAGTCAGTTCTCCAGTTTTCCTGTTGATCATTTGTCGCACACAACCAAGTTTCACGGGAATCACTCAAGTCCAAGTTGTTGTACATTGGCATGTTTTGGTGCAATAGGTGAATTAGCCACCAGTTACAGGCTTGTAAAAGTAACTACTGGCCCTTGCAATGTTATGTCACTGCAGGCTCGTACTGGAACTCGATTTAGTAACATTATTATTAAATTACTGTGGATTGTACAACTGCCTGTTCCAGTCTGCAAATAGATGAGACAGGGAGTCTGCAATCTCCTTGACTACCCCTCCCCCTCACCCCCCCTCACCCCCCTCATACCCCTCACCCCCCTCATCCCCCCTCACCCCCCCCTCATCCCCCTCACCCCCCCTCATCCCCCTCACCCCCCCTCACCCCCCCTCATCCGCCTCACCCCCCTCATGCCCCCATCGCTTTTTCTGTGTGGTCTTTCAGTCCTCCCACATTCCATACCACAACTTCCAAAGCACGGCACCCCAGTGTTCCTGTTTCCAAGGTAACAGTTTCCTCTCAAGCTCTTTGTGTCCTGTAGAACAGCTTGCGTCTCCAAGGTAACAGAAGGAGAGTCCTGGATTGTCCCAGTTCCATTTGTTTGGTTGTCTTTGACTTTCGCCTGAGGGTAAAAGTATTTTTCCTCTTCAGCCAAGATGTTGAAGTCAAGTTAACTTAAATCCTTCATCCTAAAAAAAAATTAACTATGAAAATGTTATGTTCCAAATAGTCCCCCATGCTTGAAGAATTACTTCAGAAAAGTTACCCATATTTATCAAGAAACTGAGAATAGCTGGAATAACAATGTTTTTGGGTCGTTTACAAGTGTTTTAATGTCCTTGAATGACGATCCACTTGATACTTGTCTGGATGGCAGCTTCAGGATATGAACCCTGTTGAATAAGGCCGCCAACATTACCATCCATTGATATCCACTTCAGTCAGCCGGTACAGTCTAACAGTTTTAAAGAGCAGCCGCTGTAACCAAACCTACCAGGATGATAAGATAACATCTATAGACTCGTCTGTACTGAGTCACATCCAGCCCTTCTGTCTGGGACGTTTTTAGGATGTGTAGCTACAGAGGAACACTTTCCATTCCAGAATTCCAGAATGTCATGACTAGAACGTCTGGATCCAAGATTCTGATTTGAACCCACACACATCGCAGACTCTTATATTTACATAAAGATACACACCATGGGGTCTTACTGTTGTTCCAGAATGTGAAATAGTTTTGGTTTTGAAAATATGTATCTTTTAAATTGGCATAATCCTTTGAATAGACATGAGTTATATATGTTTTATTTGGTTACGGATTTTTGTTGTTTAAAAGGCTTGGAGGGGGAATATTTGATTCTGTTTCATTCTTATTACTTTCTAGAAAGATCATTACTCCCTGCTTTGTCTTCTAATGCTTTCAAAATGAATTTCAGAAATCAAAAGGTGCTTGTAGATTAGCTTCCTCCTAGTTAGAAAAAGAAACGGAAATCAACAACTGCTAACTAGTGTCGTGTGTCTCTCTTTCTCAAAGCTTCATGTCCATGTCTGTTGCAGCTGCCCGTTCCTGGCGTCCAACCTGACCCCGGCCATCCCGGTCATCGGAGGGGTGTTGTTCTCCTTCGTGGTGGGGATGCTCTTCAGGGCCAGCTTCACGGACCCAGGGGTGCTGCCTCGCGCTACACCTGAGGAGGCTGCCGATCTGGAGAGACAGATAGGTGAGGACCTGGATACCTTACCTCAGAGCTGTCCCTGTTTGTGTTTAGACAGATGCGTCTGTTTCTCATTGAGAACAGACATTGTTGACTTTCTCTAAGTTTGTTTTCCTGCCGAATTATATTTGTGTTGGGGGGAAAAGAAAACGTTTGTGTTTTCGAATCAGTAGATCAGCAGAATTGGCTCGACAGCAAAGGCATTGCAGCTTAATCAAAAGACATTTTGAGAGGTCGGTGGTGATAAGATCTTTAGACTCTTTTCGCTCATGTCTAACATCTTCTGGGCTGTGAAAAGAATCAGTTACATTCAGTCAGAGAAACTAGAGCTTAGTCTGTGATAAAAGAAATCTAATGTTGGGTGGTATTATAACATTCCTGTCAGTCATTAGTGGTCAGTCCTGGAAAAATACCAAAATGTAGACATTTGAACAATGTTTCCTTAGAAGATGAAAGCTGCCTATCTCAGCTATTTGGAAGGTTATAAATAAAAAGAAGGAATTTTCTGTTTTTAACTTTTTTGTTTGTTTGCCACCTTTGTCTGTGGTCATTCTGTGTTTTCTTGAAGCACAACTTGAAATAACATTCTGCATCCTGTTTAAGAATCCCTAGATGGACAGTGGAGCACAGAAAACACTCGCAGCTCACTGGAGAATTTCTCTTAGAAATTCTCTTAGAATTACTTCTTTTGCTCAGGTGTACTGGTAAGGTTATAGGTTATATTCTTCCATTTCTCAGCCCATCATAACAACTTCTTCATGACCTCTTTATATCTCTCATCTTCAGTCAGACCCCAGATTAAACCTTGCAGCATCTTCATGCATTTTGAGTATTGGTCAGAGATTTTTTTTTTTTTCATTTTAAGATTCTGTTGTCATGAACTCAATGTACAGTCTTATTTACGAATGTGTGCAGTCTCTACAAAACCTCAGCTTGTTAACTTTTGTTTACACTTTACTTAAATTAAACTATAAACTACTGAAAGCCCAGTGAAAAGTTAACAAGGTAGCCTGAGAGAGAACTGCTGACTCCCTGCAGCAGTTGGTGCGTGGAGGAGAAACAGCACTGACTGTCTCTTTGGGGCCCCCGGGGGCCCCACCCAGAACCTCCTCTTTATTTAAAAGAATAAATCATCCAGTTTGGGGAAGTGAGATTTGACCTGTTATTTAAGGAGGTGCATCCATGTGTGTGTCAGTGCTGTGTGTGTCTGTGGTGGATGTGTTGAGTGTGTGTGTGTGTCTTCAGTGTGTGTTTGTCAAAGTGTACTGCTTGGTCCTGCTGAGCAGATGAATAATGTGATGTCAGTTAAACAGTGGGCCCCTGTCCTCCATCACACTATCTCCCCTCTGGCTCTGGAAATTGCATTGGTGAAAAAAACACAGAAATCTGCTGACGGTGACACACAGCACATCTCACTCTGAAGCTTTCTATTCTGTTAGCACCGTGCCGTGACAATTTCTATTATATTTTTTTGGTGGGGGGGAAATTTCTCCTGAATAATATGTTTACTTTAATGAATTGCATGATCAACCATCCAACCATAGAGAGTCCTGAAATTTGTCCATGTTTGCTCTTTATTTAGAGAGTCACCTGTTGACAGCTTGTAGATTTACATTTATCAGACGCTTTTATCCAAAGCAACTTACAGTAAGTACAGGGACATTCTCCCTGAGGCAAGTAGGGTGAAGTGCCTTGCCCAAGGACACAACATCATGTTGACACAGTTGGGGCTCGATCTCACAACCTTCCGATCATGAGGCCAACGCCTTAACCATTGAGCTATATGGACCCGATGATCAGATGAACCCTAGATGATCAGACCACCAATGAACCCAATGTGAGAACTCTCGATCAGGGTTTAGTTAGGTATTTATTGGTTTATTGAGGTATTAGTTTATTTTGACTGCATTTACTGTATTTTGATACTTGAACCTGTTACTCTGAGTGCTGTACTGTACCCTGACGCTGTTGTAACCTACAGATTCCCCACTGCAGGACAAATAAAGGATGTTCTTATCTAATGCAGCAGTCCTGCATCCTGTGTTGTGTAGATGCAGCTAACGGCTCCAGTGGACCAGGATACCGGCCGCCCAGAACCAGAGAGGTGGTGATCAACGGCCAGACGGTCAAGCTGAAATACTGCTTCACCTGTAAGATGTTCCGGCCACCGCGAGCCTCTCACTGCAGCCTCTGTGACAACTGTGTGGGTGAGCGGGAGCTGCTAGCTCACTATGGTCAAACTAAAATAGAAGACTGACTGTTTTATACACAGTGTACAGCACCACCAAAACCCACTCGCTTTTCACTCCTGCTCTGTATTGATCTATCCCCCCCCTCTTTCTTTCTCTCTCTCTCCCTCCTCTTCTCACTTTCTCTCCATCCCCTTTTGTCTTTCTCTCATTTGTTGCCCCATCCTCTGTCTTTGGCTCCCTCCTCTCTCTCTTTCCTCTCGCTGCTCTCTGCTCTCTCTCCTCCATTCTCTCTCCCCTCTCTCTTTCTGTCTCTCTCTCTCTCTCCTCATCCTCCCCTTCTTTCCCAGAGCGTTTTGACCACCACTGTCCCTGGGTGGGGAACTGTGTGGGCAGGAGAAACTACCGCTTCTTCTACCTGTTCATCCTCTCTCTGTCCTTCCTCACCGTGTTCATCTTCGCCTTCGTCGTCACACACGTCATCCTGAGTGAGTAATGCCTGTCGCAGCGACACGCACGCTGTTCAAACGCTTATGACAAACAGCAGTTCACACACACACACACACACAGCTGTCCCTCAAACAGTGTACCTCTGACACATGTGGGATATCATCCGTTATTCACATGGTCCTGGCCTCCTCTATGTTAATGCCCTCATAACTGTAACTCACTGTACAGTATGATTTGCGACATTGATTTTACAGTTGAGACCTGATTTCCATGTGTATTAAAGGCACTCAGCAGAATTCACAGATAAACAAAGGCCCTGTGCTGTTAGACAGCAGGCAGAGCAGAAGCAGGTCACTGCTGTACTTCATCTCTGTAATGGATTAAATGGAGGCTGTCCTATTGATCCAGCTCTCCTTCTCCTCCTCCCTCTCCTCCTTATTTCTCCTCCACCTCCTCCTCCTCCCCCTTCCTTCACCTCCTCACCCACCTCCTCCTCTGCCTTATTCCAGGTCAATGCAGTCTTGTGCTTCAGGCTGCTGACTCTGTTCTTTCTCTGGGTGGTGTGGGGGTGCAGGGGTGTGGGAGTGTGGTGGTGCAGGGTGCAGGGGTGTGGGGTTGCAGAGGTGTGGGGTTGCAGAGGTGTGGGGGTGTGGTTCCAGTGTGGTTCCAGTGTGGTTCCAGTGTGGTTCCAGTCTGGTTCCAGTGTGGTTCCTGGACTTGAGAGGCTTTCAGGTTGATGAGCCTGAGTGTTGAAGTCCAGTCTGCAGGATTCTCTGGGTGATGTTGTCTGTCTGCCAACACTTAACCAGCCAACAACATCACAGGAAAAGCCCTGGATGGACTGATATTGATGTCAGATCTGACACTAGTCGGCTGGTACGATGTCAAGCGGCTGTTGTTGAGCTTTGGGACTTTGCTGTGGACATGTTCAGAGTTTAGTTTCACATGACGTAAAAAAAGCTTTTTGTGTCTTTATCTGCAGGATCCCACCGGACAGGATTCCTCAGCGCACTGAAAGACAGTCCTGCCAGATATCCTTCCAGAAGGCTCGCTTACATTTACGTCAGTCATTTATCAGACGCTCTTATCCAGAGTGACTTACAGCAAGTACAAGGACATTCCCGCCCCGAGGCTAGTAGGCTTTTTGGCATGGTCTGGAATCGAACCGGCAACCCTCTGATTACTAGCCCGATTTCCTAACCGCTCAGCCATCTTATCATGCACCAGCTATAGATCCTGAAAAGACACACACACACACATGCACACATGCACACATGCACACAAACACACATTTAGGCCTGTCAATCTGCAGCTAGGGACAAGAACACACACTCAGAAAGCACACACATACACATGATGGAATCACATGAATACACACTTTTGTACGTGCACAGGCGTACACACACTTTGACACATGCACATTTTGGAACACACACACATCCAGTCATTAGTTGTTCCCATGCTGGGTGAGTTCCAGGCAGGGTCAAACAGGGACAGACGGGTTTGTGATTCTCACTGGGCTTTCTGTCTCTCACCCTCTCTCCATGTTTTTCTTTCTCTTTAGTTATTCAACTGTTTTATTATTGTTTTATTATTGTTTTATTATTGTGTATTAATCTATTTAATTAATTAGTCAATATAGGAATGTGTTTAGGTATACATTTTTTCCTGTTATATAGTACAGTGCTATTTGATAAACAGCATGCTGTCTAACAGCCAAGTGTGCTGTCTAATATTAATGTCTGCCATAATCTTTGAGTGTTCAATATGTCTGTAGTCTTGTATGATTCATTGGATGAGGAGGCATGTAAATTAGTCCCTGCTGTGTGTGTGTGTGTGTGCGTGTGTGTGTGGGTGTGTGTGTGTGTTTGTGAGAGAGAGATCAGTCTAGTGTTATTCCTCCTTGACCACAGTCTTCACTGTGTTGGAGGTGGTGGTGTGTTTCTTCTCTGTGTGGTCTATAGTCGGCCTGTCTGGTTTCCACACCTACCTGATCAGCTCCAATCAGACTACTAACGAGGATGTGAGTACGAGCCGGCCTTGTATCATCCCCACCTTCCACTCCCTCCACCCCCCACCTCCACCCCCTCCACCCCCCACCTCCACCCCCTCCACCCCCCACCTCCACCCCCTCCACCCTCCACTCCTTGATTCCCCTGTTCTCGCTGTCGTTTGGCTGAATCAAACGCTGCCTGCGACCAACACCTCATCCTCTCTGTGGCTCCTGATTGGTCCCCTTCTGATTGGTCCCCTTCTGATTGGTCCCCTTGGCAGATCAAAGGCTCGTGGTCGACCAAGCGTGGGAAGGACAACTACAACCCCTACAGCTACGGCAACATCCTGACCAACTGCTGTGCTGCTCTCTGTGGACCCCTCCCACCCAGGTGAGTGTGTAGCCACGCCCCTAACGCTTGGGTCTCTCTCCCTGTCTGTTTCTCCTCCCTCTCTCTTTCCCTCCTCATACTCACTCTATGTCTCTCTACCTTCCCTCTCTCTTTCCCTCCTCATACTCACTCTATGTCTCTCTACCTTCTCTCTCTCTCTCCCTCCCTCTCCTAGTCAGCAGAAACCGAACCCTCTCCCTCAGGGAGAATCAGACCTTTAACTGTGCTTAACGAGAGTTCAATCAAAGATAGTCATCAGAACAGGGATAATTCATCACATGCTATCATTTCCTATGTCCTATTTTTCAAGGGAAGCTTAATTGCCTCGTCTTCCACATGACATTGACTGGAGCCTAGCAGATAGTTGTCCTTCCTCCCCCCAGCATATGGGTGAGGGTTATTACATGTCAACATAAAGCTAGGCTGACTGTGACAGATATGCTGTTGCCCCTTCATTGTGGTTTCAGTGATTATAGCACTCTGACAGAAACATCACACTGTTTTCATACATATGGTATATTAATGATTCATTAGCCAGTCCCCAGTTCCATCAAGCCCATCCAGCTGGTGGGGAGCTGAGTTATGTGTGTGGTTATGTGTGTGGTTATGTGTGTGGTTATGTGTGTGGTTATGTGTGTGGTTTGGTCTGTAAGTCTTGGTGGAATTTCACACATCATTAACAAGTTTCCTGTTAGCTCTGGAGGAGGGGGGTGGGATAGCTCTGGGGGAGGGGGGGTGTTGGAGGGGATTTCTCTGCGTGGACAGGTGGTCACCATCTGCTGTGTGTGTGTGGGCACACGGAAGCATCCAGTCTGGAACATTTACCTACACACACACACACACACAGGTTCTCGCAGATCTACACACACACACAGGCTCTCGCAGATCTACACACACACACACAGGCTCTCGCAGATCTACACACGCACACACACACACACACACAGGCTCTCGCAGATCTACACACACACACACACAAGTTCTCGCAGATCTACACACACACACACACAGGCTCTCGCAGATCTACACACACACACACACACTCATGCATGAACACACGGCTCAACCTCATTGATTTCTTGTTTCTCCAGTCTGGTTGACAGAAGAGGCTTCATCCAGCCAGACACTCCCCAGCCTGCCTCACACTCCAATGGGACCAATTTATACACCTCCACCCAGCTTCACACTCACATGGTAAGCAATGGGTGTGGATGTGTGTGTGTGTGTGTGTGTGTGTGTGTGTGTGTGTGTGTGTGTGTGTGTGTGTGTGTGTGTGTGTGTGTGTGTGTGTGTGTGTGTGTGTGTGTGTGTGTGTGTGTGTGTGTGTGTGTGTGTGTGTGTGTGTGTGTGGAGAAAGAAAGAAATGGCTAAAAGCCCACTTGTGATATGTTTAGTGTTCTGACAGAGCAGACCGACATTCTGATATTGACTTCCTCTGTTGCTTCAGGGTTAAGATAGATGTGAGTGACCTCACCTCTTAATATGACCACAGCAGTTCAGTCACTCACAGTTCTCATGATCAGTAATAACTCACTATTCTTCCCCAACCTCTCACTTTATTTTCCTCTCTTATCTCTCGAGTGTATCTTTCTTTAACTCGTTCTGTCTTTGACCGCAAAAGCATGAAATTGTGGCACCTCAGCTTTTAAATTGGACTGTGTGGCATCGTTGCCATGGTAACGGTTACAGTCATTACAGCTGAAGCCCCCCCCCCCCCCCCCCCCCCCCCCTCCACATACAGCCTGGGTTGGACTGCTAGGCAGGGGGTAGTGAATACTGATGAGGATTCTAGCTGGAAACACCACTCTCTTGATAAGAATGGCCTTATGTATTATTATAGCCTTATTCTTATTGGAAAAGAATACATTATGTATGTAATGGAATGTATTTATTAACAAACATGTACATTATTCATGGATTTGCTAACTTTGTCTCTTTATTTTTTGTCTTTTTGTCTGGTAACCTTCATATTGGTGTGTATGTTAATTCTTTTATTTTTACTCATTGACTCATTTACTCATTCACTAATCACTTCATACACACTTCCTTCAAAACTTGTCACTTCATCTCCTCTCCTCTTTCCTTCTCCTCTTCTGTCCTTGTTCCTCTCCACCCCCCCACACCTCAGTGTAACCAGCATCAGTGCATTCAGAGCACCAAATTCGTTTTACAGGCCGCGGCCACACCGCTGCTTCACAGTGACCCGGCCATGCTGAGCAGGGGAGCTCCTCTCCCAGGGAAGAGCTCCCTGGGGGGGCCCTGTGTGTCCCAGGCCTCGGGCCAGCCCCCCCTGCCCTCCTCCATCCCCAGCCTGAGCTGTGCAGGAGACATGCTGACTCTGAGGGATGCTGAGGCTCACTGCCACCACCATCACTTTATCAGCCCGGATCAGGACACTCCCTCACCGCCAGGGCCCGGTCCGCTTCCCTGCGCCATCCACATGACCCATGGTCACACCGGCCAGCTGTACGACCCAGCTAGCCAGGACTCCCTACATGAGGACTCTGTCCGGGGTCTGGTCAAGCTCAGCTCAGTCTGAACCCCCTAACCCTCCACTCTCCCTCCATCCTCTCCCAATCGCCACTTCCGGCTCAGGACCAAAACCATACTTCCAGTCACACGCCCCAACGAAACCCCAAATCTTTTACTCACCTGTGGATATAAGCTACTGCAGTGCCAAACAGACCCTTAGTTTCTTCATTGCACTCGACTAGGACCAGAGTCAGGCTTCCAGCTTGGTCCTCTGCTCATACAGCCAGTCAACGCTGTAGCAAGCATGGATATGAGTAGCTGTCTGCCTGCCTGCCCCCCAAAAAATTATAAAAACCCTCTGGACATATTCTGCAGATGAAATATCATTGTACGTGCATCAGCATTGGAAAACAACATCATGTATTTTCCATCCCTCTCCTACTTAAAAGGTTGGTATTGTTGATTTGACGCCATAAAAAGGCACAGAGAGGTTTTTGTTGTATGTTTTTTTTCTAACTCTTCAGGTTCCATGACTGAAAGATGTGAATCAGGACTGTAGAACTAGTTTATACATGTGATGTTGTGTCTGGTGACGCGCTTTTATAAAGAAGAACATTATGATCCAATGTGAAGCCAAAACTGTCTCAATAATATGTCGTGCCAAGAGTTTTTCATTGACTTCCAGCTGTTACATGAATGCCTGTGGATATGAATAAATTCACAACTGTTTGTACAAGAATGTTCAGGTTCATTTGTTAATTGTGCCCCTTGGGAATTACATAGGATTTATATATATATAGGCCAACACAATGACAGATGATTTTATATGTTGCTACTCAATCAGTCCTGTATCTGATATCACCTCAAGGGAAATGATGCTGTGCTAGACTAATGAGGCGATTCTAATGTTATACTCAGTACAGCATGAGTTTAACAGCGCTCTCTAGTGGATATAAAGGTTGAGGCAAATCTTGGTTTAAACCAGCTGTTTTAGCATTATTATTACATGTTTAATTCAGCATCACTTACTCATAGAATCCAAATCCAGATTGAAGATAAACAAAGTTACTTTATTAAAGTTCAAGGAATGGAGGGTCTTCTAAAATACAGACATGATCAGTGATCAATGATGTGATCTATTGCTTGGAATGTTAATTTGTTTCATGACAAAAATGAATATTAATCAATATAATAAAAATGTTCACTAAAACAGGTGTGTCAGGTGTGACACTCACACAGGGTAAAGGGGGAGTTAACGTTTGCATAGAGGGATGACTAACACAACAAGCTGTTCATGAGACTCCTTGTTAGTGTACCAGCATCATTTTGTGGGTTGCAACAGTATGAAGTTATAAGGAACATCTTCCTGATTTCATAACTCGATTTCTTCTATCTCCTTTGCTGTTGTCCAACACATGAACTTGATTTTGGTCAAACTGTCAAAGTAATAAAGTCAGCTAAAAAATTAAACCCCATCAATAAATATAATTTATGAGTACTGAGTATGAATATGTACTGAGTCCCTGACAGGTTTAGATTATACAGGTCTTAGCACTAGCCCTATGCTGGTATGAGATTGGTGTAGTGAAGTGTAGCAACAAATGCAAGTGTCCTACTTACACAAAGGAGTAATGACATTAGATGACTTTGATTAGACGACTTCAACAGCATAATATACATTAAACATTGTGGATTTATATAAATGCCTTACATCTGAGTGGTTATAAGTCAATGGAGGAGTTTGAGGTTAAATTATTATTATTGCTATTATAATATAAATGATTTATCGCGATGACATATTTATGAAACAGATAAATATCTTTAGCTAATCATGCTGGCCTTTATAAATTCATAATCCCATTTATACTGACCGAACTCTGTTTAAAAATATCTGACTCAATAGATTAAAGAAAGTTAATGACATTTTGTCAGCCTCACAGCAAACGGATATATTTGAGGTCTTTATGAATCATCCACCTCACTTTCAATAATAGTGCTACATTTCAAAGCACTCATGCACAGAGGAATGGATATGAGGAGCCAGGCAGAGGTAGCCGTGCTGGGCAGAGGGAGTGGGGGTGAGGGGCTCTGGTGGAAAGCTGCTCAGCTGCACAGGGTGGGGAGGGCTGTCCCAGAGATGGAGGGCTGTCAGACCGTTGATATGTGGAAGGTTGTGGAGGCAGAAACGGGCAGGGGGGGGCGAAAGGCTTCACCACATCTTGACGTCCAGCAGCTGCACGTCTCCCTGGATCTCCAGCTCGTCGATGCGGCTCAGGTCCTGGACTCGGTGTTTGTACTCCAGCAGGTGAAGACCGTTCACGGCCACCAGGAACTGCTGAGCTTCACACAGGATGATCATCTGGAGCAAAATAGGACATAAGAGTCACAATGACATGAAGGAAAGTGTGACCAAGAACTAGAACTGGCAGAAGAATGTGGTTCTAACCTCAAAGTACTCCCCAGGTGTGAAGGGGAACTTGGGCAAGGTGTTCTCCTCAGGACCCCAGCACTGTTTCAGGTAAGAGTTTCGGACAAACACCCCGTTCTTCATGCGGGGGTTCAGGTGCAGCGCTATGTCCTCTGAGCTTCCCACTCTCAGGTTCACACAGAAGCTGCAAGGTCAACACACACAGAAAAACCTTAACACACCTGGTGGTCAAACACAACACAATCAGTATGGGTTAACGCAGGGGTGGGCAATCCTGGTCCTCGAAGGCCGCTGTCCTGAAGGTTTTAGATATTTCCCTGCTCCAGCACACCTCCACAGAGCTTGGTAACGACCCTTCATTAGAATCAGGTGTGCTGGAGCAGGGTAACATCTAAAACCTTCAGGACAGCGGCCCTCCAGGACCAGGATTGTCCACCCCTGAGTTAACGAGTAGTTTCTGCTACTTAAGTTAACCATCGTTAAGATTCGTTACCTATGTGGGTAGAGGCTGGTGTGTCCTTTAATTGTGATGGTGTGTCCTGGACTCAGACCCTTCACCAGTTTCCCTCTGAAAGGTAGGCTCTGGGAAAGCAAGGCTAACGTCACAACTGATGTCTTTGATATATCAAATCAAGAAAGAATGTTTCGACGTAAACATTTAAAAAGACACAAACTTACAAAGTCACCCGATGACGAAACTAATACCTGTACAAAAGAAGAAAAAAGTGGGAGTTATATATTATTATATATTACATATGTCACCAAACAAACAAAGAAAAGGAAATTCGGATTAAATACGACGCCACAAGAGCTTTGTTATCCACAGCATGCAACAAAGTAATTAGGATGCATGCATCTTCCTGTAGACACTTAAAAGTTCCTTACATTCGCTTGAGTAACTTTATTCACCACATCAGGTAGAGCTGGAATTGAGTTCTAAAATGTGGATCACAAAACACGTGTTCCTTACAGGTACAGAGGTAACAAGACTGAGATATTTTTAAAAGTATTTCATTTACAGTTTCACAAAACCTGATGAGCATTCAGGCTACTCACAGTGCTTGGGATGAAACCTATGGCCTGAACTTTGACCTTTCCTGATATGCCCAGAGTATCCACTCTATCCAGGTCAAGTCTGTGTTTATACTCCAGCACATGAGTCCCATTCACAGCAACCTGAGGTCAGCAAAAGAGGACAAATATCAACACTAATATTTTTCGCCAATGCAGTAGCTGTTTTGTATTGTTTATCTAACCAGAAAGACAGGATGTCAGATCATTATCATATATTTAACAGGCAGATCCAGTTATTTGAAAATGCTGCTCCACCCAGTTAAGTAAAACAAAACAATGAACCTGCTTCATTCTAATGAGATGTGATTATGAGAATATGCACTGATTCTTTGGTTAGATATTCTCACCTTGAACACATCTTGTTGCACCAACACTACGATCTCAAAGGAGCCTCCGAGTGCAAAAGGCATCTTGTACAGTATCTCCTCCTTCCCCCATCTCCCAGTCTGCAGGGTGTTACAGACGATGCAGGGAGACTTCTTAAATCGAGGGTTGAAGTGAAAAGCCACGTCTGCTCTAGGTTTAGTGCTGCTCCCACATGTGAAATCAATCTGGAACCTGAAGATAAAAATACAATTAATATATAATATAAAAAAGTGAATGCATTAATCTACCTTTTTAATCATGTCTCTTAACTTTAAGATGACTTTTACCTTTCAGAATCTTCTGGAACTGAACCCTGAATAATCACCATCTCTCCTGGCAGCAACCCTCCAAAGATAGTTCCTGCAAAGGGGATGGTCTGTGGATACAGTTTAGATTTAAATGTTAAAGTAGTTCACTTTATTTATTAGTTAATTATCTAATATGACCAATAAGACAATATTGATCTATCCAACTTTCCTTGTTTTAATTCGCTTAAAGCTCAAACCGAAACCACAGCTCGGGCTAGAAAACATGTCCTATAATCAGATAACTCACCGGATTCATGAATGTTTGTTTCGGGTTTGTAATCGACATTTTAAAATCGAATCAAACAGTCAGTAAACTGCTGTAATAATAAAAAATATAGTCAGTAAACTGCTGTAATAATAATAAAAAGTTAAAATACAGCCGCAACAAGATCACGAGCTTCTCATTAATACAGTCCTGTTTACTTCCTGGTAGTGGTTATGCGGATGACATCAGTCTTTCAACCAATGGGATTCGAGGACAATTACAGCTCCGCCCCTTAAGGGCGTGTCATTTTTCAACGTAATGACGTTAGAGGCACGTTTGGCCACGTCACGCTTTTCTAAAACAGTCTCACTCACGCATTAATGAAATCAACAGAATTTTATTCCAAAATAAAAAATACATAAAAAACAAAATAAGTACATAGACAAATCATTTTAATTGCATTTACCATAGGAGACATGACAAATTAATAAATCTATACAACAGAATAAAACTAGTAAGAGAATAGTATAAAACTAGTAAGAGTCTGAGAAGTGGTCCTGTGTAAGCACCGTCTCAAGTCCTCTTCTCTTTTATATTAGGAAGTGTCATTGTGCTTTTACAAGTCTTTAGAAGTCAGCATCCAGTCTGAAAGTGTTATCAGTAGTCCCAGACATGACACCCATCCGCTGGTACTCCCCAACTCTCTTCTCAAAGAAGTTGGTCTTGCCCTCCAGGGAAATGTTCTCCATGAAGTCGAAAGGATTCTCCACTCTGTACAGCTGGGGGGGGGGGGGGGGGGGGATAACAACAGTATTAACACTGAGGTTTGGACATGGACGCTTTAAAAACAACATCCCAGCAGGTAAAACCAGCCATGGTTCAGTTGAAGCCTGGTAATGTGACAGGCTCAGTAAGGCAGTTTTGTTGTGTTGGTTCCCCCCAGCCAGCAGACCACATGTCTGAGATACAGAACCAACACTCAGCTCTCATTACAGCTGAACTTCATACCCCTGTGCACCTCATCATCACCTCTTCCTTCAGGTTACTTACAAAGGCATCAACATACTACATTAATATGTAGTCATCTATCAGACGCTCTTATCCAGAGGGACTTACAGTAAAGCACAGGGATATTTCCCCCTGAGGCAAGTAGGGTTAAGTGCCTTGTCCAAGGACACAACGTAATGTTGACACTGCCAGGGTTTGAACCAGGAACCTTCTAACTACTATACCAATTTGACACCCTAACCGACAGTCACATGACTCACGATTGTTGATAAATTCAAACGTGAAGTTATTAGATGATGGGTAGTGATGTGATCTTTACCTTGTCGAAGCCCAGCTCAAGCATCAGTCTGTCAGCCACAAACTCAATGTACTGTTTCATCAACTCACAGTTCATTCCTATCAGTTTGACAGGAAGAGCTTTGGTAAGGAAATCCTGATTTAAAAAAAAATGAGGAAAAACACAGATTAATACAAAGCTTTGCAGATGTGCATCTTATTCCCACAGGAGATTGTTCCCCAATTATTATCATCATTTTTTCTTTCACAAACCTGTTCAATTTCCACAGCATTCTTGATAATGCTGGTAACAGTCTCCTTTGAAGGCTTGTTCAACAAGTGCTTGAACATGAGACATGCAAAGTCACAGTGCAGACCCTGGGAAGAGGAATAAGAAACTCATTAAGTGGAACATAAGGGAATCAGCCTATGGTACAAGCTTAGTGTATTGCTCAATGTTAAATCAAATCCAACAGAACCATCTACTTACTTATTCACATTTTGTTTATTTTACATTTAAAGTCTGCCAAAGCATGATAGTATTTCTAAAATGTAAAACTGCTCTTTCTGGAGGGTAAAGGTTGGTTGTGGGGCAGTTCTATTGGCATATGTGAAGCTTGTAACATTGCTTGTAAAAAGGGCTGTACAAATAAATGTTGATTTGAGACCAACCTCATCTCTGCTGATGAGCTCGTTAGAGAAGGTCAGTCCAGGCATGAGCCCTCTCTTCTTCAGCCAGAAGATGGCAGCAAAGGAACCAGAGAAGAAGATTCCCTCTACAGCAGCAAAGGCCACAACTCTCTCCCCTGCAATACAAACATCAACATTGAAGGATGAATGATTTAAACTTCCATCTTATTTCAAGGCAAGATCTTATGAGGTTTGTGGTTTACGCTTAACCAAATGCTCTTGTGGCTCTTCCCTTTGGCACTCCGAATTATGAAGTTGGATAAAAGCTAAATGACTAAATCAAAGTTTGTTAGCAACCAGACGTACCGAACTCAGCTTTCTTGTTTCCAATCCAGTTGAGCGCCCAGTCAGCCTTCTTCTTCACACATGGGAGCGTCTCGATGGCGTTGAAGAGATATTCTCTGATAGTGAGAAACGAGAACTCTTATTATGAGACATTCTGATCCCATCTTAAAACATACATTCTACATCCAACAGAAGAGTTATTAACAGCAGCAGGACATGGCTCAGTCAGGCGTCTTTATCGTGTCGGCACCCCCAGCCAGCAGACCACACGCCCACTATGCTGAGAAACAGCACCAACACTCAGCTCCCATTATCAGCTGAGGTCCGTACCCCTGCGCGGCTCATCATTGCCATACAAGCTACCATTGTGAATTAAATAATAATTATACAAGATTTAGCTGTGAGACTGACCTCTCTGTGGAGTCTTTGATGTAGGTATGGATGAGCAGGCTGTACATCTCAGAGTGAATGTTCTCCATGGCGATCTGGAAGCCATAGAAACACCGGGCTTCCGTCACTTGGACTTCCTGTGTGAAGCGCTCCACCTAGTGGCCAATAAATGAGGTTAGAAATCAGAACCAGAAACAAGGGAGTGAAAATGTGACTTATGTGAATAATTACAGCAGTTCCCCTCATCTGAAGAACTCACCAGATTCTCATTGACAATCCCATCACTGGCAGCAAAAAAGGCCAACACATGGGAGATGAAGTACCTTTCTTCATCTTTCAAGGACACCCAATGCTGCATGTCTTTGGATAGATCAACCTAGTGTGGGGGGGTGGGAAGGGAAAGGGTGTAGATCTTAGAACCACAATCATGTTCAATGTTCTCCATTATAAATGGAAAGGATGTTACGATGTACCATTTGATGGCCATAGATAGCATGATCTTACCTCCTCTGCTGTCCAGAATGAGGCCTCTGCCTTCTTGTACATCTGCCAGATGTCATGATATTGGATTGGGAAAATGACGAAACGACGTGGATTGTCTCTTAAAAGTGGCTCATCCAGTTTTTTGTCTTTAGTCGTTTTTACTTCGTCCTGCAAACGAATAAACATGGAAGAATAAATCAATCTGGCTGTTCGTGTATAATATACTGTACTGCAGACTGAGGAGTTAACACGTACATAAAAATGTTACACCGGACCCTTAAAACAATTAAACTTTACCATCCGTTTCTTAATAATCAATATTATATTTAAAGATAGAAGATTTAAGGGAGGACATGTGGATAGATAACTAGTCTGATCCACCGGAACAAAGACTTTCCCTGTCTGGGTTTCAGACGAGGCAGATTCGACAAAAAGGATAAAATATAAACTGTGTTAATAAACTACTTTAATATACAGAAAAGTGTTTTATAGAAATATACATAATATAATATATATATAACAATATATAGACAAAGACACCGATGACAGTGTTGGCGCCAACATGTTCCACCACTGCAAGACTTGAGATATTTTAAAGACAAAATAATTCTGTAATTTTATTTTAAAAAATAACGATGGTTTAAAAGATAAACCAAACTAACTAAATGTGATAAAGACACCGACAGACATGAAGAATATAAACATATATTAGTTATCTAACTCTTCCTTACCTGAGGAACCTCGAAGATTTTACGCGCCGTTTTGGAAGCAAGAACCCGAGTTTGGTTCAAGCTGGGAGGCTGAAAGAACATAGTAGAACATAGAACCTAGTTTAACAATGGAGAACCTGGTTTAACATTGGAGAACCTAGTTTAACATTCTTGTTTCACATGCAGACACTCTGTTCTAAAGTCTACCACAGAAAATTAAAAGACTTAATGTATCATGATAAGCATTAACAGTGGCTTTAATAACTTATATTTATACTTACTGTGTTTTCTTTGTCAACAAATGTTAAAGATTCAATCTGAGAGTTGATGTTTTCATTCTTCTTGGCAAGAGGAGAGCGCGAGGCGAGCATTTTCAAAGGAAAAAGACGGGTAGATCTAAACAATAGAGGTTAAAAAAGGAAATAAATCAAAAACTGATCTAATAAAATATTTTCTTATCTAATATCTAGCAAAGACTACTGTGTAGTAACTAGTAAATCTAACTAGTAAAACCTTTAACTAACATGTGAAACCTTTTTTCGGCTTCCTTCCGAATTCATCCTTTTATATTAAAATCTTGGCGCTCTATTGAAACAACCAATAGGAGTAATGCCTGTGTTGTACGTCATCATAGTTGAGTTAATTGGACCAATCAGAGTGCGTTCTATACCCACGTGTCCCAACCCCCGCCCCGCCCCCAACATGGCATCTTTGTTTGTGTTGCAAAATTAAGGCGGTGGAAAGTTACAAAATGGTAAAGAAATGGCGCGCAGATTAATTGTTTTTAAATATAACATGCTAAAATTAAATACCTTTATTCAATATATTCCTGATTCAAGGAAATATATTTTACAGTACATTATCCAAGTGAATTAAATGATGGAATTTTACGATGACTTGTGTCTGATGGTTCTAGGAAGGTTTAACCTATTTTATGCGTTTTAAATGCATTTTTACCAATTGCTGCAAAACGTAATAAAAGTAAAATCGTTATATCTTAACGTTATCATAGTTGATTGTAACATATATAATATTTTGCTATGTTGACATCAAACAAACGTCTGTGTTGTGGTTCCCGCCACCATTAGGGGTGGAACCAGTTCCTTTTCCCACCAAAACTAGGTTACTTTAGACATTAAATACGAGCAAACAAGTTCTAATTCTGCTATGAATCAATTACTGTTACTAGGCAGTTATTCTGAGATTCTTCTGTAGACATGCTTTTTATACATTTCGTAATGTATCCAATATATCCTACCACAACGCAACAATCAATAAACTGAACATTTATCAGGCGTACATTTGTCTTACAGTTAAACTTGTTGTTATACATGTCTTCTAATTCGTTTCATAAGTTTAAAATAAAATGTTCTTTGTTCTTCTGGGGACAAGAATAGAAAGGTTACCTTTTATAGCCCCGATAATAATCAGTTGCAGAATAACACTTATCTTATTCTTTAATTCTTCTTTCTGGTCTCATATATTGAATGTGTATGCCTTTTTTATAAACAATAAACATGCATTGACAAAACCCTCAACCTCAAAACAGACAAAACAGACTCAACCTACAACCAAAGTATTTACACTAATCTAGCATGGATACCTGGTTATAAAGTAGCCTATGTTACATAAGTGAGTTGGGCGACAATTTATGTTTTCACCATGGATCTGTAATATGAAATGTATTTATTTATATTTATTTATTATTGAAATGTATTATTTTATTTATTGTGGTTCCATGGTTTTCATCCACTAAGGTGCGCTGTTGGTTTGGTTTTGAGATAAGGCGCGCGCACCGGAGCACCTTTTTTCCCGCTTTCTCAATTTTGTGAATGTCGGTCAGTAAGCCATGTGGGCGGGTACCATGTCAGCCAATAGGAAGTCGTTAGGTCACGTTTCCAGGTAAACGTCGTCTCCAATTGGTCACACCCCCTTCAAGCTCTGAAATGATGCAATGTGATTCGATGAACGTTGTTACTGGGTCGGGATGGAGGTTGGACTAGTTGTGTAACGAGGTACGTCATGTTGTGTCGTCAAAGCGAACACTGCGGAGGTTTATAGATTTAAAAATGTTAACAAATAATGTACAAAATATTTTACATATGATTTCATTGTGTTTTTCGACACCACCGATGTGACTTCCGTATTTTTTGGGGGACTTTTTAAATTTTTTATCAGCCTGGCCCTCCACTTCGTTTTTTACTATTATTTTTACAATATGTTTATTTACTTTATTTTATATAAAATGGTATTGTCAAGCGCGATTTTAGTAACCATCGTCTGATATACAGTGCAGACAACAATGACCAGTCTCTAAGTTACTATATTTTGTTTTATTTTATTATTGTTAGACAAGAGTCATGAACCATAGCCTACACTGTAAGGTCATTTAACTTGAATATACAAAGCTTGTCAAACTGCACAAGGGACAGCACGTTACCCAACAGTGACCATAATATCCAGTATTGGATTACTCACATATGCTATCAATTATAACATGAGGTATTTTTTTATACTGGCTACACTATGCCAAAAACGTTCAAGCTATCAAAAACAGCATTTATAGAACAATTATTTATTAAATATGTATAGCGGAAAAGTTGGTAGTATCACAGTGAGGAATACTATCCACCGACATTTTAAAATACAGATAATATTATTCATGTATCAATAAATGCAGATTGGAATACAAAGGACATTCATATATATAGATATTGATTTGTACATATTTACAATCACAGACAAGTAACAGAAGTAGAAGAGAAACACAATGCAAAGGCTTTGGCAAAAAGAGTGCATACATTTTGCTAAACATTACATAATAAGTAAACATGATAACATAAATGAAAAGTACAAAATATGCATGATAAAATTAACATAAATCCAGTGCAAGGTCAGTAAAATGTTTATTTTTTATTGTTGTTGTTTTTTGTTGTTGTTGTCCATGAATGAGCAGCAGCCTTTGTGGTTTGTTTCATTTTTACATTGCGGGGTTGTTGAGACCCTCCTGAGGTGGTGTGTGTAGCGGTACACAGTACAGTGGCTAATTAGAGGCAGACACCAGCACACTGAGAGGAAGGTTGGAGCTGGTCAGCTGACTCTTTGAAAGAGCCATTTTGTTGAGGTCACGGACGTCAGCTGGCCACGCGGAGGCCCGCTTTGTGGTCATGTGACGACGAGCGTGTTTGGTCAAGTGATCGCTACGCATGAAACGCCGATCGCACACGTTACACACAAATTTCTTTTCACCTGTGTGCGTTCGACGATGGCGCGAAAGTTCATCAGAACGAGCAAACTTTTTGTCGCAGCCCTCCCAGTGGCAGCTGAAAGGTTTTTCACCTGGACAGGTAGACAGTCAAAGCAACTGGTTAGAATCACATACAGTTCATTTTGTTCTCAGTCACTATTCAAGTAAATAAAGTATATAAATAATGAATAATAACATGTTATGAAACGTCACTGGTGACTTTCCTACCTGTGTGAGTTCTGAGATGAGCTTTCAGGTGGGAGCTTTTGAAGTAGGTCTTTTTGCAGCCTGGAAAGTTACAGATGTAGTTTCGCCTGCGAGAAAAGTCAGCCTGACAGGCAGCACTGCTCTGGCCTGAAGACATGTAAACTGGGGCTGGAGCCAGAGGAAGGAGCTTGGTGTTGCCCAGGGTCACCACAGTCTGTGGGCATGAATGGGCCTGGGATACCACTGGGGGCTGGGGCATCACAAACATCACAGTTCCCTGGGTCACCTGGGAGCCAACCAGAAGCGGCTGTGGGAAGGTGGTGGACGTTGGGGTTAACATCGGACTCTGACCCTGGGTCTGCATCTGGACTGGGGCTTGGACAAACGCAGAGATCATACCTGTCCGCCCGTTCACTGGAAACACCTGGCATAAGACTGGAGAGCTGGAGATGGGAGACGAGGAGGAGGAGGCAGACCGGGAGGGAGAGGTCAAGGCAGGAGTGTGGGGGCCTCCGGTGTCAACAGAGGATGGCCTTCCGTTCTTTTCTACGTTACATGAACCAGAGTAGCTCTGTGGTTTGGCCTGCACCAGGCAGGCCTCAGGTACAGGAGCTGGGGCACACACAGTGAGCTGAGGTGAGGAAGAGGTGTCTGTCTGTTGGTCACAGGAACCAAGAGGAATGTTGTGGCTGAGGGACCTGTCCCCCGTGTGCCTGATCACGCTGGTTGCCATGGCTCTACCTGCCAGAGCGCTGGACATCTCTGTTGGGGACTGAGATGATTCTGAGCCTTCTAGGATTGGAGGGTTGACAAGTTGAAGACTTAAGTGAGGATTGTTCTGGTGGGTTGGACCACCAGAAGTTACGACAGCTGTGGTTGTGGAAGATTCAGCAAAGCTGGGACTGTGAGGAGGTGTCATGCACTGAAATACAAGAGGGAGAAGTCATAGGTTAAAAATCGAAATGATTTTTTTCTGTTACACTAACCTAGTAGATCCAGTAAAATTACCCCTTTTTGCATTGTCACAATTTCATGTCTGTTTCTCTGGTGTTTCTACTTCCTCCACTTGTAGACAAACATCACTCCTCATGTAGCGTATAGGATTTAACTTACCAATGATGAGAGTGCAATGAGGTCCTTGGGAGATTCATTGATCTCGCTGTGCTGAAGGAGGGAGTCACAGGAGTCTGAGGTAGGGGTCAGCGGGCGGGGTTTGTGTGACCAGCTCATGCTGACAAGGGCCTCGGCGGCCTCCAGATCATGGTACTGGAAGGTGCTGCAGGACTGTTCACTGTCATCCCTGTTCCTCTCCATCATCACCACTCGGATATCTGCTAGGTCAGCCTGATGGAGGCCACAAGATGGAGGAGTATTAATCCATGCCATTGCCCACTGCTGTTCTCTTCAACTCAACATTGACATCCATCTCTCTATACGACACTTAAGCTAGACTGTAAAGAATGGCCTTGTAGCATGGATATGATCATGGCTTAACTCTCTCCACCTCTGTAGATTCTTTTTGTTTAGGCATGAATAAGGGGGGGCTTCAAAGACCACTACGGCTAGTTGGCTGGCACCCGCTGAATGCTCAACTGCACGTAGTGCGGCTGGCTCAGGAGTGGTGGAGGAAGAGAGGGGTGGAGGAAGAGAGGGGTGGAGGAAGAGAGGGGTGAGGGAAGAGAGAGTTGCCCCTGCTGCAGCAGCCAGCAGACAGGGTACACCCAGTGTCTCACATAACATTAGACATGGGAGGGGAACCTCCCTTAACCAAGAATAGATAAAAGTGTGTGACGTGCTGGATCAACTCTCCCTCCTACTAACTACCCCCACCCCAGTTTAGTATGTACTATTGTGTGGTTCTTGGGGAGGGAACCCACATTAGAAAGTTTAGTGAAGGAAAAAACACCATTAACACCTCCATGGTGGAGAAGAAAAACAAACATATATTCTGATTGAGGTTGGAAAGGTTGGACTACTGAGATATTGCAAGCATGTTGTGCTGAGACCAGTAAGAACCCCTATCTAATGATCATATCTTAAACAATAACTCAACAATGGCTTCTTATCAGAACTATTTGTTTCGTTTTTATTTGATCTTGTGAAAAAAAGGCCTATTTAAGATGTTTAGAGACACTAGACATTCACTGGAATGCCTCAGCTTTACATTTAATTCTCACGACATAAATACAAAAATAAATACTCTTATCTTCTGTTTCTTTTCCTTTCATTGTGGCCCCTTAAATACAAATCCAATGTAGCCATGTATTTAGGCAACAATATAACAATAAACTGTTCATACAAGGTAGCATAATGAGATCCCATACAGATACAGTCTCCATCCAGGATACATTTTATTGAGTCTGACCTTAAATAAACTAGTCTGCCATGACATACCAGCACTAATATGAGTATGGCTCCTTGATAACATACAACAGCAATACATTATAATACACATACATTTGAATATTTATTTTGTCAACTTAACAGTATCCATAACAACTCGATTAATTTAGCTATTATAATAATAATAAAAAAAATGAAAAAGGAATAATTCAATTAACGAACTTACCCTAAAAAGCTGCTGTGGATTAGTTGGCGATGTTAAAGTCAGCATATGGAAATATGAGTCTAAAATAAGCAAGAGAGGAACAAGGAGACTAATCAGATGAGTCCTCAGCACATTAGAGTAGAGCTGAACCCTGAATCCTGGCCTCAGCTGAGTGAATCAAACTGGGCGACGGGAAGAAAAAAAATAAAAACAGAAACAAAATTCAGAGCAGACTGGCGGGTGGTAACATGTAACCAATCAGAAACAAAGGTGTAGCGGACGCTGTCCAATAGGAGCGAATGGAGTGCGTGATCAGTACGTGACTACTGCCCGATTGGAGGAAACAGGGTGCGTGGCTGTTGGGGGGCGTGACGGTGGAGTCAGCGGTGTCAGAGTAAACCCGATGAACTCGCCGCTCTTAAACTGGGGGAAAGGTTGAAACCGCGAGCAGGCGAATCGTGAGATACTTGCACGCGTCTGGTTTGCCTTGCCAAGAGAGCGCGCGGCATGCGCAAAATGTGGATGCACAAAGAACTCAACGCTAAAAAGAGTGTTTATTTTTTCTCTCCAAATAATTGTATATAATGTTTTATTGTAAAATATTGGGCGAATGACTAACCGTGTGCTTTTGTATTAAGAAGTACTTACAATTTTGAATACTCTTTATTAATTCGAAATATATCGATTTGATTTGTTGTCATTGCTTGTCAGTGCTATATTTCCATCCTAACTCATTCTCCCTTCCTTATTTTATTCAAAATATACCTTTTGCATGCTTAAAAAAAAAAAAAAAATCTTAACGATTTAGATGTAAAGTGCATGTAAGCTTTTGATCTATTTACATCAAAACTATTATTCAGTTGTGAAAATAAAATTAAATACGGATTGTATTCTTAAAATAACACTGTCTCATTGTCTTCTTCCTGTATAGTTTTTTCCCCAGTAGTCTGTGTAGTGACTGACTCCACACCCTGCGCTGCCTCCCCCCTCTCCCCCTCTCCCCCTCCCCTCTCTGGGTATGAACCCAGGGACTCCTCTCCTATGTATCGAGGCAGTAAACAGTGTTCCTGTAAAGAATGTCAGGGCGGGGCCTGTAAACCAGCTTCACCTCCTTTGTTGTGGCTGTACATTAACCCTTAAAAAGACCTTTGTACATGTCAATTTCTGTGATACCCACAACAAATACCACATGGAGGTCCAAAGTGCTTTGTTTCAGCTGGGCAGGATCATAGATCATGAGCTGCACTTCGGTAAAAAAAAAATACAAAATAATAATAATAATAATAAAAAACAATAAAACATAGATTCTTGGGAAAACCCAAAATCGTGTTAGGATTCTGGAGGTTGGTGATACGTCAGTCTGTTTGCAATAGAGGCAGACAAAGGGCACTTTCTCCTGCGGTCTAACTGGATGCCTTTAACACTGAGAGAACACGCTTCTATAAGGCTGACAGTGACGATTCCTGTCTGCTCTTTGTTGATGTATTTTCCTCATGACTGCAGAAAAAAATATCAGTCTTATGTTCTGTCAATAATCTCATGAGAATGTGAATGAAAGTATCCTTTGTATAAAAATGCATCCATATACACATCATATGTGCAATAGTTGTACAGCGAATCCCTTTTTTTTGTCATTGTTTAAAATGACTTTCATATACTCATCAGCTTTTGTTTTATTGCTTGACATGCTCCAGAAAAGCAGCGCTGAGGGCAAAAATCTCACAGCTACATGCGATGTATATTCTATCAAGCTGCTCAGACAGGCTTGGGGTGAAGTGAGTTCATATTAATTTCCAAGTGAAACAGGGCTAAGAGGGATCAAATGAAAACCAGCCCCATCCTCCCAGGCACTAAATAGACCCACTCCCAAGTCATAAGAGGGACTGGAAGAAAAGAAACCCTGTTTCTGACGCTGCCTTATTTCACCTCCCTGCTTAACAGTGTTCCAGATGAGACCTGCAGCTCCACCTGGCTACAGAGAGTTCTCCCATTCCTCTCTGGGAACGTGATTTGGTTCTGTGAGAGAGAGTCTGTGCAAGAGACCCTGTTTGGTTCTCTGCAAGAGTCTGTGTAAGAGGCAGAGAATATGGAGATGGAGATTGACGGTGAAGGCTGAGAGTATTTAGTGTTCTGTAAGAGAATCGTACACATGTAGACAACAAGTCAGACCACCTGAGAAACAGTATGTGTGAGATGTTTTACATTTACATTACATTTAGCAGATGCTCTTATCCAGAGCAACTTACAGCAAGTACAGGAACATCCCCATAAGGAAAGTGAAGTGCTTTGACCAAGGACACAACGTCATTTTGACACAGCCGGGGTTCGAACCAGTAAGGTTCTGGTTATTAGCCTGATTCCCTTATAGCCACCTGACTCCCAGGTTGTGCCTCTTATTCTGAGAACAACCCCCCAGGCAGGCACATTAAACACACACACACACACACACACACACACACACACACACATACACACACACACGCCATGAGCTGAACACTCCCATAGAGAGACCTCAGAACAATATCAGTGCACATATATAACAGCTCTTCAGCAGAAATCCACTCCCTGTTAATCTCCACAAGGAAAATGATCTCTTAACTCAATACAGGGATTTGAACTGGGAAGGTATGTTTCCACAGACAGCTATACAAACCTGGTTCTTAAATCTTTGGTTCAAATTTTTTCCCTTCAAATGTCTTAATGTTTTTTCTAATATATGTCTGTATCATAAGAGTGGTCAGGATTTCAGTCTATGGAGAATTGAGCAGAGCACTGGGAGGGGGAAAAAATGAATCAAAATTCTACAATCACACTGACAAACGGCAATATGAGATGCTAATTGGATGGCTGTTGTCCTGGTAACCACGGAACATGGAGAAAACCAAGGCTTGCTTGTTCTGCCAGACTCAAAGGACACATCACACTGGCATATGGCATGTGTTGGACTGGCAGTGCAAAGACAAAGGACAAAGAACTTCAGCCAAAAGAATGGAGAGAATATGGCTGCTATTGACATGAAACATGAAGAACACACATTTGAGAAGACGATCGGATCCACGACGTTCACCTGAGTTGAGGAGTAACCCCCCCCCCCCCCCCCCCCCCAGCTGATCAAGAGACGTCAGCGTGATGCTATTGGGTCACATGTGAATGCAAGCTTTAGAACGAGACTCACACTTAAGGAGAGCCTCAGGTCACATCTAGCTGTTATAGCAGCAACTTCTTCACAGGAAATACTCTGCTTCAGTTCGATCTGCTGACCTTTACACAGTCCTGCACAGCTGGGACTGAAACACTCACTAACCGTGACCATATAGGGACAAGGTTTACAAACATCAGACTGGAGCCTACTGCAAATCTAAAGCACCCAGCTGTAAGAACACAGTTGATCTGTGGTGCTGCTGACCTGGGTGGGAGTAAATAAGGCCGCTGGGATCTCTGGGTAACAGATGTATATCCCCCAAACCCCCCCCCCAACCCCCCCCCCCCTCCATGGGGACACTGAACAAACAGCAGTGGTTTCACTGAGGAACTCACACAAACAGGGAAATGATCGCCACTTCAGCAAGCCTGTACAGAAGGGTGTGTGTCGAGGTGGGTGGGGCTCTTGGATTTAGGTCAACCACTGCACCACCACACACACACACACACACACACACACACCAAAAAAGGGAGGGTTTCAATAAGTACCTACATGTTACATGTTTTCCATACTCTTGATGTCTCTCCACTGGTGGACTCTTCAACAGAAGTTTGCAGTCCAGAAAGTGGTTATCAAGCGTGAAGAGTGTTGAACGTTCATATAAAATCATGTTATTCTACTTCTAATGTGCTGAACTGCCCCAAGTTAATGCTCAGGAGTGAGCCTGCCTCACACCCTCTGGACAGAAACTTCACAAGGCTTTGTGAAGTTTGTACCAAACTGCTGACTCTACAGTAGGCGTACAGTGGCAACATACTTTGCTGCTTTATTGTGTCTTATCATATTTTGTACCTTGTATACTGACTCACTGTTTGTCATTCAGGAGGACTGGAACTGTGTGTCTGAAAACAACCAAACGAGGACAGGATTGACCTTAAGGTGATGATAAGTCATGTTTTCGAGTAGTGAGGCTTGGGATACCTACTGACCACATCCCATGGGTCAGCCCAGATGGGTCTTCAAGCACAACATAGCATCTGAAAATTATTTAAATAGTTTATTCCCTTTACTTTATTTTATTCTTTTACTTCCTTACCATACCACATTTTCTCTGAAAAAAAAACATTCACATTCACAGCAAGATAGGCATTTCTTGTATTTATGTAGAATCACAGAGATTCTGTACACAAGTACAAAAATGTAGCTGTTATAATGCTATGCACATATAAATACAAATCAATTAATATATTAACCTTTAGTTTACGTGATTGGTAAACTTACAAACCCACACACCAAATGAGACAAGAAAAATTAAACACCAAAACATTTCCACCTAAAACAAGCGGAAAATTGCCTGCATGAAAAACATAATAAACAACACAACACGTATTACCAGATGCATTTGCATTCATACACAATGTTTAACAAGTTTGAAGTCTTCAATCACAGAATACTTTCATACGAACACTAATGTCGCAAGAGTTCTGTCTAATAGTTGGTGTGAACATGCCAATGGTTGCATGGCTGAAGAACACTTCACTCTGAAATGTCAAACATTCCCATTTTTGGGGTCCAAGAGGTAGCATATCCAAGAGCCCTGTATACGACAGGCAGCCGTCCAGAAAACATTATTGTCCTTAAATAGGTCTGGTACAGTTGAGTAAACAGATGACTAATCTTGTTCTTTGGGCCCCTTGGGAAAACCCCCTTGAGTTCAACTTCCACGGGACCCATGCTGCCTAGATCCACCTCAGCAGACCAAGGCTAGATCTCAGTCAGAGTAAGCAGAACCTGCCCCCCCACCTCCTCAATGTGGATCTGGAAGGCGTCCTCGTTGGAGTAATGCTTGATTATGTTGTCGTCCATGTGAACCAGGATCCTGGTTGGACACAGAAGAGGTTTCAGTCAGGGAAACTTCTAAAACTTCCATCCTAACGGAGGCTCAGGAATGTTCGAAACGAAAATCTTACCCTTTTTTGCACCTCTTGTATACCTTTCCCATTTTCTCAAGAGGCAGCTCATATTTTTCCGTCACCTGAAGGAAAAGTGAAAACAACGGAGATACTCTGGTTAGAATTCGCACAACTGCAGGGAAACGCACAAATACAACACATTCCACTCCTGTATCACGACTGATGGCTTTGCATCGTGACGAATGACGTCACGTCCTGTCAGGCACAAACAGGAAACGACTCCTTTTCCTGTGACACAAGGTGGCACACAGGATGTTTGGCTGAACAGCATTCAAATGAACTCACTGCCTCCAGCAGTCCAGTCAAAGTGGGCGTCCTCAGCATGAGAGCATCAAACACCTCCTCTGCTTCCCTACGGATGTACAGCAGGACTGCAGAGAGAGAGAGAGACAGAGACAGAGAGAGAGAGACAGAGACAGAGAGAGAGAGAGACAGAGACAGAGACAGAGACAGAGAGAGAGAGAGAGAGAGAGACAGAGAGAGAGAGAGAGAGAGAGAGAGACAGACAGACAGAGAGACAGAGAGAGAGAGAGAGAGACAGAGAGAGAGAGAGAGAGAGAGACAGAGAGAGACAGAGAGAGACAGAGAGAGACAGAGAGAGACAGAGAGAGAGAGAGAAAGAGAGACAGAGAAAGTGAGACAGAGCGAGACAGAGAGAGAGACAGAGAGAGAGAGAGACAGAGAGAGAGAGACAGAGAGACAGAGAGAGAGAGAGTGACAGACAGAGAGAGAGAGACAGAGCGAGACAGAGAGAGAGAGAGAGACAGAGAGAGAGAGAGAGACAGAGAAAGTGAGACAGAGCGAGACAGAGAGAGAGAGAGAGAGAGAGAGAGAGACAGAGAGAGAGAGATAGAGAGACAGACAGACAGACAGACAGACAGACAGACAGCAAACGACAGAGTTACGGAGGTGTGGGTGGAAGAGAAAGAGGAAATGACATGTGAAATACTACATCAACACCCACAGTCTCTGGGCTGGGTGCCCTGATAGATTATGCTGCGCTCAGTACAAATAAAGGAACACGTACAGAGTTGTTATTCGGGACAGTTACAATAGAGAAGTCGTTTTTTTTATGGATCTAACAGAAAGAATCCAGAAGTCCCTGGTTGAACATGAGGTGAGATATGCTCTAACTGTCCTAGGTGACATCATAGGTGCCCATGGCAGATGACTCCCACCTCTCACCCATAGGAGAGAAATTCAACTGACTTGCATCCTCTAAAATGTCCAAAATCAGTGTATGTACTCGCTTTTTGCTCGTGGCGCGAAGGGAGTTAGACAAACAGCCTGTCCAAAAATAGACTGAGCCTGAGAGAACAGCAACAGCAAACAGCCAACAAGTTTAAATAACTGAACCCCCCCCCCCCCCCTCCTCCTCAAACACTCATATTAGTGAAAAGCAATCCATGGGTCATGACTAGGCTACGAGAACGATCAAGTTCCCTCTGAAAGCCCAGCCAGTGTGGGTGTGCCAGTGTGGGTGTGCCAGTGTGGGTGTGCCAGTGTGTATGAAGTGGGCAGAGCTCTGCTGAACACGTGGCCTCTGTTGACATGTACCCAGTCAGCTGGTGTTGGTGGAGCCTGACAGAGAAGCAACCACAGCTGCAGGCACAGCACTGCTAGTCAGAAACCTCAGTGTGTCTGTGTCTCTCTCTCTCTCTGTCTCTCTCTCTGTCTCGCTCTCTGTCTCTCTCTCTCTGTCTGTCTCTCTGTCTGTCTCTATTCTTCTTTCTCCCTCGTCTTATTGCTCTGCCCTGCCCCGTAAATCTCACTGCGATTTCCCCACTGCAGGACAAATAAAGGATCATCTTATCTCTTTATTAAGTTCTCTTCATTTCTTTTCACTTTACCTTTTCCTGGTTGTTCTCTGCAGGGTCTTTTGTTCAGCTGATAGTCTGAATCCTCTGCTGGGTTGTAAAGTGGTCTCTTCTGACCCAGGCTAGAACAACACAAACACAGACCTTCTGGGTGAAATGTGCTTGAATGTTAACCGCTGGTGTCTGAGTAAGTACATTATTAGGATTGTCCTTTCATTATCGCTTTGATTTAGTCCTTGATGTCGTCTGGAAAAAAAGGGAGCGACACACACACACACACACACACACACACACACACACACACACACACACACACACACACACACACACACACACACACACACACACACACACACACACACACACACACACACACACACACACACACACACACACACACACACACACACACACACACACACACACACACACACACACACACACACACACCTTTCTTCTGGGTCTTCTGATAGGCCTGTCTGTGAAGTGACAGTATGAGAGATCGAGAGAAGAGAGGAGAGAGGAAGACGTCAGTCAGAGGTACGTCAATGAAAATTACGATTCTAATTTTGATTACCGGACACTCATGACCCAGGTATCATCACCAGGCCCATTATCTGGGTTTTGTGAGTTTGTGTTTGTGTCTATGTGTGCGTACATGTAAACACAAGACAGTGAACAGAACCAAAGCCATGTGACCGTAGTGTTCCTGGAAGTCTCTCTGGATAAGAACCTCTACTAAATGAATGACTGAGGCTTACATGACGCTGGCTGCTAGCAAACTGGGCCTCCGGGATGAAGAGGACCGGCTCTGTGTCCAGGTTGTTGATGGGTTTGAACATGGTGAAGTCCTGGGGGGGTTTCCCATGCAGGGCTGCAGGGGGGAGAGAGAGGAAGGGAGGGCTGTCATTTGGGTGCAGTCTGGGACAGCTGCCTGTATGGGTGGTTTAGTACTGTGGGGTTACACTGCAGGGGTTTGCATTTTACATCAATGCAGTCTTCAGATGGACTTTACAGATGGTATTCAGTTCCTACACAAGGTTTTTATTTCTATATAGGGAGTTATTTTCAGACAGACGCTTTTCATTTAATGTTTTTCCTTCTTTTTTTACCAGTTCAATTTTCTGAATATGGAACAAATAACATCGAATTCAATGTTGACGTTACAGAATCAAAAACGGTTGTGATATTGGCATTTAAACTGATGGATTTCTGCTGAGTCAGGTTTCTTTCTTACATGTTCCAGTTGAGTCAACAGGCTTGGTTTTCCTGCGATTCTGCTTCCTGTCCTCGTCCCTGATCTTGCGTTCGGCTCCTTTGTCACAGAACACCTTGATCTGGCTGAAGCCTCTGTGCACCAGCTTGTCTCTGTGGCTCCCACAGATGTACGTGTCGATCTGGAGGTTAAGGGCCAAACCTCGGACCCCTTTCTGAGGGGAGAAGTCTGTACTAAGGCAGTTCACTGACACAAAGATCTGTGGGCAACAAAAAAATAAGAACAAAAAAAATATTGTTTTCTATGTATTTTACTGTTGTGTATGTGAAGTATGTTATGTTTTGAGGACACTAAATACAAAAGAATCATGTTTATAGAAAGTCAAGGATATGTTGTTAGACGTTCCCAAGTCATTTCTGTGCATTTCATGGTTTTCATTGTGTTAGTCGCCCCCTCGTGGGCAATTCATGCTACTACTGCCCTTTGTTTGACAATACACTGGTGGAACAAAGCACACAACAGGATGATCCACTCTCACCCGTCCTTCTCCCTTAGTGTCCCAAGTAAAGGAAATGGCATTGAAGGCAATCTCATCAATGTTGGAAATTGTATGGAAGCTCTCTTTGTAGTCCGCTGGTTAAAGCAAACATGCACATACGTTATTAATAACATTCTGCTAGAGAAGCGACGTAAATAAATCTGTTTATCCGTCAGTGTCTGTGTATGGTGTGTGTGTGTATGTGCATATATGTGTGTGTGTGTGTGTGTGTGTATGTATGTGTGTGTGTTCTTACCAATATCGATGCAGCGCTGCTTGGCAGTGTGCTGTCTGCTGTGCCAGTACCTCCAGTGCTTCAGTTGGTCTTCTGTGAATTTGTCATCTCCAAATACCAGCATCACAACACTCCTGAAAACCAATGAAGCAAACGCTCTGACAACCAGCGCTAAGACACACCTGAATTCAGGGCACCTCAAGCATTTTTTCTCTATTTATTTTCACTATTTATTTTTAAATGTTCAAAATTAATTCAAAGGTAATGCTTTCCTGTCAATGACAGTAATGTTTTCCAGTCAGTAA
>CM059299.1:13950000-14030000 GCA_030340665.1 Neosalanx taihuensis | reverse complement strand
CTGATCAGTGGATGTTTCCAGTGTAAATAGTGGTGTGTGTGTGTGTGTCTGAAGTCATGTGACAGGTTGTTGAAGGGATTAGAAGAGGTCACATACGTCTTCTCTTGAAAATGTGAGCTTTTGTTTTTTCCATGAATACAGAACTTTGGTGCGACTTCCATTGTTTTCTGAGGAGAAGCCATAGAAGAAGGGAAACATAAGCTCGAGTTCGAAGATTGCGTTGCAAGGTGTAGTATATCAAATAAAGGTTGATGTCGAGTTCTCTTTTTGCTACCTAGCAATATGCTCCTCTTGTCTCTGTCTAGCTCTGGTCAGAGCAGATTCCACCATCCTTGTACCATTTCCTTATATTTGAAGCAGTTCTTCCCTTGTCAGAAAAATTTTAAAGGGAAAAAAAAATCATCCCATTAACACTTGATAGAATTGTGAACATCTGAGATTTGCTTTTCTACGTTTCTGCTTAGTGAAAATCTCTGCACTTCTGATCCAAAATAATATTATAAAATATATATTTATATAATTACTTTGAGAACAAACATGACTTAAAACGTTCCATCTTCAGATGTTTTGCCTGACGCTGTCCTGTATGTTTTAGATGTTTTCCCTCCCTTCCCCACACACCTGATTCTAATACATGTTCATTACCAGGATTCTTCACAGCTAGATAATGACACATTCATTCGAATCAGGTGTGTTGGAGCCAGGGGAAAACATGCAGAACACAGTGGCCCCTGGGGACCAGGGTTGGGAAACTCCTGTTCTAAATCATTTCCTCAGGAGGATGGAACAGTAAGAGCTGAGGAATGCAGTCAAACAGAGTGTTCAACATTCCACCCACAACATTTTGAAAATGTCAAAGCTTTTTGTCAATAATCTATACAACAACACACAACACAACAACAATGTGGCTATTGAGGGTGGCAAGTTTTTCACTTCAATCAAGCACAACTCCACGAGAGAAACTCATTAATGAAATCAGCTGATGAGAGTGCCTGGTGGTTCAAATGTGCATTGGTGTCTCCATGCAGAACTAATCAAGAAACAAAATAAGACTGAATATTTACCTGGAGTCTCTTCATTCATTTCAGCAGCAGTTTCTGCTAGATCCCTAGAGATTCAGACGCAGGTCATATGAAATGTGTCAGTTAAACAGTCACATGACCTGCAGGAAGGCTTTCCCTTTACTATACACGACACATCTGACCTACCATTCTTGGCTGTCGTCCAATCCGAAGAGAAGTTTCATGGTTGACGAGGATGATGGCTGCGGCCTGCACGTCGTACAGAGGGAGAACACACCTGGAATGATTGGGTTTGAAGGTGTGAGGGACCTCGTCCTCCATCCCAGCCTGTTTTGATGACCCGGAGCACGAAGTCATGTAGCTCATCTGAGGACCAAAACAACAACAACAACCTTGTAGAGGAATGTGACCCAATCAGAGCGCCATCTCAGAATGAGCTGGAACGTGTTGAGGGAATGGAACGCCAGGGTCCTGTACTTCCAATTAGGATTTAACGTTAACGAGGTAAACTTCAGGTTTAACCCAATAACAGACACCCCTGGGTTAAACCAATCAAGTTACTTCATTAATGCCAAATCTTGATTCGTGGGTTTTGGAAGCCAGGGACCACACAGAAATCCCCCCCATCCCCCCCTCCCCCCCCCCCCCCCCCAGGGGGTTCAGTGGACAGACCTGGCAGGTTGACTTCAGCGAGGTAGCGGATGGTGAGGAGGGAGGGGTGTAGCAGGCAGTCCTGGGTGATGGAGGGGAACAAGGGCAGGTCCAGAAACACAGCCAGACTCCAGGCCTCCCTATGCAAGATCCTGTGAGGAGGGGACGGACTTCAGAACACACACACACACACACTCCCGTCAGCCATCTCCAATGATAATGTGTGTTACAGTGTGTTGGTACACTTTACATTTAAGTGTGTGTGGCAACATGTTGTGGTTTTGGTTGGCCCTGTGCCAACGTCAGTTCCGGTAAGAACATGGGTTCAAACACCGGTGCTCAGATCAACGACGTCCTCCAGGTGAGGTACGGGGCAGCTCACCTGGACTCTGAAGATGAGAGCGTCATGGCCGTACAGCCTCATCTCCTCAGGTAAGACCTCATGAGCGTTTACATACGGGATGAAGCCCTCGTTCACCAACCTGAACACACACGTGAACATTGGGAAAGACGTTGTGGAATGGTATTTGGTGTTCAGGTTTGAAATCTGCTATGAAGTATGGTGATCTACACACTATTCTTGGGATGTTCTGATTATGAAGTTTAGTATGACTGAGTCAGGTGGGGGGAGTCAGGAAGCTGAGCGGTTTAGGGAATCGGGGCTGGTAATCAGAATGTTGCCGGTTCGATTTCCGGCCGTGAGAAGAAGTTTGTGTTGGGCAAGGTACTTCACCCTACTTGCCTCAGGGGGGGGGAATGTCCCTGTACTTTGCTGTAAGTCGCTCTGGATAAGAGCGTCTAACTAAATGACTAAATGTGAATGAATGACAATAGAATGATGATCAGTGCTGGTTGTAATGATCAGTGCTGGTTGTAGTGATCAGTGCTGGTTGTAGTGATCAGTGCTGGTTGTAGTGATCAGTGCTGGTTGTAGTGATCAGTGCTGGTTGTAGTGATCAGTGCTGGTTGTAGTGATCAGTTGCTGGTTGTAGTGATCAGGTGCTGGTTGTAGTGATCAGTGCTGGTTGTAGTGATCAGTGCTGGTTGTAGTGATCAGTGCTGGTTGTAATGATCAGTGCTGGTTGTAATGATCAGTGCTGGTTGTAGTGATCAGTGCTGGTTGTGACCTGAGCAGGTCTGCCAGAGTCAGAGCCTCCCTGCTCCACAGCAGAGCCAGGGTGGCACAGTGCCAGCGTCTTGGACATGCTCATGATCTTCTGACTCCTGCGCTGCCCTGGAGTGATGAAGAACTTAGCGTCCAGGGAGCCCGAGTGAGCAGCGTTCTCTGAGAGGATCACAGGACAGACAAAACACACACTTAAGAGGATGATGAACACACACACACACAGTGCTGGACAAACAAAACAAACAGTACCTGATATGGAACCTGCCTCGCTGGTCCAGCCTGCCTCGCTGGCCCCGCCTCCCTCCTCTGTCTCACTGGCCGACATGTAGGTGGATTCTGGACCACTGTCTGACTCAGAGTCCTGGGTGGGCTGGTAGAAGCAGAGAACAGGGGATCACAAGGCTAATCTGGATCCTAGAGGTTTTCCAAATTTCATAGTGCTATTTATTTTCTATAGTATATTTAAATATTTTTTAATTATAATATATACTTTATCTTAGATGTATTTGTTCTATTTGCCACTGTTTTCCCCCACTAAGTAGGTCCACTGCTTGTTTGGTCATTCCTGCTGTCAGAAACGTATTTTCCTCATGACCAGACATCAGACTTATCCTTTTACTTACCACTTTAAATTTGGAAGTACTGACAAGGTTTGTGTTGTAGGCTTGTCTGGTCTCTGTAGATACATCCTCCAAAACTGACAGAGAACGTCCTACAAAACACAACAAGCAGGACAGCCGTTTATCCAACTCTTCCAACATTCCACTGTTTTCTATTGTTGGTTTCTACTGTAAGATGCTGTGTGAGTTACGAGTCAGGTGACTGAGGCGTTAGGGAATTAGGCTGGTAACCAGAAGACTGCTGGTTCAAACCCTGGCCGTGCCCAACATGATATTGTGTCCTTGGGCAAGGCACTTCACCCTGCTTGCCTCAGGAGAGGAATGTCCCTGTACTTGCTGTAAGTCACTCTGGATAAGAGTGTCTGATAAAAGACTGCATGGAAATATGAAAGGAGAAAATGATACTGAGATGTGTCCATACCTTGAAGCTGGAACTGACCCCCAGGTCAATGAGGACTTCAGCCTGCTTCTGCAGGATGAACTGAAAGCCCTCACAGATCATCCATACCTGCCCATGTTCTGAAACAAGGACATACCACACATTGCTGCTTGTGCCTGACTAAACTGGAAACACTTTGATTATTTGTTGAACAATAAAGATCATAAATCACACCTATTCTGAGGTTTTGAGCGGGATCTTGATATAGAGGAGACTCTGTGAGAACCTGTCATCAAAGTGCCGGTATCCACCACGTCTCTTGTCCTCTGGGAAGTGAACATGAATGGTTATAGAGGAAAGCTTTATTGAATCTCAGCATCCTCGACCTCTTCCCCTGTAGAACCATGTTGAGCTCACCTCGATCACATTGTGGCATGATCTGCAGTAGAACGTGGCCTCGTCAGATATACCCCAGTCACTGCTGAGCACACGCTGCAGGGCTCTCTGTAACCCCCCTGTGGAGAGGGGAACTGACATGAGAGGAGAGACACACGCACACGCACACACACACACGCACGCACACACACACGCACGCACGCACGCACGCACGCACGCACGCACACACACACACACACACACACACACACACACACACACACACACACACACAGACACACTCAGACGCACACGCACGCACACACACACACACACACACACACACACACACACACACACACACACACACACACAGGGGACTGACTGACTGCTACAATGACTGGCTGCATACTTGCGTTCGTTTCAAGCACAGTTGGGATTTAAATCGATATAAAAAGTTCAAACTGTTTCTCACCGTTTGTTCTTCGTCCATTTCCGTAAGTTAAAGTAAGATATAAGGAGGAAACTAAAGTGTTCCAGGCACATAAAAAACTACAAGTTACACAACCCGCCACAAGCAGAAGTTCAAACTTCCGGTGTGTTACACGTAAATAAATCCGATAAGACTTTCAGGATTTCCCCCCAAGTTGCAATGACAAGATCCATCCACAAGAGGGCGACATTGACTAAAGGGCTTGCTGGTCCCCTTCTACTGTGTGATGAAAAATACAATTAAAAATGACATAATCCAGTGCTAATTTATGTTGACCATTCTTTAGAAGACAATGCAGCACATCTGTTCTACTTTACTTGACGGAGGGCTATTTAGTCGGTATGATTGTCTTCACCTCTGTAGTGTGTGTGGGTGAGGATGATAGTGTGGGGGGTGGGGACAGCATGAATAAGCACCATGGAAAACTACAACATAGGAGGTGAAGATGGCGTGGGTGGATGCAAAAAGCATTACTAAACTAAAGCATTTATTTTTTTATTTTTATGCAGATATATACATTTGTCAAATGATTTTAGGCCTAGTCCTATTTCATATATCTGCTGTCTTTATTATCAGTTGTTGACTTGGGTAACACTGTTACCATGACTCAGGGACACATTAGGGGCAACGGGTGCAGCACTGTTCCTTTACAGCAGTGCATGAGTTCATAAATACTGTACAAAGGGTAATGATAGGCAGTCTATACGTATGTGCTGTATATAAGAGTCCCCATTTTAAAAGCAAACATGCCCACACCTATAGTCTGTAAAGGGGCCAGTCTGTGTGCATGGCTGCCTCCAAGACTGCCTCTGCGTTTTCTTTATGCAAAGTCAAGTCCTGTTGTCTATGGAAATCAGTATAACAGCCATGAACTGCCTTCATACCTCAAACACAGCCCTGTCTGATATGCACAGTCGCTGTTCTCACTGTGGACCAGCAGATTTGGTATTCCCTTTGTGGTTTAACAGATGGTACAGGAGGAGGAGGAGGAGGAGGAGGAGGAGGAGGAGGAGGAGGAGGAGGAGGAGATGGGCGTTGTCAGGTGGTGTGTGGGCTCGCTTGGTGGTACATTCTGTCAAAAAAACCCCACTGAAACAGGGGCACTGGGTCCTGCCAGTGTTAGATGCCTCTATCATTAATATTTCACTCCTTTTTTCCTCCCTCGTTCTATCTCTCACCTCCTCCCCCCCCCCTTCTGTCTTTCTCTCTCTGTTTTCTCAGCACTATTCGTCTTACACAATGAAAACAGCTCCATCATGGGGGGGGGGGGGGGGGGTAAATGAACCATGAGTGGAGGGGGGGGGGGGGGGGGGGGGTTCATTTCTCCACGACCCGAGGCTCAACCCTAACTCTTGTCCACCAATCATCTCCCCCCAGCATTCCTCGGAAGCTCTCACATATGTGAACAGTGAACAAGAAATTCTTCCCAGTCCTATTTTTCTCTTTCCTTCTCTTTACATACTATTGTGGTATGAGTGGAGTCACATTCCTGGGGCCCCAAGGTTGGAGGCTGGGCAGCATGTTTCCGGCGGTGAGGTAATGTGGGAACGAGTGTGTCTAACCCTGCCTGCACAGGAAGGAGACCCACCCTGGGGAAACGGGTCTGTCTGAAAGACTAGTCTTCACTGTAGACTGAAATAGACTGTTCACACACAGCAGCCCTGAAGCTTATCGTCACTATCTCTCATCACATCATAGATCAAACTGGTCAGGCTCCCTAACAAAAAACACAACCGGGTTTCGAATCTACACACAGTTGCAGATCCCTCACCTCTGCTTGGGGTGCTGTTTTTATTATAATTTTTTACAAGCGTGCAATCCCAACAGAAATCATATTAATGCTGAGTAATCGTTGGAGCAAACCATAG
The DNA here is from genome assembly GCA_030340665.1 of Neosalanx taihuensis. Taxonomy (NCBI): domain Eukaryota; kingdom Metazoa; phylum Chordata; class Actinopteri; order Osmeriformes; family Salangidae; genus Neosalanx; species Neosalanx taihuensis. The sequence goes on along the minus strand of CM059299.1, from coordinate 14,023,466 downwards.
ATAGGATAACCGTAGATAAGATAACCGTAGATAGGATAACCTTATGGATGATGAGGGAGAGCGAGGTGCGGAGAGCGAGGTGCAGCTGTCCATCACTCCCCCCCCCTCTCCTCCCCCCTCTTTAGATCTGTACAGATGCTCAGGACCCTAGGGTTGCCTTCCTCCCCCCCCCCCTCCTCCCCTGGGTTGCTGGCAGTTGCCCACCCCTCAGTTGTGATGGGTCTCCATAGCAACAGCAGATCTCAGCAGCCTCCTCAGTGGAAGGTGTCTCATGCATAATCCAAAACCGCTATTTACAAAACTGTTAATCCAAACTGTCCATTGTTGTCAAGTGACCAAACAGAATCACAATGATGAAGCCTTTTTTTCATTCTTCTTTTTTACTAGCCTCTTGAATAACAATTAAAACTGTATTCTGTACTGTGATGTTCATGTTATTGGTTTTATTACACAAAGCCTTACGGGGCAACATTATAGACAATGTATTCTCCAAGTACTGCTCCAGGAATTCACGTTGGGGTTCTGCAAATAATATTCTGTCAGGCGTTTCCCAGAATCGTCCAGTTAATGCCAGGTTGTGTCTTCAGAGGGAGCGAGCCTTCAGGACCTTTCACACAAATATTTCCCCCCCTTTTTTTCCCGTTTCCCTGTCTCAACTCCATCCACCCCCACCCCTCGTCTCCATGCCAAACCTGCCGGAGAGTGAGACAGGAAGAGTTCCGGAACATTCCTGGGGTCAGGTCTGGACAGGATTGAGCTCCTCAGCGTAGAAGCTCTTTGGTAGTTAACCTCTGCCAAAGCAGCACCTTGTGTGACCCCCCTACCCCACCCCCCCCCCCCCTCAGAGATAACGTGGTTAACACAGTATATAGTCTGAGAAGAGAAAACCCTGACGGTTGGAGTAATCAAATGTGAAAGGATAGCTATCGCATTCAACATCCTCCCCTATCTGAATGGTTTTCTCTGCCTGTATATTTTCACTTTCTCTCTCTCTCCCTGCTCCATCCCTCTCTCTCTCCTCTCTCTCTTTCCATATCTTTAAATATCTTTACCTCTTTATGTTTTGTCCTGCCACCCTAAAGGTTCTGTTTTGTCCATCCCCCCCCCCCGCCCAACCCCATTGTCTAGAGACATCTTTGTGTTATGATGTTGTTGAGCTGAAACATCCCCCTTCTCCCCCCTTCTCCCCCCCCCCCTTTCATTTGCTCTATGGTGCAACCAGTAACTTTGAAGACCAGGGGAGTTTCTTCTCAGCTGCCCTCCCACAGAGGAAACACCTCCACATCCACAAGCACAGCTGGTGGCACTGACAAACACAGGAGAGCTGCTGGGATCGTGGTTATGTAGCACTAGAGCGTGTCTTCACTGTCTGGGAGAATGGGGGGAAGGGGGGAAGGGGGGAGGGGGGGGAAGGGGGGGAAGGGGGGAATGGGGGGGGGAGGGGGGAAGGGGGGAAAGGTGGAAAGGGGGGAGGGTCCAAGGTCCCCCTCCTCAATTCTTTACTGCCCCCCCCTCACCATGGAATGAGACTGTGTCAGACAGGAGAGGTTTCGACTGTAACTCTGGAAAAGCTGACCTGGACCTGGCAGTTAGTCACTGAAGCACCTTGACAACACACCTGCTGTCTGGACATGTGAGACTTGCTGCCTTTGCACAGACTTCAGTCACCAGCGCCAGCAGATCCATACAAGGCTTCTTTTCCTAGCTAACTGACCAGAATGAGGGGCAGGAGATGCAGGTCTTTTACATCTCTGTGTTAGTGCGTGTGCATGCGTGTGCATGCGTGTGCATCACAGCCTGGACCAGCACTCATATGAACACCTGTTCATAGATAGTCCGATGAGAAGGCAGCAGCTCTCCAGGCCTCTCTTCAGTTCAGAAGTTCTCTCATTTACATTTTACAATGTAGTCATTCATCAGACGCTTTTATCCAGAGAGACTTACAGCAAGTACAGGGACATTCCCCCCTGAGGCAAGTAGGGTGAAGTGCCTTGCCCAAGGACACAACGTCAAATTCTTTTCACGGCCGGGAATCGAACCGGATCAGGTGAACATCTGACTGTGACTCAGCAGAGTTTTCTCCCTGAAGAGGAGATCGAGAGCGATGGGTAACTGAGTGATGATGGAGCCTGCCAACATTATTACCATAAACTGTAGTCAGCACAATATAGGAAGATTAACCTTCGCTCTCCATCCCTGACTTACCTTAGGAGAGAGAGAGAGAGAGAGAGAGAGAAGAGAGAGAGAAAGAGAGAGAGAAAGAGAGAGGGAGAGAGAGGGACAGAGAGGGACAGAGAGGGAGAGAGAGAGAAAGAGAGAGGGAGAGAGAGAGAGAGAGAGAGAGAGAGAGAGGGAGGGAGGGAGGGAGGGAGGGGAGGGAGGGAGGGAGGGAGGGAGGGAAAGAGGGAGGGAGGGAGGGAGGGAGGGAGAGAGAGTGAGAGGGAGGGAGGGAGGGAGGAGAGAGAGAGAGAGAGAGGGAGAGAGAGAGAGAGAGAGAGAGAGGGAGAGAAAGAGAGAGAGAGGGAGAGAGGGAGAGAAAGAGAGAGAGAGAGAGAGGGGACAGAGAGACATTATGTTTTTGATCGTAGCATCAGTAGGTTTTCCTACCTTTTCGTGGTCTCTCACGTTCCGAGTACCAGCCAGCAAAGAGACCTTTTATATGGGAAACAAATCTCAGTGATGAAGCCTTTTAGCTTGATTGCCTTATGTAATAATCATGGTGGACCAGTGTAATGGAATATTTTGATGTTCTGTTGATGTTTTGAAAATGCATCATATATGCTACACTTCCCCCACAGACAGGACACAGCACAGACTTTATCCTATCAATACAGTTGCGTAAGACAGAAGGCCTGGCGACCACCCTCCTTTGAAAGTGCTAATCAACTACTTTATCCTATCAATACAGTTGCGTAAGACAGAAGGCCTGGGCGACCACCCTCCTTTGAAAGTGCTAATCAACTACTTTATCCTATCAATACAGTTGCGTAAGACAGAAGGCCTGGGCGACCACCCTCCTTTGAAAGTGCTAATCAACTGTTGTCAACTGTATTCTATCAATGCCATTGTGTAGACATAAGGTCTGGAAACTCCTCACCCCGCCCCCCGCCTCCCCTTTGGCTGACAAGAATGTGGGCTGGGGGAGGGGTTCTGAGAGGATAAATGCTTGGCCCACCTAGGCTGGGGGGCCGACCCTTCTGACTAAAAATCGTGTCAGCAAGGCCAGGCCACTCAAATCTGCTTATGTGTATCTTGTCTGTCTTCATGTGATATCATTGCAAAACCGTGTTTCTTGTTAAAGGTTCAATAAATTTGTATTTAACAGACTTAACAAACTTTGTGTCCTTACAACGTCCGAAACCAAAAAGTTTCCTTCACAGTTGGGGGCTCGAGTCCGGGGATCCACGTTCGGTCGCTTCAGCTGCCGACGGCGGGTTTTGAATCTAAGGTGAGCAAGGATTCTTTTTTCGGATTGACGACGTTGTTAAGTCACAAAGGATAAAGCTTGTTTAGAGGTTATTACCAAAAATTAGTGATTTAATATTCCTAATAAGCGTGGGCGCTGTTAGAAGGTTTGAACCACGTCTTGCCTGGGTGCAGACGTTCTATTAAGTGTGGACTTATGAAATTATTAATGTTCCTAATATGCGTGGGCGCTGTTAGAAGGTCTTGCGTGGGTGCAGACGTTCCTATTGTGCGTGGGCGCCAGTAGAGGATTTATACCGGTTAATATTCCTAATATGCGTGGGCGCTATTAGAGGGTCAGAGTGCAAAGGCTTCTGCAAGGTTGCAGAAAAAGGTTTCAGAGTGAGAGCGAACCTGAAATAATTCGAGTTTAAATATTTTATACTTCTGTTGTACGAAGTAAACATGGGTTGTGGTCCGAGCAAGGATTCTGATGGTCTGGGTACGCATTCAAGTCCTAATATAAATTACATGAAACTAAATTATGGTCGCAATTGTCTTTTACAACTAAATGTGTGGGTGAGAGATTGTGGGTTTCCAGAAGAAGGATCTTTCTCTAATAGACAACTTAACAAATTAAAAGCGAATCTTACTCTTAAAGAGGAGGAAACTAAAAACTGTGTTTTAAAACGGAACAGATTTAAGCCAGACTGGAGAGCATTTGCAGATTGGAAAGAGGAGTCTGTTTTGCGGGAAAAAGCAACGAGGGGGGGGATTTTTTCACCTGTGTCTCAGTGTCTGAAGGTTCGTGATTCAGACCTCCTCCTGGCTCCGCCTGCCCCCGCACCAGCCGCCGAAACGACTCCAGCACCGCCTCAACCTCCGCAACAAACTCCCGTTGCTGAGGGCCAAGATCTCCTGGGTGACCTGTCACAGCTCGTCCAGCCGAAAGGTGTCCAGCCGAAAGGTGTCCAACCTCCGCAGACTACGCCTCACAACACGGGCACCATGGGCCAGCAGCCAACAGCGCAGAACGCGCCACCCCCAATGCCTGATAATCCACCTGGATATGTTGGACTGTATCCACCGGTTCCTGTGCACTACGAGCAGGATTTCGAACGTCAGGGTGGACAGTCTCCGTACCATACCAGGTCTGGTCACGAATATCAACGTGCGTTTGAAAAGAGCATGCCTCCACCGACCCTATGCATGGCCATGGTAGAGGTGCCGGGCGCTGGGGGAGATACTGTTCTAGTTCAGAGACCGTGGACTTTATCAGATATTAAGGAAGCGATGGTTCATTTGCCGATGCCAGGAGAGGTGGGGGGAAACAGGATGGCGACGGACTTGATCACTTTCTGCAAAGACTTTAGACCGACCACTCACGAGCTAAGACGCCTACTGATGACAAGAATTGGCCCACGATTTTCTAGAATAAGTACGACATGGCCAGATACAGATTTAAGACTCCAGAATCCAGATTGGAACCATCCCGCCAACGGCGCATATGTCCTGGCTATGGTGGGAATATGTGATCAAATTCGCGCTGCTTTCCCTTTAAACTTGGACATGACGAAAATCAACGGTTGCAAACAAAAGGATGGGGAACTCTGTCAGGAATATTTGACTAGATTAACCACATTGCACAATGCTCATTCAGGAATAGAGGTGCCAACAAACATCAATGTTCCCGAGGTCACCGTGTGGGAAGCACATTTGAGAAACTGTTTCCTAAAGAAGAAGAGGTTCAGCTGGCCACAATCACAATGTACCAAACTCAGACTAGGGATTCCCACAGAGGAAGAGACTTCCACAGAAATAGAGACTTCCAAAGAGGGAGAGACTCTTACAGACACAGGGCCCAGACAAGTGACTCCCATAGAGAGAGATACGTCCACGACAACAGCGACTACCAGAGAGGAAGAGACTTCCACGAAAGACGAGACTCCTACGGGGAGAGACACTTCCACGGAGACCCTTACAGCGATGAATGGGACACAGGCGGGCCATAAGGGGGAGGCTGACTCACGGACCAGGACCTGCTACTCAACAAATGGGTGATGTATTTACCGCCACCATATTCTTTATTTTTGAACGTATGTCAGACCCACTTGTTATAGTGAGTAGATTCGGTCCTTCTTGCTAAGTTAAAATAGATAAGAGTGAGGCCAAATACTTAAAATGAATCCAGGAAGATTTGTGCGTTTAAAACTTGTAGATATGTGTAAAAAGCGAATGACTTGGGGTCATTGTGCGAGAAATAGGCACAGAGAGAGTCTGAACGATAGATGAAAGAGTTGCTAACCACCTTTTTGCTTAGCTTTTAGTTTAACTGAGAGATGTGTGTATTTTGACTAATCATTGGTTTGGTGGTGGACAAATTGCTAAAAAGTTTGTTGTAAAGCCTAGCCAAATGGTAAATGTAGTTACCGACCAGAACTAATATGAGTTTGAAAGCGACATATCTGATGTATACTTCTAGTTGATGTTTAAGAGTTGAATTTCATTTTTAACCGCTTTTTATTCAGCTGTTATTTTACTCAGATATATGTGTATTGTGATGAATTCTTAGCTTGGTGGTCAATTTTAAAAATCCTAACCAAATTGACAACATGCGGGTTGCCAAACCAGAACTGAGATGGATTTGTGAACGATATATCTGTGATGTTTTATTTCCAGTTTACATTTTGTTTTTAGCATTAACAAGTTAGATTGATTCACTGTGCAACTTTGTAGCCTGCTTTGTGAGATTCACAGGACAGAGACGTGAGACAGAGATCACAGAGCCATGACGCCTGACCTACAACTGGATATTAAGTTTAATTTGTTGTTGCATTCCTTGTTTACGTTCTTTAACCACCCATCTTATTACCACAGCGATCTCTCCCATGGAAGACAAAGTAGCTCAGCTTTTTCCACTTTTACAGCACGAAGATGCTCCAGACAGTAATGATGACATGTTTAATGCTGATCTCTTACAACTTTCACATAACTTATGACTTGCTAGCGCCTGTATGTGTTTTAAAGATTGTCTTACAGGATCATGGAGGACATGCTTTGAAGCGGAGGTCCATACAACAGCCTTCCACAAGAACATTCATTGATGTATTATGACTGTAATTTTTTCCTGTGGGTTTTGTTTAATGAAATTACCTTTAGTAATGTAGTGTGACTGTAATATTTCTATGGTGTTGGTTAAAAAAAAAAAAAAAAAAAAAAAAAAAAAAAAAAAAATTACCGATTGTAATGGAATATTTTGATGTTCTGTTGATGTTTTGAAAATGCATCATATATGCTACACTTCCCCCACAGACAGGACACAGCACAGACTTTATCCTATCAATACAGTTGCGTAAGACAGAAGGCCTGGCGACCACCCTCCTTTGAAAGTGCTAATCAACTACTTTATCCTATCAATACAGTTGCGTAAGACAGAAGGCCTGGGCGACCACCCTCCTTTGAAAGTGCTAATCAACTACTTTATCCTATCAATACAGTTGCGTAAGACAGAAGGCCTGGGCGACCACCCTCCTTTGAAAGTGCTAATCAACTGTTGTCAACTGTATTCTATCAATGCCATTGTGTAGACATAAGGTCTGGAAACTCCTCACCCCGCCCCCCGCCTCCCCTTTGGCTGACAAGAATGTGGGCTGGGGGAGGGGTTCTGAGAGGATAAATGCTTGGCCCACCTAGGCTGGGGGGCCGACCCTTCTGACTAAAAATCGTGTCAGCAAGGCCAGGCCACTCAAATCTGCTTATGTGTATCTTGTCTGTCTTCATGTGATATCATTGCAAAACCGTGTTTCTTGTTAAAGGTTCAATAAATTTGTATTTAACAGACTTAACAAACTTTGTGTCCTTACAACGTCCGAAACCAAAAAGTTTCCTTCACAACCAGCTTGACTCACCAAAGTCAAATCAAGTCATCTGATCCATCATCCACAAGGTCATTGGTTAATATATATAAGAAATATATACAGTATATTCCTGTACTCAGAAGATCGACACAAGCCTGTCTCTATCTCCCCCCTCCTCCCTGTATGTAACCAATCTTGTTCCAGTATGATTTAAATTCTGTTTTGTTGCAAAGCTATCCCCCCTCGCCCCCCTCCATGGCTGACCCTGCAGTCTCCATCAGGCTGGCACAACAAATGGAGGCCTGGGGGAAACGGATGCGGTCTCCATGGAAACGCTACCCAGTGACATGGCTGTAGACAGATAGAGAGGGTTGGGGGGGGGCAACATCCTCAAGGACCGAAGCATCAACCACAGAGAAGGAAGGAGAGAGAGGGAGAGAGGGAGAGGGAGAGGGAGGGAGGGAGGGAGAGAGAGAGAGGGAGAGAGGGAGGGAGAGAGAGAGAGGGAGAGAGGGAGAGGGAGGGAGGGAGAGAGAGAGGGAGGGAGAGGGAGGGAGAGAGAGAGAGGGAGGAGAGAGAGAGAGAGGGAGAGAGGGAGGGAGAGAGAGAGAGGAAGGAGAGAGTGAGAGAGGGAGAGAGGGAGGGAGAGAGAGAGAGAAAGGTGCCTTCCTAACCCTAACCCTAAACAGATCAATTCAAAGCATTTTCTTTCATTTAACGTCCATCCATCCCCCCTTGAGGACAGCAAATAATCCTCCTACACAGTGAGCAAAGCTCCTGTTTACTTCTGTCATTGGGATTCAATTGAGTAAAACCAGGAGCGTTCTGAGGAGCAAACTATGGCTGCAAGGCGGACGAGGAGACAACAACAGTGAGGACACAGTGTTGCTGGAGCTCCTAATGAACACATGTTCTCAGGAGAGTGGAGGTGAGGGGGTGGTGGGTGGGTGGGAAGGTGTTTAGGGATGTCCCAGAGGACCCCCCACCCCCCCCCCCACCCCTATGTTCTGACTGAGCGAAGCACCTCACCTCTCCATCTCAACAACACTCCTCTGCAGCATGACGCCTGCTAACAACCTCTCTACCTGAACCACAATGACCCTTAAAAAGACATATAGTACCACCCCCCCCCAACCCCCCCCCCCCCCACCCCCACCCCCCCAGAAGTAAAAGCCAGGAAGCTATAATTTTCCCTCCACACCAACCATCTCTTCCTCTTGTTAATACTTTATGCACGCGTAGAACGTGTGGGCGGAACCACTCTCAAGTTACCAGCACATCAAAGCTGAATCCACAACCATTCACGTTGTGTAGAGCTACTGTACTGTACAGCATAGATGTGTATGTTCCAGAAAAGGTTGGTTATTCTGTCTGGTGCCAACTTGGAAGTCGAGGGTGTTTTCGGCGGTGGCAGAAGAGCACCAGCTCCTTTGGCAAAGTCAAAGGTGCCCCTGAGCTTGACCATCTGGCTTCACATCCCCAGGAGAGTTTTCGGAGGTTTTTCACAATCACTCCGCATCATTCTTACAGGAAAAACACTGAGCAACTGTATTCATACTAATTAGCCACTGTGACTTTGGTTCACATACTCTCAGCTGAAATCGTATTCCATTCACTGCAGTCAGTGGCAATGTGGAAGACATGAGGAAAAACAGAACAGAGGGAGAGAGGGAGAGAGAGACAGAACGACACAGAGAGAGAGACAGAGAGAGAGAGACAGAGAGAGAGACACAGAGAGACACAGAGAGAGAGAGACACAGAGACACAGAGAGAGAGAGACAGAGAAAGAGAGAGACAGAGAGAGAGACACACAGAGAGACACAGAGAGAGAGACAGAGAGAGAGAGAGAGAGCGAAAACTGTTGCAGAGGGTCTTTCTACATCGGAGTAATTCACTGTAATCTCAGTGGGTTTGTGTGGGAAGCGGCCCACCTGTTGTGTCGTGGCTGCGCTCCTCTCCTCCTCCTCCGTAAGGGGAGGGTGGGGGATGTGGGCAGGGAATGTGGGCGGACGTGTTGAAGCCTGATTTTCTTTCACGGCTACGCTCTCTTCAAAGATGAGTTTCTTTCTGGTCTCTTGGGATGTCAGAGGCCCTAATGAGCATCTTTTTTGGGGGGGGGCGATACGTCGTTATCTGTCTTCATCGTCTAGTAATTCAACATCGTGACTGACCTGCTCGCTGCACTCATCAAATCATGTCATCCACTGATTAGGAATGTTTACTTTTAATACTGGATTACTGTTCAATTGACTTTCTAAATACACCTACTTTAAAATCAGTTTCTGACATTCTGACATCAGAATGTGCAGATGCATGCTTCTCTTCCTGGGGATCCGCCCCTTCCAGTCACCCTGACCACCCAGCACCCCCCAGGCAGACTCATCCTCACTGCTTGTTTAACTGTTGTTGCTATAGCAACTCAGTGTTGTCGTCTCATCATGAAGCCTTAGTTACCTAGTTTGTTGCCAAGTTATGACTGTCAACGGCCAAACACAGGACTGGTGATATACCTTCATCTTATTCATCATGATTCAGAGAACATTCATCAAAAATATAGTTGTTTCAGAATGTGATGAAATATGAAAGAGATGAGAGATATGGTATAATCTCTTGTATTTCTGTGGCTATTACATATCAACGAGTCTCATTTGAACACATGAACCTGTCTTGTATACTTTTGTGGCAAATCCTCTGTTGACAAGAGTGAGACTGTGTTATTGATGTCATAGGAACAGCAAAACATGTTTAGGCTCGGATGCTTTGAGATGAATTTAGTGGAGCCTTTATGGGTGTGGACAGTAAGTATGCTGCCCAGTGAGAGATACCGAGCATCGTCGAGAAGAGGAGAGAGCGTCTGCAAAAAAGAGAGAAGAGAGCGGAAGGGTGGAGCGAGGAAGGGTGGGATGGGGACAGACAGAAGTGGAGCAGAGATGAGAAGAGAGAGGAGGGAGGGATTAAGGGATGATATTATTAGAAATAAAGACAGAGACAGAGGGAGAGAGGAAGAGAGAGGATATAGGGAGGAGGGACCTTGGTGAAGGTCGTTCCACATACTCTGTGCCTGACACATGGAGGGAAGGCTGTGGCTACAGTGATCGACATGCCAACGCTCCTTCCAAAGTGTGAGCAAAACCTAACATGATGTCCACTTGGGGAGCTCTGAATTATTCATGTGGTCTCCATACTAAAAGCACACAGCAGACTCATCTTCTAGTGCCTTCGCAAGGCAGCTCACCGCACACGGTATACACACGCACACTACACACGTGTACGCACAATGGCGAACGCTCGCACACACGCATGAAGCAAAATGTTGTCACTGCAGAAGAAAGGGGGAAGAGATATATAGTGAGGCTTGTCAGCGTTCTGGTAATTGTTCTGGGTTGTGAAAGAGCAGTAGAGAGGTGGGAGGCCTGTGGGTGGTGCAGCCCCACAGACAAGCTAATTGGCTGTAATTAGGGCAGATGATGAGCTGAGGGGCCTAATTTCAACGTACCCATTTCATTAGAAGCGCTCACATTCGCACACGGGCACAGTCAAGCACGACGTGAGTTAGCACAAGGGCGACACAAACACACAAGCATACTCACAAACACTCACACACGCACACTCCCAGAACACAAGTCTGAAGATAACAGATACGGACATTTACAAGGTGTTCTCTTTGTACCTTCTTCTTTGATCTCTTAGTCTCGCTCAAACTTGCTCTAGTTTTCTCTTTCCCTATTTCCATCTCTCTCTTCATCCTCCCATTACAGCTTCTTCTTCCATTTCCCCTTCTTTTTTTAACATATTTTTCACACTTATCCTCCCTCTTCTATCCTATCTCTCTCTCTCTCTCTCTCTCTCTCTCTCTCTATCTTTGGGGGAGGAATCCTCTGCTAAGCGTAATAGAGGGCACATTAACCAGAACTTGGAGTCAGAACACAGAGTATTGTATGGAGCACAAACTGAACTTGGGGTGTTTGTTACAAACTGTTCCCTTGGGGGAACTCAGACATACAGCCTGGCACTCCGACGAGACATTCCTCATCATGGCTCTAGAATGACTGCGAGCTCTCCTTATAATGGCTATAAAACAGGAAAGGACTGAATGTGTACATTGACAATGTACATTACTGTGATTTTAGTTTCAGCGGTGAGGGTGTCAGGTAAGTAATCAGAAGGTCCCTGGTTCAAACCCTGGCTGTGCTAACATGACGTTGTGTCCTTGGGCAAGGCACTTAGGCAATGTTCCTGTATTTGCTGTGAGACAGGAGGAGAGGAGATGATGGAGACACACAGACAGAGCTGTGAGACAGGTGGAGAGGAGATGATGGAGACACACAGACAGAGCTGTGAGACAGGAGGAGAGGAGATGATGGAGACACACCGACAGAGCTGTGAGACAGGAGGAGAGGAGATGATGGAGAAACACCGAGCTGTGAGACAGGTGGAGAGGAGATGATGGAGAAACACCGAGCTGTGAGACAGGAGGAGAGGAGATGATGGAGACACACAGACAGAGCTGTGAGACAGGTGGAGAGGAGATGATGGAGACACACAGACAGAGCTGTGAGACAGGTGGAGAGGAGATGATGGAGACACACCGAGCTGTGAGACAGGTGGAGAGGAGATGATGGAGAAACACCGAGCTGTGAGACAGGTGGAGAGGAGATGATGGAGAAACACCGAGCTGTGAGACAGGTGGAGAGGAGATGATGGAGAAACACCGAGCTGTGAGACAGGTGGAGAGGAGATTATGGAGAAACACCGAGCTGTGAGACAGGTGGAGAGGAGATGATGGAGAAACACCGAGCTGTGAGACAGGTGGAGAGGAGATGATGGAGAAACACCGAGCTGTGAGACAGGAGGAGAGGAGATGATGGAGAAACACCGAGCTGTGAGACAGGAGGAGAGGAGATGATGGAGACACACAGGGACGTCTATGAGATGTTCAGTTCATTTCCCTTCGGCCCACTTCTCCCTGTCCTATCTTCTTAAGTCCAGACTTGACGGTGCAGCCATGATGTCACTGACCACCGCTTCAGGCATAAAACCTCACTTTCCCCATGTGACAGTAAACAGCAGAGGAATACAAAGACCCGACTGACAGGGAGCCGTTTTTACAGCTGGCCCAGAGGCTTTATGAAATTCTTATAGTAACTGGTCGACAAGCCCATCTCTGCAAATCTATGAAACTTACCACTTGTTTTGCCAGTAGGGCTTGTTTTATGAGCAAGGCCACACCTGGTTCCTTTAAGTCCTTTCATGAGTTTTCTGAGGCATTTGTAGAATTCGTACCTGAATTCGACCCTCTCTTCAGTTTTCTGAGGCATTTACAGAATTCGCACCTGAGGTTCTGTTAGTTGTGGTTATATTTTCAAATTCCTGCATTTTGTTACTCTGTACTTGTACGTGGATAGTGACATTAAAGTTTAATCTAATCAAAATGTTGGCAGTGACACGAGTTCCATAGTTTGTTCCAAAACTCACTCAGTCATGAGAACTGTCAGAGGGAGAACAGACTGAAGATCCTTGAGTTTAAAAACTGATGACCGTTGGTGATAAATAATGGAGATGTTTGGTCCAGGCCCAGGTCCAGTCCCTCTCTTAGAGCAGAAACCATGGTGTCAGTTACTCTGCACTGCACTTGCTGGGGGTTTTTATGCAATGTAAGCATTTGGCTCAGTCAGGAATTGCTTTTGAACATGCCCAGTCTAACTAGACATCAAATAATCTCATCTACTATAGTGCTGAGAAAATCTGTCAGACAAAATCCGGTTGGTGTTATTTGTCTCTTTCACAGATACCTGCTTTCAATAGCACAAATTTATCATTTTCAAAGAAATTCTTTGAAACATTTCAGTATTGCAAGTGTCAAAAGACCTTATAACAACTACAGGGACATTCCCCCCTGAGGAAAGTAGAGTGAAGTGCCTTGCCCAAGGACACAACGTCATGTAGCCATAGCCGGGAATCAAACTCACAACCTTTCAATCACTAGTCCAACGCCTTAACCGCTCAGCCACCTGACTCCCAATTAGTATTACATGTTATGTGTGTATACAAACTTCCTAATTAGTATTATTCTAAGGTATTGCAATGGTTTATGGTCATGAGTAGTAACTTGTCCCGCTACCAGACAGCCCTCAGACTACAAGATTGTTTCGAATCACTTCAGGTTTCTCAGTGGTACATGACCGTCCAACTTAATATCAGATCACCCACTATTTCTACAGTACATCCCGTACCTGCCAACAGCTCACCCCGAACAGGCATTTTATAGTGGGGCAAAAAAGAAGGTAGTTATGGCGTGCACTCTCTTTCCCCCCCCCGAGGCGCTCTCCTCTTGGGTCTACCTCACAGAGTAGGGCCTCCTAAATCCTGGGGCAGCTAACAGCTTCAGGCCTGACTGGGGAGTTGGCACGGATGATTAGTATGTTTAAGCTGTGCTGTTGTCTCATATTCCCTGGTGTTTCTCTTTCATTAGTCAGGCTCTCCTCATTTAATCATGCTCAGTCACTGGGAGTCATTTAGGCGTGGCAGTTGGGAAAAGTGTCTGCAGGTCGGCGACATCTTTCATCCCACCTCAGACGGAATAGAGCAATATCTGATGGATGAAGAGGAAATAAATCATATTTTACAGGAACATAGGTCATTTTATTTGTTCATTTTGTGGGTGAGGAGGACTTGAGAAAGCACAAGACTGTAGAACAAAACAGCTGATGGACCAAGATAAATCACAATCTCAATCTGTTTGCATGGTTTTATTTCGTATGATCGCAATGTCAAGATAATAAATGAATGCATTTATCTATCACCAGTGTTTGAATGGAGCTTCTCTACCCTGCCTCCACCTCTACTCCCCTCTATCTGTCTGCTTCCTGTGTTCCCTGCTTGCATTTCCTGTCTGTCGTCATATCTCCATATCTCATATATCTCATTACTCTGCCTCTGTCTCATTCTGATTGCTGAATTATTCGAGCTTGTCACTGTTCCACCAGGATACAGATCCATTTAATCAGGCTTCTTTTCTTTTCCTTTTTTCGCCCCACACTTTCCCCCCAACTCAATACCGTCTATCTTCACCAACTCGCTTCCATTTTCCTCTGCTCTCCACCACAATTTGTATTTTCAGTTGCTGATTGATCCTAGATCAGTGTGATGTCCATTAAGTTTTAGATATTACATTTGTAGGACTCTATAGAATCAGAGAGTGTTTACACATATTTATCATGTTTGATGGTTCCCAAGCAAACCTTTCCTCAAATTTTAATGAGCCAAATGTCTCATCTGAAAAATCCATATCAAATTTGTATTAAAGATTATGCCACTATTTACACCAATAAGAGCTAATTACTTTCCTGCACAACCCATTGCTCTATAGATTAAAACGTATGAATTATTCAAAGATTGATATGTAATAGTTCCACATCTAAAATATAACTTCTGTTGAACTTGACATATTTATGACCTCCTTCAGCTGACCTGGAATCAGTTTACTTAACCCCGGAAGCGTATATAATCACTAGAACACACGTTGTGTTTGTGATCAGGCTTGAAGCCAGCTCCGTGCCGTAGCCTCCATGGCTGGTGAGGAGGACTGGGAGCTGTGACTAATGCTGATACAGAGATGAATGACGTCTGCCTGCCTGGCAGACAAGAAGCGACGCATCAACGTGACTCAGCATTTTGAGATCACAGTCAATGGTGTGAAATGGATTCAGCTGTAATGACATCCAATCCTCTCAAGCTTGATTAGAACTTATTCTTTCAAATTCTACTGTAAGAAAAGGAAGAATTATTTATTTATTTGAAATTAGTTCCACCACCAACAAGCTCAGCTTTGCCAGAGCATTAAAAAGTCAAGCGTAAGGAATTGCTTAATCACTGAAAACCACAAATGGATTCGCTTGATATGTTCCTGTGTCATGTTCTGTCCGTGTTCTGTGTTCTGATGTTGTGTAGAGTAAGAGCAGTCTGTAGTCTCACTCTTGTTTTTAGAGTGTAGCCACGTGTACATGTGTGACTGTGTATGTGTGTGTGTGGTGATGTTTGGAAGGACTGAAGCCCAGACTGAGGCAGCCTTGTTTCCAGGCAGGTTTCAGGAGGAGAGACAACGCCCAGAGCCATTCTTTTCCCTCCTTTTTTTATTCCAGAAAGAGTGCACATTACGTAATGCCGGTTGACAGCTCATATACTTTGGTGTGTGTGTGTGTGGAGTGTGTGTGTGTGTTTGTGTGTGTATTGGGTGTGTATGTGGGGTGGATGAGAACAGGGTGAGTTGGGGGGGTGTGGGTGGGTGGGTGGGAATGGGGGGGTGGTCACAGTGATGTCTAGCAGGGGGAGACACTTCCAGGCTGAATGCTCACACATGCTCAGTTACAGCAGTCTGTGTCCCATATTCAGCTGGAAGAATCCGAACAGCAGTTATGGCTGCTGTCTTCTCTTGAGCTTCTTGCTCTACTTTTCCTCTGCTACAAATGGTTCGACTCTCTTCTCACGCTCTCAGAGGGATATCTTCGCTCCTCTCCTCCATTTCTCCTCTCTGTCTCTTCTTTCCTTCTCTGAATCTCCCTCCCTCTTTCTGTCTCTCTCTCTCTCTGTAGGTCTCTGTCTGCCTCCCCTTCTCTCTCTCCCTCTCTCACTCCATCTCTGTCTCTGTATCTCTCTCCCCTCCCCCCCATATTAGACAGGCAAATCCGTAGATTTACAGTCGATAGCCACTGTAGATTATACAGACTCAGGAACAGAAAACCATCTGAACTGCAGGTGTGCTTGAGGGAACCGTGTTTCTGCCGGTCCTACCTGTCTTTCGTCAGAACATGTTTCTCTCTAAGATTCTGTTATCAGGGTGTTTGAGGCTGTGACACAGACTGAGTCACTCTTCATTAGTAGAAAGGAGACGGATGCTTGCAAAGAACCATCTTGTATTTGGCTCCTGTGCTGTCTGTTTGCCACACACACACACACACACACACACACACACACACACACACACACACACACACACACACACACACACACACACACACACACAAACTGAGTACTGCTTAGCACAGCAATGTGGGGAGACTGAACTTGATGTAGTGTCACTGTGTGACGATACTAATGATGAGGGAATCCATGGTCTGCCATCTGGGATGATGATGCCCTGGCCACAGGCCTGTCTCATTTAATGCGTCTGGTATGTAAATGTGCTACAGGCTCCCTTCAATGTTTCAAATGAATGGACAAAGGTGTTTACCGTACATAGAACACCATGATGGAACTGTGTTGTTGTTTCATTTATGTTTCAGGACATAAAACACTTAAGATATACAAGTATAATGTTCTGGTGTGTGTGTGTAGGGGTGGAGGCAGGGGGTCCTTTCTCTGAGGCTGAGGGAGGACACTCTGGTGGGACAGGAGCAGGTGCTCCTCACTGGGAGAGTTTTGACCTGAGACAGACAGGGAGGGGCTGGTCTGGGGTTCCTGATCTTTATGCACTACAGAGCTTGTCTGTCTGCAGATTTTGAATCAAAATAACAATGTAACAGCGAAGGCCCCTCGTTATCTATCAAATCTATTACATTGATGGAAAATTGCCCTTGTAATATCAATGTATTATCATCTTAAGCATAATAATGTTTTACATTCATATATTTGTAAAACATTAATCAATTTCCTTAAAACTGCTTTAGAAGTTAACTAAATAAAAAGAAGAAATGAAATCCTACATCCGCCACCACAACCACAACTGATTCAGACGGATTCTTCTGAATCCCTGTGTGCACGCGCTAGCGCGCGTGTACGAATTCATGTATGTATGTATGTGTGTGTGTGTGTGCGTGCGTAAGGGTGAATATCCATGGCAATGGTGACGTCATCTCCCTTGCTCTAATAAAGAGGAGACCCCGTGGCTTCCAAAAGTCTGCCTTCTGTTCCCCGCGCTACATTCCTATTGGTTATCATTTTGAGTGATAACGGTAGGTCCTTCGCAATACGGAGGTTTCATTGGAGGAACTTTGTATTGGCCACGCCCAATCGTCAGGGGTTGGTTGAAGCGGTACGATTTTATTCCACCCAGAGCTCGAGAGCTTTACACAGAGGGGCGGCTCGAGACACGTCTCAAGCTTAGGAGAGAGGCTACGTTATCTGGTAAAAGATTCATTTTTTTGTCGGTGATTTAACTTGAAATTGAATTCGTTTGATTTATTTAGGGGACAAGAAACGTAAAGTGACTTTTTTTATTTAAATATCAGCGCTTTTAAAGCCACGGTGTAGCTAGTTTACTGAAATAGTCAATCTGCAACTGTCACTGGGCAGTTAATTCAGACAGGCCGACTATCTGGGGGTTAGGAGCTAGCTAAGCTACCTAGCAACCGTGCAAGCTATTAAGTCTTATCTAAGTCTTATTTAAATTATCTACCTGCTGTTAATCAAGTTAATTTAATACTTTACAAGCTACCAGTAAAACGTCACTAGCTACGTTTTACAGTTAGCATTGCGTTCGTATTTGGAGCAAACTAGCGAACATTATGTCCCGGAAGAGGCCAGTTGGTTATCAGGGAAGGTAACTTTAAAACGACTTTATGTTAATTAATGATGAGTCTGACAATGAAGGATAATGTAGTTGAACAAATGTAAGGGTGCAGTAATGCAGCAGCCCAGCATTATTGGTTGTCAAGGCACAAGCAGTGCTTGAAGCAGCATGATCCCAGCTGGTTCAACACATCTTTACGACCCCCCCCCCCCCCCCCCCCCCCCCACCTTGACGACATAATAGTAATAAGTTTGTTTTTCTATCCATCTTTCCCAGGTACTCTTGACACAGGATTACTAAATATTCACACGATCTTCACCTCTTTTATTAAACGCCAAACGGTTGTTCATATTCCCCTTTTCTCGTTGGACTGAACAGTTAAATTCCCCATCATAGACATGGATAAAACAGAGCTGATTCAGAAAGCCAAGCTGGCTGAACAAGCCGAGCGATACGACGACATGGCAGCATCCATGAAAAATGTAACCGAACAGGGAGCAGACCTGACCTGCGAGGAGAGGAACCTGCTGTCGGTTGCCTACAAGAACGTAGTCGGAGCGCGGAGGTCAGCCTGGAGGGTCATCTCTGCAATCGAGCAGAAAACCGAGGGAAGTGATAAGAAGCTTCAGATGGTCAAGGAGTATCGGGAGAAGGTGGAATCGGAGTTGCGGGAGATCTGCAACGATGTCCTGGTAAGAAGTCATGTGGAGCTGTGTGTAGCCATGTTTCATAATCAGGAGGATTTGCTTTGAGGCCTGTTTTGTAATGCCTGTTTGGGGGGTAAAAAGGGGTCTGGACGAGTGACGACGTTAAATCATGTCCAAGCCTGGGGGCACAAGCAACAAATGCGGCCATACAGGGTATAAAAAGTAACACGATATTCTAAAAATGGTTTAAGTGAGGCGCTCTTCACTCGATGATGACACAATTTAATATAAACGTATGATTACAATAGACAATCGGCATCTGTAATAGTCACTGTCACGTTAGGCAATGGCAGTAAGAAAGGTTCATCTAATCAATGGACGTTTGCAAGGTAGTCCTAGTGATGTTCATGTCAAACTGCTGGGAGGCTGCAGCAGTTCATTCTTTGAGCTGTGCTGCAGTGGACTGACCTACCTTTCCTCTCAGCCCAGAATCAATATATCTGTTGCAGGCAGAAAGCTGCACCCCCCCCCCCCCCCCCCCCAGCTGTCTCTTATGGAATTTGCAAGTAATACTCAATCAGGGTTAGTCTGCCTGCAGTTTATCAGCCTTAGTGAGAACTGATTAAGATCATCTTAACACAAGCGGACCTGGTTGAAAGTAGGACATTTATCATGAGTCTCTCTGAGTTGATATGCTGAATGAAATGAGGCAGAGTGGTGTGGAAATTGGACCACCAGGAGGGTTCTCCTGTACCGCAGAGACTAAATTAGGATCATACCATCCTAGTCCTTATGAAGGATGGGGCTTTAGCCTGGCTTTGAACGTCCTATCTGAAGTGTTTGCAGTTTCTGTCTCATCTCTGGCCTCCATGGTGAAAACAAGTTTTACTGTTGCACCTGCGGGTGGGTGTGGTGGTCATGGTGACAAACGGCACCTGTCTTGGGTTAAGATGACATCATGGCCCCCTAGTGTTGTACTCAAAAATCCAGTGTATGCGTCCTGTTTTCCGGTTACCATGAGGGGAAGTGTTGGAGGAGTCTGTCCCCCCTGTGTCACACTGTGCTTGACCTTATCCTCAGCTTACTGTGTGACTCAGCCATGTGTAGGACTGGAGCCTATGCTGTCACCTTGTCCCGCAGCAAAGTAAAACCTGAGCTGAGGAAGAGAGTGTTGTTGCCCTGCTAAAAATAGGGCGCAGATATTATCACAGTTGGCGGATTAAGAGATGTTTGTGCAAAAGCTTAGCTGCATTGTTCAGCTTATCCCCCTCCCCTCCAAACCGCGGGGCGTCCTGGTGTCGAGGGCCCTATAGGAAAGGAACCGTTAAACCCAAACGGGTTGTTTAAGCCTAATGAACTTCATTCACGCGAGTGCTACTGGGGGAAATGGACTAACCTCCTATTTTGAGCTTCGTTCACTGCTGCTAACCTCTGCAAACAGTGACATTGGTATGGAAGCTTTGACACTGGTTTCCTGTCAAAAAGGGAACCGACTTCTGTTTTCTTATGCTATGGGCTGGAGTGCTCTGATGGTCTTTTACAACTCGCATGTCATGTCTGCTGGGAAGACTTTAGAACGGCCACAGTCATGATTAGACACAGAAAATAGAGGGTAGAAAATCTGATGTTGTCTGTTCCAGAGCAAGCTGGGAGCTGGAACACCCGATTTTAAATCCGATCCTCAGTAATCCAGATTGCTCCATCTTATATCCGCACCTTTTGATCTGGTCTGGCAGTACAGGCCTCTCCATGGCCCCTGTGCAGGCTAGCCATGCAAGTGGCACCTCTGTATAGCAAAGACCTTAAAGCCACGCCCATCTGTGGGCCGCCGCATCACTTCCTGTCCCTAGCGTCCTGCGCTCACCATCATCCTCTTCATCCTTATCCAGGATGTAGGGCTGCTGAGGCTCCTGCAGAGCGAGCTCTTAGGACAGCATCTGTGTGCTCCACTTTGGTTGCGCTGGCCATCTGCTAGACTCGCCCTTTCAGGCCCCCATCTGGGCCACGGCAGGCAGGCTCTCTGTTACGTAATCCTAATACTGTTAAGCTACATTCTCCAAAGATGTACAGGTACACGATTCAGAGCCTGAATGTGATTAGTGCTGCTCGACATTGTGGAACAACCCGGTTAAACGGATGTGATTCTGTGTAGCCTAAGTGAACCTAGGAAATGTCTGGAAGTAAATCCATGTATTGGGGCTCTGTTGACATCTCAGGCTGTTCAGTAATACAGGAAGGCTAGCCCTGTGGTTGGTGCCCATTCTGGTGTCCTCTGCTCTCATCCATCTCCTCATCTGTGTATCAGGTGTTCAGTCCTCCCCTCCTGCTTAGTGAAGCTCCCCTAAAACAAGGGGAAGCGCTTGCCTTAGACGAGATGGAACAGGCGCATATGAGAACTCAGGGAAATAATCCAGTGCGTTCCAGTCCTGTGAACTATAAAGGAGATGGGTCTTACGTACGTGTATTCAGGAAGAGCTCTTAACTCAGAGCAGAGCTCTGTATACTTAATTTCTTAATTTTATTTCCTGATCTGTATTCTAGTGCCTATCCTCCTTTTTTTATTAATTTGTGCATTGATGTGACAGTGAGTCGCTTTAACAAAAGAGTTTCCCCTTGTCAATAAAGTATTCAATACTTTAATCAATAAAGTATTTCTGATTGTGAACGGCTGATGGTGGAGGCTGTGTGGAGGTGTCTCTCATCAGGATGTCTGTGGTGAAGCTGGCCCTGCCCTGTTCCTGGTCCCTGCTGCAGAAAGCTGAGCGTGTGCCCGGAGCAGGAGAGCATGTGTTATTCTAGGACACCCAGCTTACTATAGTCTTGTGTTGACCCCCCTCCCCCCTACTGGTTCTTAAATAGCTGACCTCACGGGTTTCGTTGTTGTGAATTAGATCTCTTTCTGGTGTTGCTAATCATTCAGTCGGTCCAGTTGGTTTGAGGGGGACTCCTCCCAGCCTCCTGCTCAGCATAGGGAAGTCCAGCTGGGTTCAGCCCAGGGCGGCATGCCCAAGCCAGATTGGATACCGATGATTTCCCTCTAACTCTCCTAGCTGTGATCACCTTACTGGAGGGCAGCAACAGGGTCCAAGCAGGCGACGGGCCTGTTCTCCAGGGGAAGTGGTTGAACTGTTATCACACAGGAAGGCAGTAGTAGGCTTGTGCATGTCTTGCACCAGCATTCAGCAGAGCTTGTTTGTACCACAACCGGTGTGTGGCAAGTCTGAGGCTAGGGTGAGCTTCCTGTGTGCAGCACCCATGGCTACATGGTGGTTTCACTACAACACTTTTTTTTTTTTTTTTTTTCATGTTCGACTTGTAATTTTTATGGGTCTGTGACTAAGGACTTCTTACATCTCAGTCTGTAATAATGTGGCACCAAAATAAATATTCCACCACCACTTGAGTTTACACATTCCAGGTCCTGCTTTCCACAAGTGTGTTATTAAGTTAATAATAATTAATAATTCTCTCCCCTCTCTTTTTACAGGGTCTTTTGAGCAAATACCTGATTGACAACGCCCCCAACTCAGAGAGCAAAGTCTTCTACTTGAAGATGAAGGGAGATTACTACAGATACCTGGCAGAAGTAGCATCTGCAGATGATAAGAAGGGTGAGTCCAGCCCTGGTCTACTCATTTATCAGACACTCTTATCCAGAGCCACTTACAGTAAGTACAGGGACATTCCTCCCCTGAGGCAAGTTAGGGTGAAGTGCCTTGCCCAAGGACACAACGTCATCTGGCATGGCCGGGAACTGAACCCGCAGTTGGAATGAGGTGCTGCACATGGAACTATTTCATCTGTGTGTGCTAGTGTGGTCAAGATGCCTTTCATCTTATTCATTTAAGCGGATGCGTTTTGATGTTTAAAAAATAAAATAATAATTCTGTTTTAAATGTTGTTGAGGCCAGCTGGCAGATTGTCAAAGAGGCCAGTGTAGTTAAGCGGTCTAGTTTTAAACTGGAATTTTCTTTCGCATGAAATTATGTTGGACACCTCCAGGGTGTTTACCATGTTCTTACTCAAGTGTCCCTAAGCCAGCAAGCTGCTGTTCACTCTCTGGGTAGAGAGCTTGGAGTTCTGCTTGAATCTGTGTGTGTGTTGGAGCTGCTTCTAGACATGAGCTCCAGGGAACAACAGGCTTGTTTGTTTAGTTCAGGCTGGGTGGGTTTGAGCTCAAAACATGGCTGATGTGTTTATGAACCTCCGTCCCAGTAATTTAGGCCTCTCTGCTGCCTTGCTGGCAAGCCCCTTTGCTCCCTGGTCCCGCCTCCCTCACTGCCCTGCTTCTATGGGGGCCCAGATGTAGCCTAGGTAACGCAGGAAGGTTAGTTATGTATTAAAGGTAAAAAAGGTGAAGTTGTTATATGGAAGGGCTGGTTTTAAGCACAGTACTTTGAGTATCAGTGATAATCAGTCCCATGCATGGTCAATCGCACGGCTAAAGACACAACAGTGACTTAAATGGGCTTAATGGTCTTGACTTCTGAGACCTCTCAACATCACACTGTCTCATTGCAACTAGTCACATCATCTGCAAATGTCACTGTCCCTGCCGTCAGTCTAAATGTCCCCTTCCTTCTTTCCTTCCTTCCTCAGAGACGATATCCAACTCTCAAGACTCTTACCAGGAGGCGTTTGACATCAGCAAGAAAGACATGCAGCCCACACACCCTATCCGCCTGGGTCTGGCTCTCAACTTCTCTGTCTTCTTCTACGAGATCCTCAACTCTCCAGAGAAGGCCTGTGCCCTGGCCAAGCAGGTGGGCTTCACCTGAGCACACACACACACTCACACACAGTCCTGAGGAACATGCTGGAGATGCGTGACCTTGATGTGAACCGTTGTACATGCGTGTGTTTGCAGGCCTTCGATGATGCCATCGCAGAGCTCGACACGCTCAGTGAAGACTCGTACAAAGACAGCACGCTCATCATGCAGCTGCTTAGGGACAACCTCACAGTAAGACCATGGGACACACACACACACACACACTCTCTCAGGGACAACCTCACAGTAAGACCATGGGACACACACACACACACACACACACACTCTCTCTCAGGGACAACCTCACAGTGAGACCCTGTGACCCACACACACACACACACACACACACACAGTTTACACACACTCAGGGACAACCTCACAGTAAGACCCTATGGCCTCCACACACACACACACACACACACACACACACACACACACTCTCAGACCGCTGCACCTCCCCAGTATTTGTACTATCGATCAGAAATTTTCCAAATGATGAATCTTTTCCCTTAAGAACTTGTTCAGTCATGTAGAGGTGATTCACTGATGACACTGAAGGGGTGTTTCTGTACACAGTAACAAAGAGCTTTCTTCCATCTCTCTCTCTCTCTCTCTCTCTCTCTCTCTCTCTCTCTCTGCATCTCTCTCTCTCCGTCTCTCTCTCTCCTCTCTCTCTCTCTCTCTCTCTCTCTCTCTCTCCGTCTCTCTCTCTCTCTCTCTCTGCATCTCTCTCTCTCTGTCGGTCTCTCTCTCTCTCTCTCTCTCTCTCTCTCTCTCTCTCTCTCCTGCAGCTATGGACGTCTGATAATGCAGCAGATGAGGCTGAGGCTGGAGAAGGAGGAGAGAACTAGAGCGCCCCCTATCATCAGCACAGAAAAAGACAAAAAAAGAACGAAAACAAAAAAAAAGAAACCTTTTTCCACATCTTCATTCCTTGTTGTTCCACTTGAAATGATTATAGTATTGAAAGTTTGTTGTTGCCATGGAGCTGTGTACGTGTGGAAATTCAAATCATTTTAGTTCTCAACCACTCTTGCTTTTGGTATAAAGAGGCAAAATGAATAATGTGATATCTCCATTCTTGAGTTAGACCGTTATGATCTCCCTTATGACATTTATGCTCCAGAAAAGGATTCCTAGCTTCACCTGACATTGACACCCAACTGTTTGTGTGACGCAAGACTTGACAGCAAAGGAAAGGTGGCAGACAGAGAGTTTCTATGTAGGGCGGGCTTGTATTCCCAGAATGCATTTAAACGTGGATGTGTTGAGAAAGGGATACCAACATTTTGTCACGTCATCCTCAAATCAGACAGGAATGTTGGTTAACTTCTATCTCACAGACATGGCCCTTGTAAACGCCTAGAATATCAATGTGGAGAGATCCTCTTCAGGCCATAGTTCTCAAGCCGAGTAGCAAGACCACAAGCATCTCTGTAGAACCAACCCTAACCAAGTCATGGTCTCTCTGGAAAGTCATGAAAGATCTCTCCCCTCTCCTCCTCATTATATTCACCTCAGTGTTACATGGTAGCATGTCTGACGAGAAAAAGGTGGCACTTTAAGACCAAAAGATTACAAAAAATTAAAGAGTACATGCATGGCCATTTTTTTGCAACGTACACTGGAATGGATATGAATATTGCGCATACACAAAGTCCCCTGTTGAAGACCTTTTCATTGCAGGTTTGTGCACTTGTGAGAAGGTGTATGGTTTGTCTAGTGATTGTCATTAGAATTTCGGACCACTTGTGTTTTTGCTAATCATTGATTGTAGTCCCCAAAGCCTTGTGGAAATGTTAAATGCCCTATGTAACAGCTATGTAACATGAATAAAAAATTACATTTTATAAACCATACCTTTTTGAGTCTTTCAATGAGTTTCATCTAACTTTTTATAACTTGGGTCATGTACATTAACATGTTTGGACATTGGATACTGAATATAGTCATTTAAAGAATGTAAAAAGCTAAAGTTACAGTGATTGGACAACTTCAGGGGCACAACTTGGTTTGTATTATTATTTGCATTATTTGATTGATTTGATTAGTCTTCTGATCGCATGGGGAGTCTAGGGGGCAATTATAATAATGATGAGGCTAATTATCAGAACATTGCTGATTCCTGGCCCTTCCAGATGATGTTGTGTCCTTGGGCAAGACACTTCACCCTAACCTGCCTCAGGGGGGAATATCCCTGTACTTAACTGTAAATCACTCAGGATAAGAGTGATAAATGACTACAATGTAAAATGTAGATCAGTTCTAGAACCTTCTTCACATCCTGTAGAAACATTCCAGACCCTCTGAGTATTAAAGACCATCTGACCACACTGTGATTCTGTTTTCAGTTTCTTCCATGGCAGCCCTACAGGTCTAAAAACAGGGACATTGCCACTGGATACACACACCGAATTAAGCGGACATGTTGAGATAAGATGTCCAAGTATTAAAAATAGATGTTGGCAGATGTGGCTCGTGCTGAAGCTTTATTCTGCTTATATAAGAGAGGAGGAGTGACGTCAGACACCCCTTTTTTTCGCATCTTTCTCCAGATTGCAAGGCTGCATACTCTCTTTATTATGGTTTTTAAAGATCCAAGTGGATGTAAACCACAGCTTCGGGAATGGATGGAGAGAATAAGAGTGATATCCGTTCTTTAGATCCGTCCTTCTCCTCTAGAACCCAGGTTCTAGTACTTCCGGGTGTGGAGGCGCTCGCGCTTTTCCATTTAGAGGCACGAGCCCCACATTAAGAATCAGATATATTTTATTATTTTGTTACTGTATTACAGATCAAACTGATAAACTGGTTATATTTTCACCCGTTTGCTGCTTAAACACACAGAGAAAAGCAAGTGAAGGGAAGAACAGGAGGAAAGAAACACTTCAGCCGAGTGATTCCAGATTTGGACAGTTCATTTTAATCCCAAATGTCGACATGAAGCTGATCTTTCTGGTTTTATTCAGTGGATTTCTGTCTAATTGTTGGACAATACAGCCTGTGGATGTTGCAGACCGTGAACATGGTAATGTACAAACTGGATTTCTCGTTAAACTAGTGTTTGCATTACTCAGGACTTCCAACCTTAACACAGCTGTCTCACCTCTACAGCTGCAGAGGGGGACTGTAGATCATGGATCTGTAGGAAAACAGATTTTCCCAAGATATCCTGAAAAGTTGACTAACTTCGATCTGTTTAGGATCGATACAACATCCGTTTGATTTATGAAACAGCTGAGTTGGATCAATAACCTAATGGAGCGTCCCTGTGCCTTTCAGACAGGCTCAGCATGATGCTGACAGAGTTTGAGGTCTTACCTCTGGCCAGTCTGCAGACACACTCAGTCAGAAAGAGAGACATCCAGACACACATGCATGTTGAAAAACTGCTGAGTTTCTCTGCCCTGCAGAGGTAAGAATACATCTTCTACTGAGGCGTGTGTTTGGATGTGGAGAGTTTGACCTGTTACAATATCCAACTATATGAAATACACCCTGCAAGTCACTGGTGTTGAGAGTTATTCTGTTTGCCTTAGTGGAATGTTGTATGTTGAACTGATGTTGTGTTTTCAGACATTTCAAGCTGTACCTGAGGACAAACACAGAGCTGTTTACAGACGACTTCAGGGCAGTGTTTGTGAACGAGGATGGTGAAGAGGAGAGGTATGACGTCAACAGACAGAACTATTTCACCGGACACGTCATTGGTAAGACCTTTACAGCAGTATGCAGTATGTATGTATGTATTTAGAACAATGTATGACTTGTATTGTCTGATTATATATGCCATTGTTCTATTTGTCATCCTATATCCATTTCAAAGGAGAGGAGAACTCACGAGTTCAGGCCCACATTGATGATGGGGAGTTTTCTGCACACATCCTCACAGATGAGATGGAATACATCATAGAGGTAAACACTACTTGTCATCGAAGAAGAATTCCAACACAAACTCACCCCTGAGACCGAAACTAAGAGGAGTTGTTCGTGTCTCTTTCCCTCCTTTTGTCTCTCTGTCTTTCCTTTCTCTCTCTCTCTTCCTCTCTCTCCCCCCCTCTCCCTCTCTCTCCCCCTCTCTCCCCCTCTCCCCCCCACCCCTTCTCCCCAGCCCCTGTGGCGGTTCACAGGGATGCCCCCTGATGGTCGTCTGCTGGTTTACCGGTCTGAGGACATCAGGAACATCAGCCGCCTGGCCTCTCCTAGCGTCTGTGGCTACGTTAACGCTAACTCCAACCAGCTACTTCCAGAGAGCCTGACCTCCAGGCTGCCGGGGAAGGAGGAGAGGCAGGGTGAGGGGGGGGGGGTGGCTTTTGGGTGCGGTGGCTTCTACATCCCAGCCTAGGTTCTTTCTCACTCACAGGCAACGTATTCATCTAGAGTTTAAATGAATCATCTTACCCTCATTGCCCTTATCAATTATACATGGAAGGTTAATTCTATAGGTCTGAGGGATGTGAGTGATGATATAACAGTAGAAGATGGAGAGGATGGAGAGGGAGACGTTAGGAGTTTTCATCTGTTTCCTCTCTTCTGCTCTCCACTCTTTGTCCCTGTCTTTTTTCCTCTCCTCCTCTACTCTGCTCTCCTCTCTTTCTCCCCCCCTCTCCTCTCCTCCTTCCTCTCTTTCTCCCTCTCCTCTCCTCCCCTCTCTTTCACCATGTCTTCTCCTCCTCCCTCTCCTCCCCTCTCTCCTCCTTCCTCTCTTTCTCCCTCTCCTCTCCTCCTCTCTCTTTCACCCTCTCATCCCCTCTCTTCTTTCTTTCTCCCTCTCCTCCCCTCTCTCCTTATTTCTCTCTTTCTCCCTCTCCTCCCCTCTCTCCTCCTCCCTCTCTTTCTCCCTCTCCTCCCCTCTCTCCTCCTCCCTCTCTTTCTCCCTCTCCTCCCCTTTCCTCCTTCCTCTCCTCTCCTCTCCTCTCCTGTTCTCTCCTGTCATCAGAGTCTGTGGTCAGAGAAAAGCGTTATGTTCGTGACCACAAGAAGAACACCTGCCCTCTACTCCTGGTGGCCGACCACCGCTTCTTCAAACACATGGGCCGCAGCGAGGAGAGCACTACCCTCAACTACCTGGTGGGGGCAGTGTTTACAATGGATAGTATTAGGGATTAATATATGTTAATTTAAACGTAAATTGTGAATTGCATGAATGCTATTAATTAATTCCGTGACACATCTGCAAAAGATAACACGTTAACATTATTTGTTTCATTACTATAAAAAAACAATGAAAAATGTAAAAGACGTATTACAAAAGTGTTTCCATGGTTACTGAGTGTACCTGTTTCAGATCGAGCTGATCGATCGTGTGGACGACATCTACAGGAACACTTCCTGGGATGACGAGTTCAAAGGTTATGGGGTCCAGATTCAACAGGTGAAGATCTATGCTATGACATCACTCAGAGAATAACCAATGACAATCCAGTTTACTGACCCCGTAATGACCCCATCAGATCATCATCGAGAAGAGCCCCACCCCTGTGCAACCAGGGGCGGCCCACTTCAACATGGTGGGCAGTCCGGTGGAGGGAGAGGATGTGTGGGATGTGAAGATGCTCCTTGAGGTAAACTCAACATTCCCCCCCCCCAACCAGCAAGACTCATCATTAGGACATAACGCCCCCCCCCCCCCCCTTCCTCTCCATCTCATCATCTCTTTGTTCCTCTCATTCCAGCAATTTAGCGTGGACATCGCTGAACATGCGTCCAAAGTGTGCCTGGCTCACCTCTTCACCTACCAGGACTTTGAGGGAGGGACCCTGGGCCTGGCTTACGTGGCCCCCTCCAGACCAGGGGTTCCTGGGGGACTCTGCTCTGAGAGTAAGGCCCCCCTGGCTAGCTTGCCCCCCTCCTGGTCAATGCTTTTCACTGTTGAAAATCCCATTGTCATTCTGGGGATCATTCAGAGTTTGTTTCTCCACCTCCAGAGTGTCCTTCATCGGCAACTGAACACAGATCGATCTACCTCAACACAGGGCTCACCAGCACTATGAATTATGGGAAGACAATACTCACCAAGGTGTGTGAACGGAGCTGAACAGATGATCAGGTTTATTCCTAAGACCTGACAGAGCAGATAGTTATCAGCAGAGCATGTAGTCTTTTATCAGACGCTCTTATCCAGAGCAACTTACAGTAAGTACAGGGACATTCCCCTCTGAGGAAAGTAGGGTGAAGTGCTTTGCCCAAGAGCACAATGTAATTTTGCAATAGTTGGGAATCGATCCGGCAACCTTCTGATTCCCTAACCGCTCAGCCACCTGACTTAGTACGATCTGGTCCCCTCAGGAAGCGGACCTGGTCACCACTCACGAGCTGGGTCATAACTTTGGGGCGGAGCACGACCCCGATAACATTCCCTACTGCGCCCCCAGAGAGGATCAGGGGGGCAAATATGTCATGTACCCCATCGCTGTGAGCGGGGATCACTCCAACAACAAGGTAACCCCCCCTGTTCAACCCCAAAACACATCCCACAGCACCAGACATAGCCTGTACATGCTAACATGTTTCAGTGTAGAATTGTATCCTAAATATGACAGCTGTGTCGTATGGTGGGAAGAACAGCTGCATGCTTCTAATATGAACTCACTGACTTACCGCATGTTGGGCTCCGTACTCATGGTGTGCTTTGGGGCCCCCAGCTGTTCTCGAACTGCAGTAAGAGCTCCATCGTGAAGCGTCTGAAGGCCAAGGCCCCCGTGTGTTTCCGGGAGAGGAACAGCAACGTGTGTGGGAACTCCCGGGTGGAGCAGGGGGAGGAGTGTGACCCGGGGCTGCTGCACATCAACAGCGACCGCTGCTGCACGTCCGAGTGTAAGCTCCGAGGCGGAGCCAAGTGCAGGTGGGTGGGGCTGAGGGGGCGGGGCTGAGGGGGCGGTGCTGAGGGGGCGGGGCTGAGGGGGCGGGGCTGAGGGGGCGGACATGCCCTTCTCTCTCTTATTCTCTTTTCCCATTACAGTGACAGGAACGATGCATGCTGTAAAGATTGCCAGTATGAAGTGCAGGGCAAGGTGTGCCAGCAGCCCATCAATGCCACCTGTAAGGGGAGATCTTACTGCACAGGTGAGGTCTTACTGCACAGGTGAGGTCTTACTGCACAGGTGAGGTCTTACTGCACAGGTGAGGTCTTACTGCACAGGTGAGGTCTTACTGCACAGGTGAGGTCTTCACCCACTGATGACAGAGATACATCAGAACAGGATCAACTGATCACATGGGGGGGGGGGGGCAGAAACAGAGTATTTACCTTTCATCACTGGATCATAATGTCGGCCCCTGTGTTTTGTTTGTCCCCTAACAGGAAACAGCAGTGAGTGTCCGGCCCCTGAGAACGCTCCTGACCAGACGGTGTGTCTGGACAACGGCGAGTGTCTGGCCGGAGTCTGCATCCCTTTCTGTGAGGCGGTGCTGAAGCTGCACTCCTGTGCCTGCAACGGTACCCAGCTTTCCCTTTCAACGGCCCCCCATGACCGGCCCCCCATGATCGGCCCCCCATGACCGGCCCCCTATGATCGGCCCCCTATGATCGGCCTCCCATGAATGGCCCCCAAAATCCTAACCCAAATATTACATTTACATTCCGTTTAGTCATTTAGCAAACGCTCTTATCCAAATTAACTTACAGCAAGTACAGGAACATCCCCCCCCCCGAGGCAAGTAGGGTGAAGTGCCTTGCCCAAGGACACAACGTCATTGGGCACGGCCAGGAATCGACCGTGGCAACCTTCTGATTACTAGCCTGATTCCCTAACCGCTCAGCCACCTGACTCTCAGTCTTCCACTGCTCATGCAGCCACAGTAATGATGAGTCCTCTCCTCTTTCCCAGACACCAACTCATGTAAGGTGTGTTGTCGCAGTGCCAGAGGAGTGTGCGCTCCTTACCAGGATGACGAGGACAACTTTGTCTACCTTCGCAAAGGCAAACCTTGTTCTGTTGGCTTCTGCGATGGAGCGGTACGCCTTTCAACCCTCCCTATCAGATGTCTGCTTGTCAACATTTCGTCAGATGTCTGCTTGTCTTTCTTCCAGCTCTGATTCATCAGTCCCCTGTTCTTCCCTCCCAGGGAAAGTGCATGAAGGAGATCCAGGATGTGATCGAGAGGCTGTGGGATTTCATCGACAAGCTGGACATCAACACCTTTGGGAAGTTTTTGGCTGACAACATCGTGGGTTCAGTGGTGGTCTTCTCCCTCCTCTTCTGGGTCCCCCTCAGTATCCTGGTCCACTGTGTGGTAGGAGAACTCCCTCATCCCCTTCAGTAGGATGTTACACAGCTGCTGTTTGTCACTAACATCTTTTTTTTTTGTTTGCTGTTGTTGTGAAATTCAGGACAAGAAACTCGACATGCAGTATGAGCAGACCACCAAATCCATGTTCTTCTCAAGTGTAAGTTCTGCTTAGGCAGGATCACAGGAATGTGCTGTTGTCATGGAGATGCTCACGAAAACACCCTTGTTTGTGTTCCCAGAATGCCGAGCTGTTGAGCAGCCTGGACTCATCCACTCTGAGGATCTTCAAGCCCTCTGTTCTGTCTGCTGCCATGCGCTACCAGGCCTCTGGTCCTCAGCAGACCAGCACACCCCCAGCCTCAGCCTCAGCCCCAGCCCTGCCCCCATCTTTAGCCCCAGCCTCCATCCCCAGTTCAGGCTCTAACCAGCCTCCCCTGGACAGCCCCCGCATGGCCACCATCCAGGAGGACCCCAGCTTTGACTCCCACCTGGACCCTGAGGCCCTGGCTGACTTCCCCCCGCCGGAGGGGGGCAGGTCGCGCTCCTTTGAGGACCTGACCTCACGCCCGCTGGGGCGCAGCAACAAGGCCATGTCCTTCAGACTGCAGAGGCAAGCTCGCCTCAACAGCAAAGAGACCGAGTGCTGAACCACAAGGCCAAAGGAACCCATGGATATGTGTAAGTGTGTGTGTGTGTGTGTGTGTGTGTGTGTGTGTGTGTGTGTGTGTGTGTGTGTGTGCATTGATGTAGTAACCGGGGGGGATGGGGGGGGGGGGGGGGATGGGTATTGGAAAATGCTGCAAGTGTCCCCCTCAAAAATGAGCCTATATCATAGGGTTACATTTTTGTTATTTTGAAAGTGTTAAAGAGAAGATATTGGGTTTTGCCAGCATATCTGTCCCCCCCTAATGTCAAAGTCAATCCTACACCTGTGTGTGTGTGTGTGTGTGTGTGTGTGCGTGGAGGAGGGAGTGGGTAGAGCAGGAAAATAACTAAAGGGGAGGGAGAGAGTGAGGAGAGGTGAAGAACTCGCCCCCTAGCTAGAACAAGCTGGACTTGTGTATTATCTAGTATGTGGGAGGACAATTACATAAAGATTTAATGTTTAAAGTTCGACATCATGCATTTGAAATGGGAAAACGTATCCATTGGGCTATGTGTAGTGAGTTCTACAGTCATATCTGAAGCTGATAGGACTGTCACACACAATCACAGAAATCCTACCAGCACTCTTAAACACTCGCAGGATGTCATCTCTTTATTTTAGCCCCAGCTGCCCTCTGGGGGAGGACCAGGGTGTCTAACATGGGACTGGTAAGAAGCCACTAGACCCAGTATTACTCTCCGTTTTGTGGTAAGTGTGGAAGCCTGTTACCAGTCAGAATGCCACATGCTGACTGGTTCAAAGGCAGCCATTTCTGCTCTGTTTGCAGGGACTGTTTTTTTCAGACGATGGACAGTGTTCCGAGAACGACTTCTGACAATCAGTAACTTTGCAAATGTATCTCAGAGGATTGATAGTGCCTTGTGTTTTTAGATGAGTATGAAATACTGATTTTTATGTACTTTTACTGATTGTTATGTACTTTTTAAATGTAATTTGCCATACATTGGAATTTCTACTACGAATGCACATCATTATTTACCAATTTTTGTGACGTTGTTCGTAATTGCCATACATTTGGGATGTATACGTTTTGTAATTTGCCACACTTTTATGATGTTTGTTGTCATGTACTATACATTTTGTTTATATTCTTATACATGTCTTACATTGTGATGTCATGTGACGTATACTAGGCACTTCCTGTCCCTGAGCTGTGTTGAGCAGATTAATTCAGAATGTCTCTGATCCTAAAGCACATGGTCATTTTCAGCTGCAGACACTTTCTTACTGATATCATTTTTATAGTGTTAACTGTCCGTGTCCGAAAACGTGTTTAATGAAACTGATTTCCTGTGACTGTGCAGTTTTACCTCACTGAGAACACTGAAATAAATAAGCACAAACATTAAGCCTCAAAAGCTTTATGTAAAAAAAACTAATGAAAAACAAAAAACAAATGTTGAACAATTATCAAAATAACTTGTCAAGATACAGCACAAATCCTGTTCACTGTGAAAGATGAAAACTTCTTTGGAAAGATTCCATCTTCCGTCAATTCAATTTTTTCTTTGTACAACTATTAGAAAAACATTCACGAAATAAGACAGGAAATAACATTCAATTCAGATTTGAATTTGGTTCATCAACGTCACAAACGTGAGTAGTACAAATGTTATTGAATGTTATATTCTACCAGTGTTGATAATGACACAACAGTGTCTCAATCACATGACCCCCAAGGACTAACAGGATGTGATGTCACTGCAGGAAGTGCTAATGGAGGTGTTACGAGCCCAGCAGAATGCAGTGGTCCATCCTGCAGTGGTGAGGTGAGGACAGGCCTCAGATGACAGGGTGAGGTGGTGAGGTGAGGACAGGCCTCAGATGACAGGGTGAGGTGGTGAGGTGAGGACAGGCCTCAGATGACAGGGTGAGGTGGTGAGGACAGGTCTCAGATGACAGGGTGAGGTGGTGAGGTGAGGTGGTGAGGACAGGCCTCAGATGACAGGGTGAGGTGGTGAGGACAGGTCTCAGATGACAGGGTGAGGTGGTGGGATGAGGACAGGCCTCAGATGACAGGGTGAGGTGGTGGGATGAGGACAGGCCTCAGATGACAGGGTGAGGTGGTGAGGTGAGGACAGGCCTCAGATGACAGGGTGAGGTGGTGAGGACAGGTCTCAGATGACAGGGTGAGGTGGTGAGGTGAGGTGGTGAGGACAGGCCTCAGATGACAGGGTGAGGTGGTGAGGTGAGGTGGTGAGGACAGGCCTCAGATGACAGGGTGAGGTGGTGGGATGAGGACAGGCCTCAGATGACAGGGTGAGGTGGTGAGGTGAGGACAGGCCTCAGATGACAGGGTGAGGTGGTGGGATGAGGACAGGCCTCAGATGACAGGGTGAGGTGAGGTGGTGAGGACAGGCCTCAGATGACAGGGTGAGGTGGTGAGGTGAGGACAGGCCTCAGATGACAGGGTGAGGTGGTGAGGTGAGGTGGTGAGGACAGGCCTCAGATGACAGGGTGAGGTGGTGAGGTGAGGACAGGCCTCAGATGACAGGGTGAGGTGGTGAGGACAGGTCTCAGATGACAGGGTTGAGGGAGTCGTACAGCCTCTGGACAGCTAGCTCCACCATCTCTCTCAGGGTCTCATCATCAGTGCTGCCCTCCTCATACTCCACGGTCTGCACCCAGGAGAGAAGGGAGCATCAATATGGAGTGTGTGGTGAGAGAGAGACACACACACACACACACACACACTCACAGCTCCGTACTCACTCTGGTGTGTGGGTTGATGTAGGCAGTGTTTCCATCCACAGTCAGGGTGGGGTTCTTATTGTCCTTGAAGTCTACACAGTCCTCTCCAAACATGTCTCTGAAGGAGGAAGAGGAAGAGAAGAACATCAACAAGTCCAGCAGGTCTTCATCCTGTCTGGTAAAGTAGGTCCCACTAAACTCTGTCTGACTGTCTGTGCTTGTGTGAGCTCTCACTGCAGCATGATCTCCAGCCTCTGCAGGAACATGTCCATATCCACCCCCTCCTGCTTGGCTTCAATCACTGCAGGGGAACAAGCACAAAGGTAAGTTAGGGACTTAACTACCAGGAGGCGGGGGGGGGGGGTGTCAAGGTTCTGGGGACTGACTTTTCTGGGCCTTGGGGTTGGACTGGACCTCCAGAACCACGGTGGTGACGGCATCAGCGTACATGTCGTTCAGGGGGTTGGCGATCCACTGTGGGGGGGGGGGGGGGGGGGGGGGGGGGGGGGGGGGGGCAAGTTCACAAGTTCAAACACAAGCGAAGAGGCTTGGTCCTCAGGGCCCACTGTCCTGCATGTTTTAGATGTTTCCCCCTTCCCACACCTGATTCAAATGAATTATCATTATCAGGCTTCTGCTGAGCTTCATAATGACTCATTCGTTTGAATCAGGTGTGTTGGAGCAGGGAAACATTGAAAACATGCAGGGCAGTGGGCCCTGAGGACCAGGGTTGAGAACCACTGCTTTAAAAGGCCCTCAGAAAGCCACTCCTCACCTCCAGCACCACCATGCCAGGGTCGTGCACCAACGTGATGTTCTTGAAGATCTTCACGGTGATCTTCTCCGCTCCCTCGATCTCCTCCACGTCTCCTGCAGAGGACACAGCGTGTTAGAAGCTCCCTGGAGGACTCTTGGAGGAGGGAGAGCATGAGGGTGAGGTTACCCACCAGCCAGGCTGCGTAGCTGGCTGACCAGCAGGGAGATGGGCCCTGTGAAGGGGATGGCCTGGGTCTGCTTCACCGTGCTCATGGCCAGCTCTGTGTAGTCTGACAGGAGAGAGAGGCGGTACAACAGGTAAGACAAAGACCAAGTCCTGGTCCTCAGCCCATGACACAGGTGTGTGTGTGTGTGTTTGTGTGAGTGTGTGGTGTGTGTGTGTGTGTTGGTATTGGTGTGTGTGTGTCTGCGTTTGTGTGTGAGTGTGTGTGGTGTGTGGTGTGTGTGTGTCTGTGTGCGTGAGTGTGTGTGTGATGGTGTGAGTGTGTGTGTGGTGTTTGTGTGTGTGTGTGTGAGTGTGTGTGATGGTGTGAGTGTGTGTGTTTGTGTGTGAGTGAGTGTGTGTGTGATGGTGTGTGTGAGTGTGTGTGTGTTGGGACTCACTAGACAGGTCAGAGGGGGTGAGGATGTGGTAGCTGAAGTTCCTCTTCACCAGGATCCCAGAAACCCTCTGGCCTTGAGCACACCTCTTATCAGCCAGGGACCCCATCACCTGCAGCACAGAGACACCATCACATCCTGCTCTTTAGCCACAGGGGGGGGGGTGTGACCCTAGCTCTCCCCGGGGTCACAGGTCACCAGGGGGTCCTCACCTTGGCCAGCTTCTCTCCCCTGAAGTTGAGGGTGACGGCCTCCGTGTTGCGGGGGTTGTGGACCTCGATGTGGACCTCGTCGTTGTCCTCGTACTCCCGGATCAGAGCCGCCTTCAGACGGGCCATCTCATTCTGCTCCCCGTGAACCAGGATCTGAAACATGACGTCCTTAGGCAAGGCACTTCACCCTACTGACCTCAGGGGGGAATGTCCCTGTACTTGCTGTAAGTCTCTCTGGATAAGAGCGTCTGATAAATGACTGAATGTAATGTTATTACATGTTATTCATGAATATTATTAATGTTATTTGGTACCACATGTGGCGGCTTCAGGGCTCTGATGAACTCGCTGGTCTGCTGGTAGTCAGTGTGGGCAGAGAAGGAGATGTAGTCCACAGACATCTTCAGCTGCAGCTTCTGACCTGACATGGTGGTGATCTCCTCAGGTTCTGACATGATGTGCTGCGGACAAAACAAGCAAAGACCTGGTCAAACCTGGACCAGATCACACCTGGTCAAACCTGGACCAGATCACACCTGGTCAAACCTGGACCAGATCACACCTGGTCAAACCTGGACCAGATCACACCTGGTCAAACCTGGACCAGATCACACCTGGTCAAACCTGGACCAGATCACACCTGGTCAAACCTGGAGCAGATCACACCTGGTCAAACCTGGACCAGATCACACCTGGTCAAACCTGGACCAGATCACACCTGGTCAAACCTGGACCAGATCACACCTGGTCAAACCTGGACCAGATCACACCTGGTCAAACCTGGACCAGATCACACCTGGTCAAACCTGGAGCAGATCACACCTGGTCAAACCTGGACCAGATCACACCTGGTCAAACCTGGAGCAGATCACACACACCTGGTCAAACCTGGACCAGATCACACCTGGTCAAACCTGGAGCAGATCACACCTGGTCCATGGCCCACATCACACCAAAAGAGACGCATTTACAATAATACAAAAGACAAAGAAGAACTCTATATACCATAAACACTACTGAGCTATATCCTTAAAGTAACACTTTAACATTATATTACAGAATCCATCAGTAGAGAAACATCAGCCACCTTAGCCAGGGTTCCCTCCACACAGTATCCAGCAATAATGACCCCGTTCCTCTTGTCAGTGCACCAGCTCTCAAACAGCTCCCGGGACAGGCCGCTCTGCATCATGCCCGGGGAGGCCATCACCACGCTGGGGCCGATGTCATCAAAGTGGTCCATGCTCTGGAGGGACAGAAGCAGCCTGGAATCAGCATGACTGGACAGATCATTCAATCACCTGGCTGAGTGTATGTATGTATACGATACTATGTATGATACTTTATTATGATAATGATCAGAAGGTTGCCAGTTCGATTCCCAGTCGTGCAAAGAAACATTTATTCATATACATATATAATGTTGTGTCCTTGGGCAAGGCACTTCACCCTACTTGCCTCAGGAGGGAATGTCCCTGTACTTGCTGTAAGTCTCTCTGGATAAGAGCGTCTGCAGAATGTCTCCACGTTAATGTGTCAGGTGTGTATCTGCTCACCTTGAGGTTGCTGATGTGCTTGAAGACAAACGGGTTGTTGACGTTGATGGCCTTGCGGATCTTATCGTTCATGGCGTTCACGTAGGTCTGGTACACAGCCATGCACTTCTTAGCCAGAGAGGAGGCGTAGTAGATGGGGATGTCATGGAGCTCTGGATGGTTCTGCCAGTACTCATCTGAAGCACACACACACACAGGATGAGTACATC
The DNA here is from genome assembly GCA_030340665.1 of Neosalanx taihuensis. Lineage (NCBI taxonomy): Eukaryota > Metazoa > Chordata > Actinopteri > Osmeriformes > Salangidae > Neosalanx > Neosalanx taihuensis. The sequence continues at coordinate 13,985,335 of CM059299.1, read as the reverse complement.
TGCACAGTGTGCATACACACACACACACACACACACACACAGGATGAGTACGTCTGCACAGTATGCGCACACGCACACATGCACATGCACACACGCACACACGCACACACACACACACACAGGCCAGTGTTGGTGCGTGAGCAGAGGGGGAGCGCAGCAGACAGTCTCACCCAGGATCAGCAGCAGCTCCTGGGCTCGACCCAGAGCGAACACAGGGATGAGGCAGCGGCCCTCCCGGTTCACGATGTCGTGGATGGTGTTGCAGAATCGAGCCTCTCGCTCCTCCCTCTTCTCGTGGATGTGTGTTCCATACGTGGACTCCTGGGAGAACACACGAGGAGAGGATCATGCTTTAAATTGTCCTGATGTGGGGAAAGGGCAGTTTGCAACACCATAGGTACAGTACAACATGTGAACGTGTCATGGCTGCTTCAGGTGACGCTCACAGTGATGAGGATGTCTGGTTTGACACTGGGGATCTCAGCTGCCATCAGATGTCTGTCCTCCTGGCGTGAGAAATCACCCGTGTACAGAATCTATGGAGAGACAGAGATCCAACCATCACACACACACACTGTGTAACACATAACACTGCCACCTAGTGGTCAGAATTATGATGAAACGGCTTATATACGCACATCTAGGGGAGGTTCATGTATTGTTTTAACTTGTGTGACACATAACATGATACTGACATGGAGAAATCTGTTTGGTTCTCACCTTCACGCCCGCTATCTCGATCATAAACATGGCGGCTCCAAGGACGTGTCCAGCATGGTAGCACCAGAACTTGATCCCTGCCACCTCCTTCACCTCGTGAAAGTTGATGGTCTCGATCTTATCCATGCTCTCCTCCAGATCGGTCTCTGTGTACAACATGTCATCTGCAGAGATGTTGCTGGAGAAGGAGAAGTGACACAGATGAGAATGAGTCAGGTGGCTGAGTGGTTAAGGGGCGTCGGAAGTTGCCAGTTTGTCTGTGAAGGAAATGAAAAACAGCAGAGAGAACTTAGTCTACCTGACTTTGACATAATCAGACAGCAGCCACCGATAGATGGCCTTAGTAGCGTGCGTCATGAAGGTCCTTCCTTTGAAGCTGGTTTTCTGGAGAAACCAGGGCAGCGCCCCACAGTGGTCCAAGTGGAAACTGCAGGTGCAGGGGAAGATTGAGAAGAGGAGGAACGGTTAGTATAGGGGGCGTCCAATCCTGGTCCCCAGGGGCCACACCATCCTAACAGTTTTAGATGTTTCCCTGCTCCAGCACACCTGATTCTAACGAGGAGTCGTTATCAAGCTCCGTGGAAACCTCATAATGACCCTTCATTAGAATCAGGTGTGCTGGAGCAGGAAAACGTCTAAAACCTTCAGGTCAGTGGCCCTGGAGGACCAGGATTGGCCACACCTGTTCAATAGAAAACATCTGAATATAATCCATTCAAACACGCTCATCGAACACTCTGATTGGCCAAGATTCTCATCCCTTGGATGAGATCACTCACTGGCTGATGAGAAGCAAGTCGATCTCAGCTGGATCGATCAAATCAATGTAGGGAAGCGCGTCCATGCCCTCCAACCCTGGATGGATTCCACAGTCCAGCTGAAAAGGGGTCAGTAGGTCATTTGAAGCATGCTCATTCAATCTACCTCAATAAAAAGTTACATTTTGCCAAGCGTCAACCTTGTATGGGTTTCTGATCTTTTTAATACCATGATTTTTCGTCCTTTGAACTCCAGGATGATGCATGACCGTCCCACCTCCTGCCCAGCTCCCCTGAGGAAGAGAACAAGCTCTGAATGTCTGAACACCTGCAGTCATGGTGCTGCTGGATCACCAACCAGCCAGCCAGGTAGGTAACTACCTCATTAACAATAACACAGGCTAGATGTAAGGTTTACTGGAACACAGCTCAGGTTAACAGTATTTCAATCACTAGAGTTACCTAATGATTACTGTTATTGTACAATATCGATACTGTGCTACTTTAGGTACTTATTGTTGTTAAGAACTTACAAAGGCCTAATGAGCAGCTGGTCACTCTCCTCCGCTGGTACTGTTACATCAACTTTACGTTTTGTGGCCATATTTGCCGCAAACAAACACCTAAAAACAGAATAAATAAGGTTTAGAAGCTCATCTCTTCTTTAAGTTTAGCAAATCAGCGGCGCACGCGAACTGAGGTATTTCCGGTCCGATGTCTTATTATGTCCTTCTCGCCACCAGGGTTAACAAACGTTCCGTTCTCTCCTTCTTGCTGCCTCTCTAATGTAGTCAGACTATTAGTATTAAAATAGCGTTCATTGCTTCTTCATGGTTGATACAGTGGTTTTTGCAAGTTTATACCGTTGAATATGTATATGAATACAAATATTTTTCAAAAGCACAATTATCAAAGGACAGTTTGAGAACAAATCAATCACTGAAGAGTTCCTTAACTTTTAATAGCCATCAGGCATCCAAAGAATACAGCATGAAAGTACACAGAATTTTTATACAAAATAATTCTACATTGTTGTAGATGTTGCTAATTCAAAAAGCTATACATGAGTTACCTTGTAACCCCATTTTAAATGTAGGGATCGGTTCAATTTCACTCAGTTTCCTCTCTGTTCATTTTTATATTCCCAGTAACACAAAGAAGAAACGTAAAGATGTTTGTCTTGTATTTGGCTGCAATATTGGCTGAAATAATAATCCAGTTTGATGAAATCAAGATTGTTAAATTGCACACATTCAACTCTTGTCTGACATTTGGGTTGACTGGTCAATTTGCCATCTTATCAGATCAGGAATGGTTGTATGAGCATAATATAATACTGCTCATAATAATACTCCTTTTCCATATCACATTTAGTTGATGGCACGCAAACAAGAATATGCAGGGCAGTCCAGTACATTACAGTCCAGTACATTACATTACAGTCCAGTACATTACATTACAGTCCAGTACATTACATTACAGTCCAGTACATTACAGTCCAGTACATTACAGTCCAGTCCAGTACATTACAGTCCAGTACATTACAGTCCAGTACATTACAGTCCAGTCCAGTACATTACAGTCCAGTACATTACAGTCCAGTACATTACATTACAGTCCAGTACATTACAGTCCAGTACATTACAGTCCAGTCCAGTACATTACAGTCCAGTACATTACAGTCCAGTCCAGTACATTACAGTCCAGTCCAGTACATTACAGTCCAGTACATTACAGTCCAGTACATTACAGTCCAGTACATTACAGTCCAGTCCAGTACATTACAGTCCAGTCCAGTACATTACAGTCCAGTACATTACAGTCCAGGACATTACAGTCCAGGACATTACACTGCAGTCCAGTCAGTGTGCTGAACAAATGTGAAACTGGAGCTTAAAGATGGCAACTTTTGGTCTCTTTGATGAGTCAGTCAGTGAACACGTGTACAAATGTCACAGGAAACACTCCTTTTCTTGTGGGTTCCGCCTCAATGTGTCCCACCTGCAACAAACACAGAGGACACACATTATAATCATAATACAAACTACTATCTTCGTTTGAATTTACTGACCCCCTCTTCTTGAGGAATTCCCAGGTAGGACATGCTATGTCAGGTTAAAGAACTAAAGCTCATGTTCTCACATGTCACCCATCCAGAAGTGACAGATCAGTGACTGACCAGTAAGGGGAAGGATGGTAGGACATATTTGTGGAGTCAGGTGGCTGAGTGGTTACGGAATCGGGTTAGTAATCAGAATGTTGCCAGTTTGATTCCTGGCCATGCCAAGGCACTTCACCCTACTTGCTTCAGGGGGGGGGAATGTCCATGTACTTTCTGTAAGTTGCTCTGGATAATGACTAAATGACTGAATGTGTATGTATTTCCAGCAGTTGTGGAGTGTGTGTGTGTGTGTGTGTTCGTGGGAGGTGCAGTACCTACCCACCACTCCTGGTCCTCCTCTCCATCCACCACTATGACCTCCCCCTCTTTGAAGGTCAGCTCATCTGGGTTGTCGGCTGAACAATTGTAGATGGCTTTCACTCTTTTAGTTCGATGTTTCTGAGATGTGAGGCACCAAAAAGAATAGGGCAAATCAACCAATCAGACATGTACTACACTTACTTAATGGAATTCTCAAGGTTTGTTTGAACTTTAGTCACTTCACTCAGAGACTGTGATGCTACATGTTCCTTTAGTGGTCAGGAGGAAGCAGGAACGTACAGGTTGGTTGGTGCGAGGCTTCGGAGCAGGGGGACAGCCGGGGCTCGGAGCTGATTCTGTCTGTGGCAACGTCTTGGCTGTTCACAAGAAAACACAGAAGCACATGTAACCAAACAGCACAGGCCTTACTGTGATGAAGGACATCCCTTTGAATGTGTGTTTACCTGGTCTGTCTATAGATCCTGACCGAAGCGGAGGCCTTTGAGAGTGGTTCTTATTCAGCCTGAAATCAGAAGAGGATTCTCTTCACTTCCACTCACACAGCACGCATAAAGAAGTCTCCAATTTCAAACACCTTTCTCTTGTGTTGATGGAGACATTTTAAGGTTGCTTTTGAGTTGAATTTGTTCATTTTCCATCACTTCTCCACAAATCATCTCCACAGGATTTTTTTTTTTACATTTGATGTGGATGGTTCAGTGTGTAAAGATGAGAATAACTTCATTTTAACTTCTTCTCAAAACGGCTAGGCCTTACCCTGTTGGTGATGTGGGTGACTTGGGAGATTTGGGTCCTTTGGGTCTGTGGGGGTTGTGTGCAGGTACAGGGGGTGGAATTACAGCGGGTGGCAGTGTTGGTTTAAACGGGGGTGCAGGGGGGGGCATGGGAACCAAGGGTGGCATGGTGGGTGCCCCCTGCCCAGGCTGTGGTACAGGTAGGGGGGGCAGAGGTAGGTTCTTGGCTCTGGTCTCCATCATACTAATCCTCCTGCTGGCTGGGGGAGGGGGGGCGGAAGCAGGCAGCACTGTTGGAGTAAGCGGGGGGGGGGGGGGGGGGGGGAGGAGAAGTAATGATGCACAAACTGGACAACCATTTGGCAGAAGTCCTTTTGCTGTCTTACATTTTTTTTATAATCATTCACTCCTTTTTTACTATGGATTATTCCCGCCTGGTATCAATCAACATTCAAACCCCGCCCACTAAAGCTCAAAGCAGACAGAGGGATTTGAAATCCTGCCTCACCATATAAGGAGCTATCAGTCTCTGGACTCAGCGGGTTGGGAGGGTCAGAGAATGACCTCTGTCTGTCCACCAGCTCCAGAGTAGGTTTAGGCACAGAAGCTGTTTAAAAGGTCAACAAAGGTCAACAAAGTTCAGTCTTGCTGTCTGTGCGCAGTAAATTGTTTTTCCACAGTTAGGCATTCTGTACCTTTTGGAATATTTCTGGGAGGCAGAGATGGTAGAGGAGGCAGGGGGGGCAGAGATGGGAGGGGGGGCAGCGATGGGAGGGGGGGCAGAGATGGAAGGGTGGCCCCTGGCACCGCAGTGCCCCCCGTCCCCCCCTGTGGAGGGGGGTTGAACTCCATGACAGTGCCGTAGGTCTCGTTGCTGATGAGGCTGGTTGCTAGGCTGGTTGCCAGGCTGGTTGCCAGGGCTTTCTGCTTGTCCCTGGCCAGAGAGGCAGCGTCCCGGGCGATGGACGCCAGGCTGGGCTGCATGGGACCTGAGCCTGGTATGAAACAGCTGATTGGACGCTCTTCTCGCTTCTGGGGGATGGGCTGGAGGCGGGGCCAGGGGTGCAGGGTAAACACACACACACACACACACACACACACACACACACAAACTGTCAACGCAACACAACCTAACACTAACCCAACACAACCTATAGGACCATGGTTAAACCCCGCCCCCCCCACAGCGGTCACCTTATCCTCCATCTCATCGTCGCTCTCGTCGAGGTCGTCGTTATGGAGACGCCACTCATACTCCACATGCACATGGACGTTAAACTTCCCAGCCTGTGCTTGGTTTAGCTGGCGAATACACACACACACACATCAAATTGACCCCCTCTCACAGACCAGGACATGACAGAGATAGTTGGCCTCTAGTGCACAGGTGTCAAACTGGTGCCATCGCGGGCCAAGAGGGTGCAGGTTTTCGTGCCAACCAAGCCCCTACACCAGCTGATTTCACTAACGAGTTTGATTTCACTAAGTGGAGAAACTCGTTAGTGTAATCAGCTGGTGTAGTGGCTTGGTTAACATGAAAACCTGCAGCCTCTTGGCCCGCGATGGCACGAGTTTGACACCCCTGATCTAGTGTGGGGAGTGTGAGGTCTTCTCACCAGTTCCTCACACTGCTTGTGGTGAAGGCGTTTGGCAATATCCAGCGGTGTTTCTCCAGCCTCATTGGCTGCAAATACGAACCAATGAAATACGATCAAAACAGGACAAATGGGGGAGGGGCTATTTTGGTCTCTGGTTCCAGTGTTGTGATTGGCTCACCAATGCTGACGGAGGCTCGACCTCTCAGCAGCAGTTTCAGACACTCGCTGTTGTCCGTCAGACTGCAGTAATGAAGCGCTGTACTGCCTTTAGCTGTCTGCTTCTCCAGGCTGTTACTGTGGAGCGCAAACACACACACACACACACACACACAATGTCTGGTAACGAACAGTCACTAATCATTGAACTGGGAGAAGGATCAATCCCATAATATGTCTTCACATTCTAGAACTGCAGCAGCAGATCAGCAGCAGTGTTGCCGAGGCATTCCTACCTGTTCTGGGCCAGGAAGTCTACAATATGGAGGGAGTTGCGGTCGGCCATTCGGACTGCAAGGTGCAACGCCGTCTCTTCAGGTTCCTAAGAACACAGAGAGGAAGATGCATACAGGCAGCTGAAACACTCGCTGACCTGCACTGATTACTGTGAATAAAGCACCAAAGGTGAAAGACCTGCGTGACCTCAAAGAAGATGCATCTCATTGGTTGGGGAAAAAAAACAAGGTCAGACATGTATCTCACATGTTCATTGGCCATAGGGATGGTCTCCATCAGGTCCACTCCTTCAGCGTAGACCTGGAGGAGGGACAGAATGTCTCGAGTTCTCACTGCCTCGTACAGGACGCGTAGACGTGTGGGCGTGTCCACATGCCTCTTGCGAGCGAATCGCCTCTCGGTGTACTTGGTTGTGATGTAATCCTTCCGTGTTTGCCTGAAGACGAGAACGAGACAAAGGAGATCATTCAGTGACGGTTTGGTTGTGACACCACATGGTGGGGGGGAAGGGGGGTGGGGGGGGGGAGCTGTGAGCTTCCTTGTCACCCACATGTCGCTGGAGGGGTTGGGTTTGGTCACTCCCTGAGAAGACAGGTCGGCCTCCATGACGTCATTGAAGCTGGAGTTTCCAATATTCTTCACCAGCTAAGGGCCAATCAGAACACAACATGTCACACTTCCTGCTTGGTGCTACTAACTCTGCTGACAGGAAACAGCATTCAGTTTGGAAATACAATTTCTGAGGAATTTCAAAAAAATAATTCAAATTAAAAGGTTTGTGGTAAAGTTTAGTGTCAGATGGGTGAAGTTTGAATTTGTAGGGATTATTTGGGGATTATTGTGTTGGTTTGCCATCAATCCAGCACAGATACATTTTTATATATTTTTTTTTTATTGTATTTTAAAACCGGAGGTATTTACCAGCAGCTCTGAGGTTCCCAGGACATCCAGAGTGAGAGACTGGATCCTGGAGTAATGAACGCCCATCTCCCTGTGGATCCCAGAGCACTCGATACAGATGAGCACACCCAGGTTGGTGGACAACCAAGTGGGCCCTGGATCCAGAGAACAGGCACGATCAATTGAGCAAAGAGAAAGCTGCATGTTCGTCTTTTGATAGAAGTTGGAATATACTGTACACAGAACTACATCTTTGCCCTCTCTGTCAGGATCTAGTCTGACAAGCTTGTCAATCATCTTAAAACATGTGCCAGCACATTCAGTCCCAAAAGCACGTGCCAATAATGCTACAAAAACATTCTTCTACAGACGTGCATGCATTGAGCTGTCACTCAAACTCGGACGGTCGTTTTGACAAAGCAGTCAGAAGCTCTGTGGAGGACTCCACCCTGCTTAGTTTCCCAGAATGCTCTCTTTGTTTCTCACCGGGCGCTCCGCAGTCACAGCAGATGTCGTTGCCGCTCATCCTTTTCACCTCTCCCACGATGGCCTTGGTCAGCTCCTGGACGATGTTGTTCTCCCCGTCCGTCTGCTCCCCCTGGAAGGCGTTGTTCAGAGCCTCCTCCTTGCTGTTCTGGAGGACAGAGATCCATCTGTGGAGACACACAGAGGAAGAGTGTCATGAGAGTCAAGTGGCTGAGTGGTGAGGGAATCAGGGTTAGTGATCAGAAGATTATTGAGTTCGAAATCCCGGCTGTGCCAACATAACATTGTGTTCTTGGTCAAGGCACTTCACCCTAACTTGCCCCCAGGGGGGAATGTCCCTGAACTTGTAAGTCACTCTGGATAAGAGCATTTGCTAAATGACTAAATGTAAAATGTAAAGAAGAGGAGGAATCAGGAAGTCAGTAAAGGAAGACAGAGTGACATAAATGACATCACCACCAATCCACCAATCAGGTTGCTTCGCTGGTCTGAGGACGCTACTTACATCTGGCAGTCTGCCTCGTCCTCGGCCTGGAAGTGATACGTTCTGTCATCTGTTTACAGAAACAGACCATGACCAACATGAGAAACTTCAAACATCAGAAGCAGAAAGATAATCAGAGATAAGAATCTGTAAACCGCACAGGGTGCAGTGGATGCACCCTAGCCAGCAGGCCAGTTCAGTCACATGTTGATGGTGAATCACTCTCAGTTCAGTGAAATAGCTTCAAGTGAATCATATGTGTCAATCATGTTAAAATTCCAGACTCAGTCGCCATTTAATAACTGGACAAGAGAACGGTTAACTCACGGGAGAAAAGGTCGAAACTCTTCTTTTCTTCCGGGCTACACTTGACCTGACAGGTCAGAAGGTTGAGCTTAGCTGGGGGGGCGTTGGCCTGTGAGACAGACAGAGAGGAGTTTGAGAAAAGAGGGAGGGGGGAGAGACTAACAAACAGTAACATTATGATTCAGACCGAGGGTGAAACTGTAGAGTCAACCTTTCACAAGCGCAAAGCCAGACTGATGCAGAGGTGAGGGGGGAAATAGATATTTCCAAAGAATAAAAAGACCCTCATTTGTAACCTAACCAAGGCGTGAATTTTCCAAGGATAAGACACCTCCTCAAGCATATAGATATTAAATAAAATCAACATTTATTTGCATAGCCCCTTTTTTTACCAGCATTCTCACAAAGGGCTTCATCCTATGCCCATATAACTACCCCTGAATCAACCTACAGGTATCAGGATGATGGTGTGCGCCCTGCTGCGATGGGGGGGGGGGGGGGCAGACTATCCCTACAGTAGTCTAGACTTTGAGATATTCTCATGCAGTGTTTCTTTCCCACCCTGAACTCTGTCATCCTTCTCCTCAAGCTCCTCCTCCTCCTTTTTCTCTTCGTCTGCTGTTTTCTCTGTCTTGATATGATCTTTGGCTCTACAGGTAAAAACTTCAAAAATCACACACAAAAAAAATAAAAAATAATAATTGAGCTTCTACCAATGCTTTTTGTATTATTGATGGAGGAGAGAAAGGTTGTTTCTGAGACCCCCCCCTCCCCAACCCTCTACCCCCCCAGAGGGGTGCTACCATGCAGAACACAGGGCAAGGGGGAGAACTCTGTTTCACATGCAAGGAAACCGAGGAGAACGTGTCGAGGTTCTTGTACCGTTCCATGGGAGATTGTGAGGAAGCCATTTTTCACTGAACATCTTCTTTTCTGCCAGACTTTCCTCAACCTGAAGAAAGAATAGAACAGTACCAAGCATTAGTAACGGGTAACATTAGCGACTCTATTCTACTGAACTCTGTTAGTATTAAAGATGAAAGGAGTGCTTCTGTAGAGTCATTAATCCCTTTATAAGTTGCAGATACAATCCTTTTAGAGAAAAAAAATGAACCATTTTGGGCCCAAATAACTGTTTCTACAAACTTTTTGTAGTGCAATTTGGATTCAAATTTCGATCCTTCACAAACGAATCCTACTTGAAATGATTCAACAGGAGGCACATTTTGTGTGAACTAGAATGACCTGAACACACAGGTGCAAATCCCTTCTGTGGAGACGTTCCCTGTAGCTCTAGTTTTTCTGTTTCTATATCTACTCACCCCTCACTTTTCTTATACAACATGCCGTCGTACTCTGTGCCGTAGGCTTTGTTACCCTGGAGTTGATGCAGGCTATAACCTGCATTCTGCTTAGCCTGGGAATCCTGATACAAGCACACACACACACACACACACACACACACATAAACACACAAACACGCACACACACACACACACACACACACACACACACACACACACACACAGAGAACGGAGAAAAGTCTGAAATAATTCCCACACTACAACTCCTCCTTTCATTCAAAACAAAAACACCACTTTTTCACCAGAACTTACTTAAACCTTAAACCCCCCCACAGGATGTCAGAATACTAGCTACTGATTCAGCACAATGTTTTGCTGGCTGGGGTTGTGTTTGCTTTCATTCTAGTAATGGAGAGATGAATGTAATAGCTGTAACCCATGAGATTTACATGGAGGCCTTGGAAAGTGAATCATGTATTTTGTAGCAACAATAACACTCACTGAGTCAGTTAGTCAGGGGTGGATGTACCGTACCTCACAGTGCTAAAGCTGTTTCACTCTTTACAAATACTTTCCTCTAGTTATGAACAACTCCAAATGGGAAATAACATAGTAATGAGAACCTGGCAGTCGATCCTGCCAGTGGTACCTGGTTCGAACCCCAGCTGTGTCAACATGACGTGTCCTTGTGCAAGGCACCTCACCCTACTTGCCTCAGGGGGGGGGGGGGAGGGAATGTCCCTGTACTTGATGTTAAGTCGCTCTGAATGAGAGCGTCTGATAAATGACTACATTGTAAATGAAACTGTAGAAGCAGCTAGGCCGGTTTTTTAAAAGCCAGCGGCTCATTTGAAGAGCAACTACAGCAGAGAAGCCTGGAGGGTCTAACTTGTCATTTACCTCCTTCTGTTCTGCTTGAAGAGAGGCCTTGAGGGTGTCCCTCAGCTGGATGAGCTGCTTCCTCTCTCCATCGCTGGTCTGTTTGATCTGGGGACAGGAGTACCAGGGAGCCGTCAGACAAAGACAAAGAAAGTTGACCGAAAGCAGATTATTATTCTTTTTTTTTATCACCCTGATGTAAAGAAGAAATATGTGAAAACAAACAAACAGCATTATTTTCTGGGAATTCTCATCTAGAAACAGGAAGTGAAGAGTTTTCTCACTGAGGTCAAGCCTGTAGCCAGTTTCTCTATAGATGGTTTCATGCCCTCCACTGCATTCAGCCCATCCTGGAAGAAACTGCATTAAAGAGGAGAGGAGAGGGGAGGAGAGGGGAGGGTGAGGGAGGGCAGAGCAGGGGAGGACAGGGGAGGATACAGAGATACATTCATGAGTGTTCATATCCAGAGTCAAATAAGACTAAGGACACATGAGATGTGAGTCTGACTGACATACTTGCATTGGGCATGGAAGTATTTGATGAGGTTCTGGAGGAAGTCCACTCCCTTCTTCACTTTGATTTCATTCACTTTCAGAAGATACTAGGAAAGGAAAGAGATCTCAACTCACTACTATCAAGTAACCACAGCACCCTCTTGTGGTCCGGAGGTGTTGGTGCATCTTCTCACCTCGCACATCTGCAGCTGGAACATCTGCCGCTCCTTCTCCATCTCCTCGGCGATCTCCCCTCCCCGGAACTCTGTCCGGATCATCCCATGCTGCCGAGCGTGCTCCTTCTTCTCCTTCTCTATCTTAGTCCTGTGGGGACAGGAAAGACAGAGACAGGAAGAGGAAGGACAGGGACAGGAAGGACGAGACCTCTTGAACTTGCTCATTTCGAAGGACCAAAACAAACTTAAACTGGAAACCTTTTGCGATAAACCTTGAAAGTGAACATTCATGTTAAAGGTTAATGGGAGTCACGAGGCTCAGCGGTTAAGGTGTCAGGATAGTGATCAGAAGGTTGCAAGTTAATTCCCGGCTGTGTCAACATGACGTTGTGTCCTTGAGCAAGGCACTTCACCCTACTTGCCTCAGGGGGGGAATGTCTCTGTACTTACTGTAAGTCGCTGTGGATAAGAGCATCTGATAAATGACTCAATGTTGTCTGAATGCAGCTCCCCCCCCACAGACCATGTGCTCTCCTGGTGTTCATGCTGTAATCTCTGTCATGGGCTGAACGCACCTATCTGCTGCTGCTTTAGTTTCTAACTCGAATGAAAAAGCTGAGCAAGAGGGGAAGTTTGGAAACTGCCTCTTACACTTTGGTTTCGTAATCCTTCCAGGCCTTATCGAAGGGCTTTTTCAGGTCCTGCAGAATGCAAAACAGCATGTCAGGATTATAGACAGAATGTACGTAGACATTTCAACAATCGGCACACGTACGTTGCTTGCTTGCAATGTAAATTCTAACAGTCATAGGTAAACATTGGGCACTACAACGTATATAAACTGTACAAACATTTGCTCTTCCCACAGAATTATTATACAGGTTTCTAGGCACATTTTCAGAACACATACCCCTTTCACGCCCTTCATATCTCCCTTCAGCAGGGTGTCTAACGGGAAGGTGATGATGTTATTCATGTTCTGCAGCTGTTAACATCAGAAGAACAACAGAATCAGGTGTGCTGGAGCAGGGAAAACATCTAAAGCTCAGTAACCGATGCTCTTTGTAAAAGCGCTCTCTTGTAAGTCGCTTTGGATAAAAGCGTCTGCTAAATGAATACATGTAAAGCTGTCGGGACAGTGTGGCCCCTGAGGGCCAGGATTGGACACTCCTGTGCTCTGGGAACTCACCAGGTTCTTGAAGAGGGCTGTGAGCTCTCTGGTGAGAACAGCAAACTTCAGGAAGGCAGATCCCACCTCGTTGTCCTCTCTGCTGACTAAGTTGTCCCCAAACTTCTCCACAGACTGGATGTACTGCTCTTCATTTTCAACATGAGCTGAGATATTAACAAAGAGATCGGTCTGTGTTTCGGACTAAAATACCACATAAATCAAGGAATCTGTGCTATTGCTGCGAAGGAGTTTCCCCCAGGATCAATAAAGTATTCTGAATCTGAATTTTGGAATAATATCCAGTTCTGTGCTAAGCTATATTCGGCAATATTCTATATTCTGCTACATTTTGCTGTGTCACATCAAAAAACAGGATGTGCTATCATTTGAGTAAGACTGCCCTCTTTGACTGTGTCAAACTGTACAGTCAACACAAGACAGGAAGTTGTAACTTTTTCATTCAATACCTGGCTACCGCATTAAACTACTTTCCATGACAAGTAAAAGACTGAAGGTTCAGTTTGGTATCCTGAAGTTTGGTATTTCTAATGGCTCACAGATTGGGTGCCATGAATTCAAAGTTTGGCAGACAGTCAGATGTCTAGTATGATGCAACACTAAACATAACCCTTACTCTGCAAGACAGGAAGCATTCTTGGTCGTTGTGTGAGTGGATTTTACAACACCTTCTATTCCTGTTGCCCTCTTATTCTTTCCCAACCCAGAATTTGTTTTTCATCTGGCTTCCTGTCTCTAGAACTCTATACTTGGTAAAAGTAAAAGTATTTTGGTCAGTAAACATAAACAGAAATCATAATATGGTCATGGCATGATCACATGACTACTCTGTGAAAAGAACAATGAACAGTGAGCTCTGCGTGTTCTGGACCGCACCAGACTTAAAGCCTGAGTGACGATGAGGTATTTACAGTGAGTCACTATTACACTCCAATAGAATCCCAGGGCCAGCTGGTATTTGTAGTTCTAGAGGGGAGGCTAGGGAGGGGCAGCAATGGAGGATGAAAGCTCTGAGTGAATGAAAGCGTATGTATGAACAGGGGGGGAGTTCACAGCACCCCTCTGCTCCTCCCAAGCCTGCTCAGACAGGTGTTTGGAATGAAAGGAATGCAGACAGGCTTTCTATCTCTCTCTCTTTCTCCTCATTAACATCATCCTTGACATTAAGCTCACCTACTACCCAACACTTTCTACTACAGTAGCAAAGTACGCCTGTATACATGTACATTTGATTCATGCAGTTAACTTTTCATAAATAAAAGGCCTCTGAAGACTCACCTAAGCCAGAGTTGTTTATGGCCTTGACAGACTTCTTGATCTTATGTAGAACACCTCTGTCTAGATCCAGAGTCTGTGAGAGAAGGATCACACAAGGTCTGGGTTAGCAGGCAGGTAGGAGGGTAATGATACACACACAGACACAGCAACAAAACAACACACCACTCAAAACAAAACAAATCCACTCATTCCCAGACACACACATACACACACAGACACAGCAACAAAACAACACACCAACAAAATCCACTCATTCTCACACACACACACACACACACACACACACACACACACACACACACACACACACACACACACACACACACACACACACACACACACACACATGCGCACACAGAGTCCAGGCCTTAGTCAGTGAATGAATTCCCAGGAGATTATATATCAGTGGCTGACTGGCCCAGCCCTGCGCTAATGTTGACACAGAAACTCCCCAGACCAGGCCCAGACCATGCCCAGAGCCCAGCCCAGACCATGCCCAGAGCCCAGCACAGACCAGGCCCAGAGCCCAGCACAGACCAGGCCCAGACCAGGCCCAGAGCCCAGCACAGACCAGGCCCAGACCAGGCCCAGACCATGCCCAGAGCCCAGCACAGACCAGGCCCAGACCATGCCCAGAGCCCAGCACAGACCAGGCCCAGACCAGGCCCAGACCAGGCCCAGACCAGGCCCAGACCAGGCCCAGACCAGGCCCAGAGCCCAGCACAGACCAGGCCCAGACCAGGCCCAGACCAGGCCCAGAGCCCAGCACAGACCAGGCCCAGACCAGGCCCAGAGCCCAGCACAGACCAGGCCCAGAGCCCAGCCCAGACCAGGCCCAGAGCCAAGCTCACGCCTGCCAAGTTCTGATCCTGAACAGGGAGAGTGACATCCCCTCTCTGATGCTCTGCAACTCTCACAGGGCTGCAAATCACATTTAACACATGTGGAGTCATTTAACAGTAGTACAATCTTGTTTACAAATAAGTTAAGAGATACAGTTGTGGTCAAAAGTTTACATACACTAGTGAAGATCATGTATGCCATGGCAATATAGGGTTTTCAATAAACTCTACAACTCTTATTTTTCTGTGATGGAATGATAAGGAGCACATATTTCTTTGTCACAAAAAACATTCATGAAAATTTTTTCTTTTATGAATTTATTATGGGTCTTTTGAAAATGTGACAAAATCTGCTGGGTCAAAAATATACATACAGCAATGTTAATATTTGGTTAAATGTCCCTTGGCCATTTTCACCTCAATTAGGCGCTTTCGGTAGACATCCACAAGCTTCTGGCAAGCTTCTGGTTGAATCTTTGACCACTCCTCCTGACAGAATCGGTGCAGTTCAACTAAATTTGTTGGTTTTCTGAGTCGGACTTGTCTCTTCAGCACAGTCCACATATTCTCTATGGGGTTTAAGTCAGGACTTTGGGAAGGCCACTCTAAGACCTTAATTCTAGCTTGATTTAGCCATTCCTTCACCACTTTTGATGTATGTTTGGGGTCATTGTCCTGTTGGAACACCCAACTACGTCCAAGACCCAACTTTCTGGCTGATGATTTTAGGTTTTCCTGCAGAATTTGGAGGTAGTCTTCCTTCTTCATTATTCCATTTACTTTCTGTAAAGCACCAGTTCCACTGCCAGCAAAACAGGCCCACAGCATAATACTACCACCACCATGTTTGACGGTAGGTATGGTGTTCTTGGGGTGAAAGGCCTCACCTTTTCTCCTCCAAACATATTTCTGGTCATTGTGGCCAAAAAGCTCAATTTTAGTTTCGTCTGACCACAGAACTTTCCTCCAGAAGGCCTTGTCTTTGTCCATGTGATCAGCAGCAAACTTCAGTCGAGCCGTAAGGTGCCGCTTCTGGAGTAATGGCTTCCTTCTTGCACGGCAGCCTCTCAGCCCATGGCGATGTAGAACACGCTTGACTGTGGACACTGACACATGTGTTCCAGCAGCCTCCAACTCATTGCAGACTTGCTTTTTGGTGGTTCTTGGTTGACTCTTGACCAACCTGACCAATTTTCTCTCAGCAGCAATTGATAGCTTGCGTTTTCTTCCTGATCGTGGCAATGATACAACTGTGCCATGCACTTTATACTTACAAACAATTGTTTGCACAGTTGATCTTGGGACCTGCAACTGCTTTGAAATGGCTCCAAGGGACTTTCCTGACTTGTTCAAGTCAATGATGCGCTTTTTCAGATCCGTGCTGAGCTCCTTAGACTTTCCCATTGTAGTATTTCTGGCTGAGTCTAGTGAATGTGTCAAACAAGCCCTATTTACATGGACTGAAAGAAGTCACCAGCTGGAGTCAATCATAATCACTCGTAAGAAGTTAGGAGGCCATGCCAAAAAGCAAATTTGATTGAAACAACTTTTTCTACATCACCAAATTGGTAATTCAAGGTGCTGTATGTATATTTTTGACCCAGAAGATTTTGACACATTTTCAAAAGACCCATAATAAATTCGTAAAAGGACCATTTTTCATGAATGTTTTCTGTGACAAAGAAATATGTGCTCCTTATCATTCCATCACAGAAAAATAAGAGTTGTAGAGTTTATTGAAAACCCTATATTGCCATGGCATACATGATCTTCACTAGTGTATGTAAACTTTTGACCACAACTGTATATGATTCTGATTAGATGATATTAAAAATTGATGCATTTGATACATTAGGAAACTCGATTGTGAAATCTTGTGGTCAGTCTTTTATCCTTTAGCAGTTGCTGTAAATGTTGAAAGACTAACTTCCATCACGCTGCTCTGTTCCCAGACATTAAAGCTCAAGCCCAGGGCTTGTGACCAGAGTGTGAGTCAGGGTGTGGATACAGGTGGGCGTCCCACACACACACACACACACACACACACACACTCGCTGAAGTGGGCGTGTTTGTGGTTGAACTCAGATCCAGTGTATTCTTACCAGTCCTCCATCTTAAAAGTCTTGGGATTAAGAGTTCTGTTCTTTAGTTTTATTGTCGATTTGGGCTGCTTGATAGACAGATTAGAGACAGAAGACAGTGACAGTGGCACCCCTCATAGAAGACTGGTGTTCAGGAGGACAAACACTTCTGCAGGTAGGAGGAGAGGGAGCAGACAAGCCAGGACAGGCTGGGCTCTCACATAGGAGAGGACAGAGAGGGCTGGATCATGGGAGAGAGAGCATGCTGGGACAGGAGAAGACAAACCCAGCCCCAGCCCCCGGGGATTCTCCCAGAATTCAGCTGTAGATCATGTAGGCAGCCTAGAGCTTTGTTCATCTATGGTAGACGGAGAACAGGGGGCGAGTGTGGAGGGGGAAAGATGAGGAAGGAAGAGTGAGGGAAGGGGGGTGAGTGGAGAGCGAATCCACTGGTGTTTCCCCACGACATGAAATGTGGCATGTGGCAAGCTGAACTGCTGCCCTCCAAACTGATACTTCAGCAACAATCTCGGGCGACAGACTTGTGGAACGGGAAAGTGGAGTGTGGCCTGTGGACCTGGAGGAGCCTAAGCATGTCTGTGTGTTAGTGCCAGTGTGCATGGATGTGTGACCGTGGGTTGAAAGTGTCAGAAGGCTGTCATCGTCGTCCACACACAGATAGTGTTGTCAGATTGTGTGTTTACTCTGGAAGAGTACAAAAGATAGCTGAAACACAGCAGAGAAGCAGTCTAAGATATCAAGTGTGTGTTGTTGTGTGAATATCCTGCTTGTATAAACTTCCTTGTTATCACAGTGCCGGAGATGTAACTGTCCTCATGCTTGCTTGGCTAATCCAGTACAGAACCCTATTTTCATCAAGTACGGACTTCAACATCATAAAAGACCACTTGAAAGAACAATAGCAGTCAAATACACTTCTGGTAAAGCATTTAAGAAGCTTGGACATGCTTAGAATGTGTTCCTGTTACCCTGTGTTCCTGTTACCCTGTGTTCTTGTTACCCTGTGTTCCTGTTCCTGTTACCCTGTGTTCCTGTTACCCTGTGTTCCTGTTACCCTGTGTTCCTGTTCCTGTTACCCTGTGTTCCTGTTCCTGTTACCCTGTGTTCCTGTTACCCTGTGTTCCTGTTCCTGTTACCCTGTGTTCTTGTTACCCTGTGTTCCTGTTCCTGTTACCCTGTGTTCTTGTTACCCTGTGTTCCTGTTCCTGTTACCCTGTGTTCCTGTTACCCTGTGTTCCTGTTCCTGTTACCCTGTGTTCCTGTTCCTGTTACCCTGTGTTCCTGTTACCCTGTGTTCCTGTTCCTGTTACCCTGTGTTCTTGTTACCCTGTGTTCCTGTTCCTGTTACCTTGTGTTCTTGTTACCCTGTGTTCCTGTCCCCCTGTGTTCCTGTTCATGTTACCCTGTGTTCTTGTTACCCTGTGTTCCTGTTACCATGTGTTCTTGTTACCCTGTGTTCTTGTTCTTGTTACCCTGTGTTCTTGTTACCCTGTGTTCTTGTTACCCTGTGTTCCTGTTACCCTGTGTTCATGTTACCCTGTGGTCCTGTTACCCTGTGGTCCTGTTACCCTGTGGTCCTGTTACCCTGTGTTCATGTTACCCTGTGTTCATGTTACCCTGTGGTCCTGTTACCCTGTGTTCATGTTACCCTGTGGTCCTGTTACCCTGTGTTCATGTTACCCTGTGTTCATGTTACCCTGTGTTCATGTTACCCTGTGGTCCTGTTACCCTGTGGTCCTGTTACCCTGTGGTCCTGTTACCCTGTGTTCATGTTACCCTGTGTTCATGTTACCCTGTGGTCCTGTTACCCTGTGTTCATGTTACCCTGTGGTCCTGTTACCCTGTGTTCATGTTACCCTGTGTTCATGTTACCCTGTGTTCATGTTACCCTGTGGTCCTGTTACCCTGTGGTCCTGTTACCCTGTGGTCCTGTTACCCTGTGTTCATGTTACCCTGTGTTCATGTTACCCTGTGTTCATGTTACCCTGTGGTCCTGTTACCCTGTGGTCCTGTTACCCTGTGGTCCTGTTACCCTGTGTTCATGTTACCCTGTGTTCATGTTACCCTGTGTTCATGTTACCCTGTGGTCATGTTACCCTGTGTTCTTGTTACCCTGTGTTCATGTTACCCTGTGTTCATGTTACCCTGTGTTCATGTTACCCTGTGGTCCTGTTACCCTGTGTTCATGTTACCCTGTGTTCATGTTACCCTGTGTTCATGTTACCCTGTGGTCCTGTTACCCTGTGGTCCTGTTACCCTGTGGTCATGTTACCCTGTGTTCATGTTACCCTGTGGTCCTGTTACCCTGTGGTCCTGTTACCCTGTGTTCATGTTACCCTGTGGTCCTGTTACCCTGTGTTCATGTTACCCTGTGTTCATGTTCCTGTTCCCACCAATGACTGATGGTGTGTTTTGCCAACAAATAAACCTTACTACTCTGATGAACGACTTGCGTAAGACTCAGTGAACCAAAACGTTTGCACACTTCTCTATATTTCCCTTGTGTGTATGTGTGTGTGTGTGTCTGTGTGTGAGTGTCTGTGTGTTTAGAAATGGTAAATACTAGAATGTAACTCTACCAATCTTCTACATTCATGCAAACAGCAAGGTAGAGGCCTTCATTTGTATCCTTACAGTCTGCAGTTCATGCAGGGTTACTGACAGCTGAGTTGCCCTGATAAACAGGGGCGAGGTTCAACACAGTCCCTGTCACATATGAATTCAATGAGGAAGTGCACTTTCTTTCGTTCCTTTTTTTAAAAACACAATGTCCAGAATTTACAGACAAAAATACAGTTATTTCTTCCAGTTTAGATGAGCATACTTTTCCTCCTTGCTGCTACCTTACCTCCTCCAGAGCAGTGACAGCGTTTCTGCAGTGGACCATCCTGGTGGTGAAGTTAGAGGTGGTAGGAGCTCTGAAATCCTCACTGGTCTCCTTCACAAACTCCGGGACCGTAATTATTTCCGGCATCATTCACGGTTGATGAGTAATTAAAAATTATTTAGAAGAAAAAAAAAATGCAATACGCTCAAGTGTCTCTTGTTCTCTATCTTATCCAAATGAGCTCTCTGATCTTAATTATAACTCCAGTGTTGCCATTTCAGTGTCGCTCCACTCTGCATGAATAAGAAGCGATCCACTTCTGCAAGTTAATACCTAGTTCCATTATTCCATGGTTAGATGGTCCACATACTGAAATAACCTTGAAAGACTGTCGAAAGGACCAGTGAAAAAGTGGATACTGGTTTTGCTACACCAAAGATTTCACAACAACCTGTGTTGAGCGCTGCGGTAGGAGCGTCAACCTGGGAGAAGAGGGGCTGGATCATGTTAATAACCCTGGTGAAACCAGGAGGACTGGGCTGGATCATGTTAATAACCCTGGTGAAACCAGGAGGACTGGGCTGGATCATGTTAATAACCCTGGTGAGACCAGGAGGACTGGGCTGGATCATGTTAATAACCCTGGTGAAACCAGGAGGACTGGGCTGGATCATGTTAATAACCCTGGTGAGACCAGGAGGACTGGGCTGGATCATGTTAATAACCCTGGTGAAACCAGGAGGACTGGGCTGGATCATGTTAATAACCCTGGTGAGACCAGGAGGACTGGGCTGGATCATGTTAATAACCCTGGTGAAACCAGGAGGACTGGGCTGGATCATGTTAATAACCCTGGTGAAACCAGGAGGACTGGGCTGGATCATGTTAATAACCCTGGTGAGACCAGGAGGACTGGGCTGGATCATGTTAATAACCCTGGTGAGACCAGGAGGACTGGGCTGGATCATGTTAATAACCCTGGTGAAACCAGGAGGACTGGGCTGGATCATGTTAATAACCCTGGTGAGACCAGGAGGACTGGGCTGGATCATGTTAATAACCCTGGTGAAACCAGGAGGACTGGGCTGGATCATGTTAATAACCCTGGTGAAACCAGGAGGACTGGGCTGGATCATGTTAATAACCCTGGTGAAACCAGGAGGACTGGGCTGGATCATGTTAATAACCCTGGTGAGACCAGGAGGACTGGGCTGGATCATGTTAATAACCCTGGTGAAACCAGGAGGACTGGGCTGGATCATGTTAATAACCCTGGTGAGACCAGGAGGACTGGGCTGGATCATGTTAATAACCCTGGTGAAACCAGGAGGACTGGGCTGGATCATGTTAATAACCCTGGTGAGACCAGGAGGACTGGGCTGGATCATGTTAATAACCCTGGTGAGACCAGGAGGACTGGGCTGGATCATGTTAATAACCCTGGTGAGACCAGGAGGACTGGGCTGGATCATGTTAATAACCCTGGTGAAACCAGGAGGACTGGGCTGGATCATGTTAATAACCCTGGTGAAACCAGGAGGACTGGGCTGGATCATGTTAATAACCCTGGTGAAACCAGGAGGACTGGGCGGTATCATGTTAATATCTCTGCTGGGGCGGACCAGGAGGACTGGGGTGGATCTACCTTTGATCAGTCCTTTAACATGCCTGCGGTATCAGTTTATGACAATGCTATGACGAGACGTTACAATTGACACGGAATAAGAAAGTCATCGGATAACTGAAGTTAACTTCTAAACCCGATGGTAGAAACAGTGGACACGGTGTATTTCAGCTATATGGTTTGCAAAACAACTGTCTCTGTCAGCAGTTATGACTTTAATAATGTGAGAATGCTTGAAAAGTATACTTTACTTTTCAAAAGTAATAAAGCACATGGAGGGAAAAAACAAACCCACCTGACATGAAAAAAAAGAGTACAAAAGTGTGGTCAAATGATAAAACGTGATAAAAATTAAAATAAATGCATAAATACTGTCCATCTCACAGCATGGCAATTCATAACACAATTATTTCTGTACATGAACATGTTACCTTCACATGTTAAAGCTGTCTTATGGCAACAGGCCAAATACAAATCAATGACTTTAGTTAACTCATAACCCATATAAAAATAAAGCTTGCAATTCTGCTAATTCTTGTCATGTCCGTTTTCCATTCAATCGAGTTGGAATTCTGAAATCTCTTCTGCTGGATTCACTTCCGTTTAGTCCAGGAATAACATGGACCTCCGTGATGTAGTCCCAGTAGGAGACATCCAGACAGGTTGATGGAAATGTTCAAAGAGGACAGCGCCCTGTCACACTGCTGTGCTGCTGTCTAGGCACTATGGACTGCTGTCTGCAGACCCTGCAACGCTGCACAGGAACAAAACACATGTCATTACACTGGTACAAGTACAGGGTAACGAAATACAGTTAGCATCCAAACAGTTCAACACAAGTCGAACGACCCCACCACAGACAATCTCATTTCCACAACTGATGAGTTATCTTCACCAGCACCAAACATGGTCTGAGTGAATGAAGTCACTCTGGATTAAAGCGTCTGCTAAATGACTAAAATGACTAAATAAAAATCTAAGATGATTTCTAAATACTCCTTCCATGCCTGCCCCATGCCTATCTTTTGGCAAATAGCGCCCTCTACTGTAATCATTGGAAAACACACTTGGTATGTCCACTGGAATGGAGAAGTGATTCAGTCGTTAGCCTAGTGGACAGTTTGGGTTTTTTACCTGTGCTGAGGGGTGTGGTCTTGATCCTGCTCTCCTCCAGTGTCATGAAGCCCCCCGCTGCCTCCCTCCTGGGGGATTCTGTGTCCTCTAACCTGTCCATCTCACTGGTCAAGACTTTTATTGGACATCTTCCTCCTTTCAGATGGATCTGGATGCTGTCCTGATATAGAAACCAAGCTGGTAAGTTACATTTTGATTCATACATCCTGCCAAAGGACAAGCTTCCTGGTTTAGCACAAAGCCAGTTCTGGTTTTGCAGATCATGCCAGGTATTACCTGCAGCACTAAATTCTCAAATAACGTAAAACAAACAAACAAACAAAAAACAGAAAAGACAACAAAGTGTCTGCCAGGTACATTGACTGAGAGCCTGGCCAGGTTCAGCCCCCCTCCTCAGCTCCTTACCTCCTTGGGCGTGGGGACCTCCAGCTTAGTCTCCTCTGGTGCCTTGATAGCTATGACTGTCTGGTCCTGGAAGACCTTGAGATGCCTGATGTCCTCGTGAGTGACGTAGGCTGATGTAGATAAGCAGTTAAAGAAGACTGAGACTCACTCACATCCTATATCCCTGTCTGTCATGATTACTGTCTCATGTGAGACCTGGTCTGATGTATATGAAGGATATTTGCTGTTCTCCGTGTCGTCAGTCATGTCAAACAGCTGATGGGCACAGCTCTTGATCAGCTCATCAAGAGTCTCCTCCACAATCTTCAGGTTCCCTAGTTCATGCTGCATCCTCTGTTTTAACATGGCTGGGCAGTGCCCTCTGGAAGGAGGGGGGGGGGGGGGGGGTTAGAGATAAAACCTAACTGTTGTTATAGAAATCACACTGTGTAGTCTGTTTTTTCAAATATGCAACATATATGCACTGTACATATATATATTTTTTTACGTTTACATTTAGTAATTTAGCAGACGCTCTTATCCAGAGTGACTTAAGCAAGTACAGGGACATTCCCCCCTGAGGCAAGTAGGGTGAAATGCCTTGCCCAAGGACTCAACGTCATTTTGACACTTTTGTAAACTGTTCAACTGAAGATTAAGAGTGTGGAAATAGTTGTAATTGTACTCACATCCATTTAATTTTGTTAGTGGACTGTTTCCTGATCAGCTGGATCCCTTCAAGCACGTTGGTCACGTCATAAACCCTCCTTTTGCGCACACAGAGGCGAGGAGCGATCTCGTTCAGATCCACCACGCCATCAGGAGAAGAATGCAACACCTCGAGGAAGCGCTTGGTCAGCATACTGAGGGACATATCTGGTTTGAACCAGAACCACACAAAGCAAAGTGAAAAAACAAACCCATTTATATATGACCTGCATATGTTATGAGGATTTAAAAAAAACAAAGCCACATACCTTTTCTTTGACCAAGGCTTTTACTTTGTTTAGTACCTTTCCTTTTAAAGGCACTAACAGGAAGGAAAAAAAAATCAAAATAAAATATATAAAGTTTGAAACAACCATAAGATCAGTAATAAGAACAAAGTTAACATGGTGGTCAATCTTACGAGGTTTCTGTCTCTGATTGAAGTTCTTGGTCTTCCTTATCAAAATCTTCATCCTGTTATTCAACATAAAACGTTGACATGAGGGGGGGGGGGGGTTATGAATAATTAAAACAAATATATACATAAAACAAGGAGTAAACCTTTTAACTAGTCAAAAAAGCATCCTCACCCAATGGACAGCCTCAGCATCATCAGGGCACACCTCCTCCTCCTCTTCCTCCTCCTCCTCCTCTTCATCATCAGACTCCGCTCCCCAGGGGCTGATCAGACCCAGAGGTCCGTCCAGGTAGGGCGGCATGATGGGGATGGCATCCTCGCTGATGCCTCTGGGTGTGATGTGATCCTTCAGGAAGTGATCCTCGCAGATCAGGTGCTGCTCTGCCAGATCCTCCTTCTCTCTCAGCGCTGCTAACCACACCTTCACCCGAGCCTCATCTTTAGGGAAATTAAAGAACCTTTTAGGAGGTCGACTGCTGAAAACACCTTTATTGTCGCTGCGATTAGGACAACCCGAAACCACGCATTTCACCATGGTCGAATTAAGATGTAAATGTCTGTTGATGAATTAAAGCTACATTCAATCTTTTAGTTTTGACCAAAAAAAGAAAATCACGCTTGTTTGTTTATTAGAGATTCAGGTTCTGTAGACAGGAAGTGACGATGTATTGATCCGGAAGTCAACCCGCTTTGCTTCTGCTCAGCCAATCATCTTATCCCTGGATCTGTGTTCAGCCAATCATCTTATCTCTGTGATCTGTGCTCAGCCAATCATCTTATCCCTGGATGTGTGAGAGGCGGGACTAATACATTCTCTCGCAGATTCTTCACGTGACTTGCAGCGTAACTAGAGATCAGATGTTCTTTGCTGCCCCCTGCAGGAGTGGAGGCCCAGCAGTAATTACAGTGATACTACATCACTCAATCTATTCTGTAATTATGTAACACGAATTCATATAGTTTCTATTGTTCTTTATTTGTTTTCTAGTAAGAAGACTAGGGACGAACGGCTTAGCTTTTTTTTCTTCCAAGGAATAACTAATTTGACCCAAAAAATGTTTTCATCTTAAATGTTTATTATAGGCCTTGTTTTCCTACATTAATAAAGCACTAACAGGGATGTGTGGCACTCATAAACATTAATAAAGTTATATAATAATGTCTTTATAATGTCTTATGGTCGCACTGCTTGTCCAAATGGGGCTTGATCAGGATATTTTTTATTACTTTTTATTTTTTATTTTATTTACTATGTTTTTAATGTAAAACTTTAATGTTGATTTTATTGTCTGTAAAGTGACTTTGAGTACCTTGAAAAGCACTATATAAATAAGATGTATTATTATTATTATTAATATTATTATTATTATATTTTCCCCCTTGATAGACGGTGCTGTAGCTCATCCAGCCGCCAGTAGTGGCCAGCAGCAGCAGCCAGAGGATCCAGGGGTGGATGAGGAGGAGATTCAGGGCCAATCTGGGAACCACTGACAGAGAGGAGAAGGAGGAGATCACAGGAGAGACTATGAACACAGACACCAGAATCATGGATACTGAAACAATATCTCCAGCATGTACAGGGTCCAGTCTACTCCAGCCCATAAGTGAGATCATCAATCTCCCTCTGGACCAGGTAATTTATTATATATTGTCTTTATTTATAGGGGTTTTTATTTATAGGCTTTGAGGAATTCGTCGCATTTTTTTACCCCCAAAAAATCGCAGCAGGAAGACAAACATTGTGTATGATTATGATTCTTCACTGTTAAACAACAGAGATTGTGTTTGTATTTTATGGATAACTGGATTGATTTAACGTCAGATCAAGCGGGTGTTTGTTCTTCACGAACAGCAACAACTGCTTTGTAAGAAATGTTCATTAGAAGGAAAACTAATGGAAGCGAATGAGAGGCACATTTGAATGAAACATTACATCAGCATGGTTTTTTTTCGCCAAACCCCAATGATGTCGCTTATTTGAACAGAACGTTCAGCAAAGCTCCTTGTTAAAGGTTCAGGATGAACAACTGCTCAGTCATTGTAATGCAACACAGACTACAGACTAGATAACCTGCAAGGGAGAAATATTCTAGGCAGAATATGAATCATCTGTCTAGAATTGAAACCCTAGTCAGACTGAACATGCATCCACATCATTTATTTTTATGCAACAAAGGATTTGGCAGCACAAAACGGATACAATGTCTTGTGTTTATTGTCAGTCAGAGGTTAGTAATATAATCAGATCTTGGCACTTTACATGAGGTCCCTGTAAATAGATCTGTTGACGATGCCCCTTAAAATCAAACATGGATTGAACATGGATTGTTCTTGTGTGAATTTCCCACAGCCAGCTGAAGGAATGTTCTTATCCAGTTTTTTCTTTTTCCTGTCACAAATGTTCCAGAACTTGTTACACTTCAAACCCCCCCAGCAATACTGACTGAAGTGCGGTGATGAACTAGGTGTCTGAGCAGTTTGTCTGCCAGGTAGTCAGGAGTTTACAATTGTCCTCTTGCTTGTCATCTGTAAGATCAGCAGACTTTCTCTTGTTTTGGCTTGAATACAACATTTTTCGGAGCAGGGCAGCCTGTTTGTCAACTACTAAACATGTTACTCACAGCACAGTGGATCATTAATTAACTCACACTTGTCTGTGTTATTTAAGGATGACTGCAAATAGGCAGGGGAAGTATGTCGAGATTATTCGTGTCTTTCTCCACGTCTCTCCCTCTCCCAACCTAAACCTTGCAGCTTTAGCCAGCTTTAAATGCTCCCTTTACAACACATGCAGTATTAATGAAGGGAACATCAACACCTCCAGTTGCCTGAGAGGCTATTTCACTTTTACACCTCAACATGTGGACAGGAATCGGTTGTATGTTCGTCGGAAATTAAGTTGTTAAGTTGTCAACAGTGACGGCGTCTGCAATAGCCCACCTTTCCAGTTCTAGTTTTACATGAGTGCCTTCAAGCCTGCGATCTCCTCTCGTAATACTTATTTACCGCAGAACGCATCGTTCCTCAGCCTTTTTGTCTTAATATCAGTCACCTCCCTCTCTACTTTGAGGACACATCTCCACATTTCAACTGGTGGCCTTGTTTCAAACTTGATTCTGAGTTGTTTCCTATAGGTCTCAAGCTGAGCTGGGCCTGCTGAAGTCTGGCTTAGTGTTAATCATGAACTAAGCTACCAGACTGATGTGTCCCTCTGGGTCTTCTCATTAATTCCTGCTCATCTACATAACTTTGTAGATAATAACAATATCCAGGCATCTGTTTACGTAAGGTGTTTGTTCTTGTGTGTTCATCAAGGCTTGCACGTTTTGTCATCTCTCTCTTACAGGCCTTATCAGTCCCCTCAGCCCCCCTCTACCAAGTGTGATGTTATTCAGTACATGCCTTGCTTGCTTGTGGTGGAGGTTGTACGTTGCTAGTATACCAGTCTTGAATTTCGATATCCCTGCTTTCTTGAACACCCACTGGGCATAGCATTGCTATGTTCCTTGTGTGACATAGCTTCGTAGGTTTTGTGGTGAGTGACTTAATGTCCCCTCTTTGGTTTGAGAGTGGTGAGGCGAGGTGTAGGGTGACATTTGCCAGAGAAATTCCACAGCAGTGTGTGAGATGTGTTGTCATGTCTGGAAGATCCATTGATCAACAGTGTGTTCCAATCCCTTCTCTGTAACACGCTCCATTTAAACAGGAACATCAACATGCCCTTGTGACATTAATGTGGAAACCAACCAATTAAATTAAGGACAAAGAACAAATTTGATTCTGAACAACCACAATAATACACATTTATATTTGGTCATTTAGCAGACACTTTTATCCAGTGCGACTTACAGTAAGTACAGGGACATTCCCCCCTGAGGCAAGTAGGGTGAAGTGCCATGCCCAAGGACACAACATCATTTGGCGTGAACGGGAATCGAACCGGCGACGTTCTGATTACTAGGAGGAGGTCCCTAACCGCTCAGCCACCTGACAGCCACTGTATAATAACACTGAAGCAGAATAGAATCTGTCCTGTGTGGAGCTGAGAGCTGCTCTAGGTTAGAATGAGTTCAGACGCTCTGTCTGCTTCCATCAGCTCAGCCACACGCTGTCACCTACGCTGATTTAATGTCAGAGGGAAGCAGAGGATCTGCAGCTGAAGCAGTAACTCTTCCTAGGCAACCCTGGAGGCTGGAGATGATGAGTAGTCCTGGAATATTATCATTCTTAATACCGTTTCTGCCTGCCAGTCGTAACAGACACACAGTCTTCTGTGTGTCACCAGCCTCTCTGACCCCCCGCCCCCCAACCTCCGTCCCCCGCGCCCCCCACCCCCCCATGCCCTCCCTCACCCCTGCCGCAATCCCAGATGAGCCCCGCTGTGCTCATGATACTGTATGCCCTCACCACACACAGATTGGGAGAATTGTTGACTGGGAGACTCCACACACACACACACACACACACACACACACACACACACACACACACACACACACAGGCTGTTCTGGTGACTGTCAGTATTCCTGCAGTAATGGAGTTAGGGTACAAATCTCTTTTTTTGTTTTTGTTTCTTTTGTTGTTTTGCTCTGTTTCCAATGAAAGAACTGTACTATTAGGCAGTTTAAATTTGTAATTTCAATTTTTTTCTCCATCCTACTGTAAGTTTTAAGATGGTTGAATTGTTAGCTTTAGCTTTTGGCTTGCAGACATCGACCCCCTCTAACAGCTCAGATAAGGGGGGATATACTGTACATGTGAAGAATTTGCCTCAAGCTGCCCGAGGGGCAGGGAGTGACCTTTACTTTACAACAGAGTGGTAACCAACCAGCCAAAAGCCCAAACACGTAGCTAATGACTCTGACGATGCGTTTGTGAAAGACTCCTCTCATTTGTCTTCATGTTCCTCTTCTAATAAAGCAGGCTTCTTTGTTGTATTCGGTACGACTTTCCCAATACCGCAGTCAGCTAATTCGATCCTGATGTTTTGTTGAAGTTGCATGCTCGTGAGACTTGTAGTTCTCTAACTGTTTTGAAGACAGATGGTGTGTCCATTGGGTTCGCTAGAATGGGGGGGGTTGGGCTTAGTCCCTTGGAGGAACATCTCCCCTGGAGAGAGATGTGTCACGCTGGCCTGTTGACTACAAAGACCATGATCCTTTTGGGGTTTTGAGAGGGAAGAAGAGTTTGAGAGGGAAGAATCCTGAACGAGAAAACCAGTTCAGTTGCTGATGGATGGTTAGTCTCCACAATCCATAAAGAACATTGTTTACATGTAGGAGGGACCGAAATGGACAACTTCCTTAAGACATTAAAACATCCTTGTACAATCTGTCTGCAATCTTGAAACAATGACAAAATATGAACCTAAATCATGGGGTGTCGGAACATAGCATGGTTCTGCTATGAGAAGTCTTATATATGTGGTGGAGGATAATTAATTTAACAAACCTCATGGGGTTGACAGTCTCTATGATGTAGAGAGTGTTTTAGAGACAGCCATTGACCTCATTACTCAGCATTTTTCACCCAGCACTAGAGAGAACACAAGATCTTGCAGGCAGCATCTTTCCCCGTGGCTAATGGTGATTTAGAATACTCATAGTACTAGAATATAGACCGTGATTATGAACAGCAGGTGATTAGGTTGACTTTGCATTATGTTTTTGTTCCAAGTCATTTCCCTTCAATGCTTGGTGAGATATACTAGAGTAGACTCTAGATTCAACTAGAGGCTTTGATCAGAAATGCTTCTGTTCTTCTGTATTTGTGATGTTATTTTTGGAGGAAGGCCAGAAATAGTTTGTGAACATGAAGGGTATTTCTTGTTAGTTCTTAGTGTCTGAGTCATCTCAAAGTCTTGCTTTTCACAGTCCTTTGGTAACCATGTTGCTAAATCCCAGCATTGTGTTAGAGAGGATGTTGCTGCTCTGTGTATTAAAAATGTTAAGACTTTTGTTTTCTGGCATTGTCCACTATAATACTGCTAGAACTATGCATATCTAGTTCCTGATTATCAAATGAACTAACCATGCAGTAATTGTACATTGACATAGTCTAGATGTGTCTGATATGTGAATAAAGCATAATGACTAACAAGACACACCTACACACAGTAACCTCTACTAGCTGACCTTACGGATGTTTTAAGGTCAAGGAGTTATGTGTGAGTGTCTCCACAGAGGAAACTTCCAGAATATTATTCAGTATCATGGCTGGATTGACGGCAGTGGGCTTGTACCTCACATGTGTTGTCTTCTCGTCCTCGAGAGGCCATGGCCGTGATGTGAGCACCACCCCCTCACCTCTCCACCCCCTCACCTCCCCACCCCCTCACCTCCCCACCCCCTCACCTCCCCACCTGCAGGCTTTATGACCAGACAACATCCTTCAGGAGTGATTCATCCATGGATCCATAACAGGACAGGGAGACAGGTGGTTGAGAGGTGAAGGACTCCGGTTAATAATCAGAACGTTCCCGGTTCCCTTGGGCAAGGGGGGGGGGGGGGGGTCCCTGTACTTGCTGTAAGTCGCTCTGGATAAGAGCATCTGATAAATGACTGAGATGTGAATGTAACAGCACGACTGTCTTGAGAAAGGTTCCACAAGCTTGGAGCTCCTCTGATGACAGCTCCTCTTGTCTCCTGCCTTCATTCCTCTGACTACTGTTCGGAATCAGAATTTCATCAATGCTGGTGAAAGAAAGTTCGAAATAAACAGGTGCTTTGATTTCTACATCAAACACATGGCTTATTTTCGAGGATGTATTTTAAGAGACTAGCACAGTGGAGGTACTGACATCTCTCAAATCTCAACGGTCCATCTCTAATGTCACCCTCTCGTCCGAAATGCTCCTAATCAAACCGCCATAACCTTAACATGCTCTTACTTTAGGTAAGTGGGATCACTGTCTGCAGCTATAGAATGTTGCTATATGATGAGTGTGTATGTGCTCAAGATGGCCCTTAGTTTCCCCAGATAAATAATGGAGTGTCTAATGTATTTCACTAAGCGAGCACTTAGTGTTCATGAGCAGATTTAATCATTTGAGTGCAACTGTTGTGCTGCTGCTGCTGGGTGATTCTGTTGGCATGATGAGGGCAGATGTTTTCCCAGGAAAGGGGATTAATGGGTTAAGAATGGCTAGCAGGACCCACCCTGGCTGGTAGAGAGACAGCTAGCATTCAGCCTGCGTTCATTTGACGTGAACTGGCCTGTCTCTGGCCCCTTCGGCTTTCACCCTCCTGCAGACAGACCAGGCACAGACAGGATGAAAGACTCTGCCTGGAGGGGGAGGAGGGGGCAGGGGGGGGAGGTGGAGGAGGAGGAGGGGGAGGAGGGGGAGGAGGAGGGGCGGGTTTTGTAAATGGAGTCTATAAAAACAGGAAATGGGAAGAATGTGGTGTGATCAGATGGTGAACTGAAAGTATGACCTCATGTGTTGGGGGTGTAGATTAGCAGAGGTGCGAGTGTGTGTGCACACGCTTGGGTGTGTGTTTGGATTTGTGTGTCAGTGTGTTTTCACATCAGGGCTCCTGCACAGGGTGATTGTTAGCGATGGAACCGAGACTTAATTGTATTTCATCAACAGATTTCCAGCTGAGCCTCTCTTTGATTTTTCTGTGGGCTTTTGAGGATCATATTTTCTACGTTGCTCTTCCTCTCAGGCATAAATTGTCACAAACATTGATTTTTTCCATGCACATATTCCACCTGTGAGCATTTATAGTATGTGACTTTGGTGACTAGCTGAATTCAAACAGATTTTTCCTTAAAATTGATTTTTATTTCCCTAAACAATTGTATGTATAAAATAATTGTGAGATGACAAGGCTTTTTGTTGGATTAAAGAATTATAGAGAATCTGGTACAATGTCTGTAGTTGGTGGAGAAATCAGCTGAATAGAGTACTAGTGTTTTCATCCCTGTAGCCACAGTGATGAGTAAAGATTGTTCAAACATGGCTGCCGCTCAACCCTCAACCTCTGCTTTGAGAAGGCAGGCTGTCTCCTAGCAACAAGCTTCTCAAGGTTCCCTAGCAGTATGGAGGCCAGGGAGCCTTGAGCTTCTTCCTCAGCGGAGGAGAATCTGTGTTCTGGCCTCCTCCTCTCAGTCCAGCCCCCTTTGCTTGCTGGTCACACTTCAGCGTGTGGTCAGAGTTCTCTACCCAGGGAACCATGGAGAACCACTCAGTGAAGTTCATCATGACATGTGAAGACACAGGGGATTGATGTGAATATCACAGGACAGTCACATGAATGTAACACCCCCCCCCCCCACCTTCAACCCCACCATGCCCGTCCCCTGATGGGTAAGAGGACACCAGGGGGGTGGGGGGTGGGGTGTGGTGGTGGGAGGGTGGCTGGAAGAGGAACTCAGAGGGAGGAAGTGAGAGAGGAGGGTGGTGATGAATGAGTCTCCCCATTCTGTCATCAGCTAGTGCAGCCTCATCCTTCCCCGCCATCTGGACCTTACTGTGGACGGAGCTTTTTGCACATTCGGTCACATTTAGGATCACGTATGCATCATGTATGTATTTTTTAATAAGATCATTGTTTTACACGCATGCTGTAGTGCAAGGGGTAGGCAACCTTGGTCCTAGGGAGCCACTGTCCTGAAGGTTTTAGATGTTTCCCTGCTCCAGCACACCTTATTCGAATGAATGAGTCATTATGAGGTTTCCACAGAGCTGGATGTCCTTGTCACCGGCCTGTAAGGTACATGTTTAACATCCATCAATAAAATTTTAGTCTAGCACCTCCCTTTCTCTCTCCTGCCCCCTCGTTCCCAGTCTCTTCAAAGACAGCTGCCCTCTTGGTCTCTCAAGCAGAAAATCTGATTAATCTGTTCTCTCTCAGTGGCTACAGACCGGCACATTCTCTCTCTCCCTCTCTCGGATCCAGTGCGTCCTCAGATAGAGTTAGGCTCAACCCTGGTCTTGCATGTATTGTATATCCGAACCAGCAGAGCTCAGTTAGCACGGGAAAAACCCCTCATCTCTGGTTCCTCTCACATGACACTGGGTGTATGGGCAGTGCTGTTAGCCTAGCCTAGCCTACCTAGCACTTGCACTCGTCAGGAACAAGCGGGATCACAGTGCATGAATTAAAGACGACTTTGAGCTAGAATGTCTGGATGTGGTGCAGGGAGAGGAGGAGGGCGAGGAGGCAGTCTGCTCCTCAGCAGTGGGCAGGATGAGATATTAATGAGGGGTAGATTCATTCAGGGCCGGATTAAGTTTTAGTGGGCTTGAACCATCCTTCATAACTTTCAGTGGCACATTCCTCTGACTGCACGTCTGAAAACGGTCTCAAGTTGGCCTGGCTCTCTAGTCAGAAACACAGTAAGAAAAGTCTTGATGTTAATGAAAAGGGAAATATATTTCTCCACTCACATTTAGTCATTTATCAAAAAAAGGACACAGCGTCATGTTGACACAGCCTGATCTCGAACCAGGAACCTTCTGATTACTAGTCTGCCTGACCAACTGCGTCACATGACTCCCTTCTGCTTGTCCTGGTGCACAAAACCAACCACAGAATGAGAGGGAGGGAGAGAGAGGGAGAGAGAGAGAGAGGGAGAGGGAGAGAGGGAGAGGGAGAGAGAGGGAGAGGGAGAGGGAGAGGGAGAGGGAGAGGTGAACAAAGAGGGGACAGCAATCAGACTGGTCAAACAATACCTGCTGTCAACTGCCCTACCAGCAGCCCAGCCAAGGCCCAGTATTTAGAGCTGCAACTCTCTAAAGGCTCCCTGGGATCGACCAGGCTGTCAGGCAGCCAGGATGGGCCAGGCCAGCCCCACAGCACTGCAGGGTCTGGGCCAAGCTCTGCCCGGGGGAGAGGCCCTCAGGAGAGGCTCCACGACCCACTTGGTATTCAGGCTGAGCTGTGTCCAGTGGTCAGGGAACAAAACATCGATTAGAATTATTATTATATATATGTAAATATATTTTTTTAAAGATGAAGCATTTAATTGCAGAAATAAATGAATGGAGCATAAAACATATTTTCTCCTTATTGACATTGTCCGCAGCTTTAATGTCTATTTGTCATCTGGTTAATTGTACTCTAAAGGTATTAGAAAGTCTGTACGCCTTTTTGGAGAAACGTCCGATTCATGCTGTCTTCTTATTTGCTTATGCAATAGACTGGGAATTATCATCTGCATGGACCTACTCTCTTCACACCCTACATTACATTTCCAGTTTGAGCCAAGTGACCTGTGTTTAACCTTGAGGGGGAGGGGAACTGCTTCACCAACATCAAACACAAAATAATGACTGAGTTAAACTGACACAGCCCTGATGTGAATCAGCTAGACCTTAATTCCCTTTTAAATCAAATGAGATCCAGTTTTTACTAGTTTTTCTTTTCTTTAAGGTCTGTGTTGGTGAGGTAGTGTTGGTGAGGTAGTGTTGGTGAGGTAGTGTTGGTGAGGTAGTGTTGGTGAGGTAGTGTGTCACTATGATAATGAATGGGAATCATATGGTTGAGTGTTGGATTAGTGGTGTTGCTGGAGCTACTGTGTGTGTGTGTGTGTGTGTGTGTGTGTGTGTGTGTGTGTGCTGCCTGGCACCCTTCAGTGTGTGTTGTTCACACAGTTTGTTCACAGTGGTTGTCAAAGTCTTGGCTTGTTATGCGTTCTAGTAGCTTATAAGAACCAACCAGGTATACCCGCCCCGCCCTGCCCCCTCCTCGACCCTGCCCTGTGTGTACGTGTGCCTCCTCAGCTGTGTGTTCACCAGCCCTGTGTGTGTGTGTGTGTGTGTTGCGTGTTGTGTGTGCTAGGCTGTCCATCCCTAAGCCTGGGCAGGTTACTGCAGACTTACTGTGCTGCTCCAGCTGAATGCACAGCTTGCCAGCAGATGGCTGCTTACATTTAAAAAAAATATATAAAAACACGAAAACCGCCTGGAGAATCAACGAGTCGATCAACTATGTCGACTTCTTCCCCCGATGATCACATTACCTTGTTTTTGGGTCTTTGAGTGACGCACCCCTTCCCTCCCAAAAAAGCAGAGTGAAGACAGAGGTGTACACTGCAGAGTGTCATAAATATCATATAAACATCCTGGGTATAGTATATAGACTGCC